>JACEVL010000111.1:857500-872500 GCA_020284085.1 Aporrectodea caliginosa | reverse complement strand
AATGGTGAAGGTGATGATGATGATGTTGATGGCAGTGGTGATTAATATGCCTGTTATCATTATGGTGTTGATGGTGTTGATTAGTATGTTTACTATGTTATTCAATTGCTGGTGGGCTTCTGGTTTTAGTGAAGGCGGGTGAGACGCCTGTTGCAGAGCCTGGCACAGGAGGCATCTATGGTGATGAGGCGGCGGCGGCTGTGGATGGTGGTCGTTATGGCGACGAGCGGAATTCCCCTCGAGCGACGAATAACGACCGATTCAGCAACAGTGGCATCAGCATCAAAGACGAACAAGATGAGCATAAGTACAAACGAGGCATGTACACACGAGAGACACATTCTATGATCATCATCATCACAGAGCCTATGATGATTGCGACGACGACGATGATGATGACTATGATGACACTGGTGATATGGTGATGATGGTGATGAGGATTATGAAGATGATGATTATGTTGGTTAATCAATTAGAATTAGAATTAACGAAACTTAGACAAACAGCTAATCGATTAGTTGAAATGCTAGTAAATTAGAGTTACCTACTGAAATTTGCTAATCGATTAGAATCAGAATTACCAAAATTGTGTAGTGAATCAATTAGAAATAGAATTTGGTGTTTGTCTAATCGATTAGCTAATTGATATAGAATCTAATCGATTAGTTACCCATGTCTGGTGGTGATGATGATGAAGACGAGGATTAAGAAGAATATGATTTATGATGATGAATATAATGGTGATGATGATTTTGATGATGATTATGAGGATGATTATGATGATGATTTTGATGATGATTATGATGATGATTATGATGATGATTATGATTATGATTCATCATCATATATTCGTTTATCGAGCACATTGCTGACATACCGCAGCCATTTACAAAGAAAGAAATGATTATTGCGGCGGTGGTGGCTAGGGTGGTGGTGGCGGTGGCTAGGACGATTGAACAGGAACCAGAAACCGCCCCTATGTTCTGAAAGGCCAGTAGTGCAATATGTAGGAAGTAGTTAGGCTGTCCATAATCTCAGTTCTTTGTATGTCCAAGGGCTCGGTAAACACCTTACTCAGAACAAACCTTCATTCTGCCTTAACGCTTCGCTGCCCGCCTCACGGCCGTTACAGCTCAGTGAACACTTCTCACAAGCCCTTGTTGAATTTTCTTCCTGCTTGAAATATGATCCCGTGGCAACCTCGCCTATGAACGGATTACGGTTTGAAAAGGACTGTTTGCCAGTTGTTTTGAAGATTTGTTAGCTTTTGTTATACAGTTGTTGGGGAACGTGGTGGTGGTGTAGGGGTATGTTCTCTGCCTTGTAACCGGAGGGTCGCAGGTTCGAATCTGCCTCAAGCCACTGCGTAGTGACCCTGGACAGGTCGCTCACCCACAATAGTAGTTAGCAATGTGCAATAACCAGAACAGTTTGTTACACAATCTTTCATTCAGCATATCTTTGCAAGCTAAAAGTCACAAGTTTGCTATACAAATTCTCAATCGTCTACCTTTTGCAATCGAAAATGCATATCTTTTAAAATATAAAAGAACATACATTTAAAATATAATTAAAATATAATTAAAATAATAAATTAATTTTTGATACTGTCTACAAGAAATTATTTTATTCAACATACTCGGTGAGGAAGGCAACGGGAAATCACCTCACTCATCTCATCCCCAGGTGGCATAAAAGCCAATGGACCTGCCTTCAGGCAGAGAACTGAGCGTCATAATACAGTTGTTGTTCTGTAATTGCTTTGTTCTCCTGTGAATTGTCCTGTTTTTGTGTAGTTGTTGTCTCGTTAGGTTGATGTCCTGGATGGGGGAGGGTACGGGAGAGAGAGTGAGGGAGGGGAGAGCAAGATAGGGGAGTGAGGAGGTAGAGGCGGAGGAAGAGGGAGAAGCAGGGGAAGAGGGAGGAATAGGGAGAGGAGTGGGAGGAGGGACTACGCTCATTTAATTTCAGTATACACGGCACTCCTATCGTTTACGTTATGAAGGCCATTTTAACCGTTTTAGGACGGGCAAACATCTAATAATACTAATACTAATAATAATAATTAATAATGAAAGGGTTTCCTGGCTGCCTCCTCTCAGAAACTAGCTGAATTGTCTGTTCATCTCTTCCTACTGTGTGAGTTCCTATATTGAGTATTGTTGTGGTCGTGTTTCAGCTTCCAAGGATGAAGTTGTCTTCTGGGCTTCCACCACAAAGACTCCTCCGTCCATTCCACCAGACGCCCCTCCTACAGACTTCAAGCAAGCCTTCTGCTCCGACCCTCAGTTGGACTACAAGCACCATCAAGTCACCGTCAAACGAGGTACAGCAGAACGGTCTAGAATATATAGGGCAAATCACACGGCCAGACCACTGAACACCAACCTAAATCCCAACCCAGCCCTTTTTGCACGTTAGTGAGGTTCTTCTATGGGCGCTATATAAATGGCCATATACATACATACATACATACACACATGCATGCATACACACATGCATGCATACATACATACATGCTTACATACATACATGCATTCATAATAAAAAAAACTACAAAATGCACTATATTAAATGTCTTGATATATACATGCTTACATGCACACATACATATATGTCTGTCTGTCTGTCTGTCTGTGCGCGTCTGTCTGTAGCTACCTTGAGCATGTTCTTCACTTGCAATTGCTTAGCGACATCTTTTGGTGTTTGGTCTAATAGAGATACTGGTGCTTATTAAATGATAATAAATATTAATAATAATGATTGTAATAGTAGTGATAATGACGACGACGATGATGACAAATGATGACCATTGATGGTGATGATGATAATTTCTGTTTTATGAACCCAATACAGTTGTTCACCATGTTTCTGCATGTTATTTTTCTATTCAGAAGTGGAAGACATTGCCTCGTTTTCCAACGGTTGGCATTCCGCCTTCCCTCTCGATTCTTCCACCATTCGAATTCCCCACTCCGTCATCACCAGACCCCCCACAAACTTTACCCTCCCTGTCCCTTCGACCGTTCCACGCACACCGAAATCCGAGCCCCCGTCCACCATCAAATACCCCATCGACGTCGCGTCCTACCCTCCACCCCTACAGCGTGCAACCCCTTTCCCACCCTACTACCTACCCTCCACTCTACGTAGTCAAGGCAACGGGTCGGCGACGCTCCAGCGGTTCCAGGCTCCGCATCCGGTCTCTTTCCAGCCGACGGAAAACGGATACTTCGTCCACCTTCCGTATCCACCAATCGCCTTAACGCAGCTGCCTTTCCACCCATTTCCAGGTGGAGTCTTTCCACCTGGATTCCCGCTCCAGGTCCAACCGGGTGGAGTTCGTCTTCCGCCTCATCCGTCGGCGGCAACGTACTTTTCCGACGTGCTGGGTCTCCTATCGAGCCACGGCGTTATTCCCGGTCTGGGGCCTGGAGTGCTCCAGCCGGGGGTGGCCCCGTTTAGTCGGCCTGCCGTGGAGCCAGCGAGGGCGGGGAGCGATATGGGGAAGGAGGCGAGAGCGTTGGGGCTTGATGGACGGGAGGAGGTCACGGAGAGGAGCTGCAGGGTGTCGCCCGGAACGGAGATACAGTCACCGACCATTGTTAGTAGCACGAGGGGAAATGAACAGGAGGAAGAGATGAGGATGTTGGATTCAGAGGAGGAGATGGAAGAGATGGAGGAGGATGGAGACGTCAGGTGCTCCACCGCCAATGCTAAAGGTAGTTCTATTATCATTATTTAGTACTGATGATGATGGTAGTGAAGATGACGACGATGATGACGATAATACTGATACTGATGATGATGATGGTGGTGGTGGTTGTGGTGGTGGTGATACTGATACTGATGAAGAGATACTGATGATGTTAGTGATAATGATATGAATACTGATAATGATGGTGATGATGATGATACTGATGATGTTAGTGATAATGATACTGATGATGATGGCACTGATGATGATGATACTGATGATGAATGAAATTGATTATGATACTGATTCATGATAATGATGATGCTGATAATGATGATACTGATGATGATTATTATAAAAGTGATGTTGTTCTTAGGTCATGTTCGTTCTGGTGATGTTTCATCCGATGTTGGTTCTCGTCGTCGTGGTCGTCGTGACAACGGTGCCAAGTACCTGTGGGAGTTCCTGCTGCTGATGCTGCAGAACAAGGAGTACTGTCCGCGCTACATCAAGTGGACAGACCGTGAGAAGGGCATCTTCAAACTGATGGACTCAAAGGCTGTGTCACGTCTGTGGGGGCTGCAGAAGAACAAGCCAGGCATGAACTACGAAACGATGGGACGGGCGCTCAGGTACCCCACGCCTCCTTCAAGGGCTTTTATAGCGGCTCTATGTAGCGCCTCTAATGGTTATTGCACATTTATATAGCGCCACTGCAAGAGAGAGACTCATCAGAGGCGCATACCGAGAATGACTTCTTGTATTGTATTGTATTGTATTGTATTTTCGTTTATTTCATAACTTGCTGTCAAGACGCAACAAGTAACATCAATGCATGATTATGCAGTTATAGTATTAGAGACTATAGTACTATTATAGCTTTAGGCCTAGATAATACTTGACTGAACCCTTAGTATTCAAGTTCACCTCTTTGTGGCTGTCCTGATGGACCTGGGCTACATCCTGCACCGACTATTGTATTGTATTGTATTTGATCATTTATAAAGCGCTTCTCATAGCATAAGCCTTTCAGAAGCGCTCCCGGTGCTACTACCCCAACCAAACCCACGTAATACACCCTACGTCCCCCTGCCTATGTCCGCATAGTCCCCCCAGCTGACAGCCTGATGCGCAAAACATTTATTGTTAGGATGCTATATACTTCTTAACTGTGTAAACCAAGGTGCAATTAGCAATTGGTTATTAAAGAATATACTTACTTACTTGCTTACTTAATCTAAAAATGTACTTACTTACTCACTTAATCTAAGAATATACTTACTTATTTACTTAATCTAAGAATATACTTACTTATTTACTTAATCTAAGAATATATTGTATTGTATTGTATTTGAACACTTGTTATAGCGCCCCTACCAGATTTCCCATTCAGAGGCGCTCCCGACTACTGCGCGAACGCTGAATCGGAGTTTCACGCCGAGCGCATGAGCAATTGCGAGTGAAGGACTTGCCCAGGGTCCCTACGCGGCGACTTTGAGGTGGATTCGAACCCACAACCCTCCAGCTGCAAGGCACCGAACATACCCCTAAACCACCGTGCCCCAGTTGTATTGTGATGTATTGTGTGTTGTATTGTACTCCACGTTTATAATGCGACCGAGCCACCGCAGTAAAGATCCGAGAAATTAATCTCTGATAAACCGACCCGACCGGGAAGCAAACCCGGGGCGCCGGCGTGACGAGCAGGCTACCAACCCACTCGGCCACTCAGGATCCCTATATGATACTGATGATGATATATGTACTGACTTACTTGATATAAGAATATACTTTCTGACTTACTTAATCTAACGCCTCTGGGTCTGTGCTTATAACCAGAGTGTAAAAATGACCCTGGACAGTTTGTTTGCATGCTCTTGTTTCGTGCCTTTAAGATTATACTGAGTTTGCATACACAATGAGTACAATAAATAAGTAAATTAATAAAAAGACGGTCCTTCAATCGACCTGACCTCTTCATTCTACGATTTATGGAAGTGACGTGTAGCACAGCGCGACACGTGTCGCTTCAAAGTACACTTCTACTCGATGATTAACAACAGCGACAGTTTCTGAGGTGCCGTTACATAGCCATTAATTATGGCACATGTCGATATCTTCAGAACCCTCTTACCTTCTATTGCACCATAAAGTCTTCGCCTCTGAATAGGCTTCTTGAAGAGGCGCTATATAAATTTCCGGAATGAATGAATGAATGAAAGTCGGAAACAAAACCGTTTCTATTTGTTGTTGCTCCATTGTTTCATTTAATTTAACAGAACATTTTCTGAACATCTTCAGAGTACATGTATGTAAGTCGTGAAGGCAACACGTATCTAATTGTTGGGTCGGGAGTGCTACTGAGTAATAAATCTTTGTAATGAATGAATTACTAATTCTTCAGAATTACCATAATGTAACTGTTTATTTTTATTGGTTTTTGAAATGTATTCTTTGTTTTTCGTTATTTTTTTTTGATTTCTTTGTGTTTTTCTTTATCTTTTATTTTTTTTACTATTTGCTGGTTTTTATTTTATTTTTCTGTGGTTTTTGTGGCTTTTAATTTTTTTTGTTTTTCTTTGGTTTTCCTTTTGTTTATTTTTTTATTGTTTTTGTTTTATTTTTTGGCTTTTCATTGTTTTCTGTTTTTGTCTTTTCGTTGGTTTTTATTTTGTTTCTGTTTATGCTGTCATAATTATGTGCTTCTTTGCTGGCATGAAAATTGATGAAACCCTATACAACAGACATACCTTGTTTTCCACTTTGTCCAGATACTACTATGCTCGTGGAATCTTGAACAAGGTGGATGGTCAGCGCCTCGTCTACCAGTTTGCACATCTCCCGACCAACATAGTCGACATCAGCCCCTGCACAACTTAACCCTTGTATTTCCGAACAGCGAAACAGTTTGATGACTGCAGTTCTTCACAATGTTTCAACCCTCCTCCTCCTGCCCGAAATGGTCCTACGTTTCAGAAAGTCTTCTTGTTTTAGTGTTGCTGTGTTATGTATACTAGGCCACATTTAGATTTTGCAAGTGATGGCCACTCGTATATCGTTGGTGTCGTATGAGTGCATGTACGTACACGTTTAACTCTCGCGACGGCATACCTCGACCCTGCTCATATTTCAGGGAATTTATCTAGTGAGGTCCTTCACCCAGTGCAGGGGCCCGTTTGAATTAACGTTTTCTGTCCCCGTATATGGCCATGCGTGCCCGAGAAATAGAGCTCTGAAATACAGTCGTTATTGGTAGGCAAACCTGTTGCAGCATTCTTACTGGTGGAGCTAATGAGGTCATATGCGATGTAGTTCGTGATTGGGTGGGGCTAATGAGGTCATCTGTGATGGAGTTTCTGATTGGATGGGGCTAATGGGGTCATCTGTGATGTAGTTCCTGATTGGATGGGGCTCATGAGGTCATGTGTGATGTAGTTCCTGATTGGATGGGGCTCATGAGGTCATGTGTGATGTAGTTCCTGATTGGATGGGGCTAATGAGGTCATATGTGATGTAGTTCCTGATTGGTTGGGTATTTGTACTGTAGTGATTAGCATGCAGGTTCAAAGCCTTCCCAGAGACAGTCATTGCCTCGAAGGGACCTTATGTATATATATCTATGTATCCGAGATTTTTGTAGCTCATTTTCTGAACCATTAATACCCTGCCTAGCATTGTCAACTGCTGCCTTGCCAATGAAGTAGTGTCTCTATATAAATTTAGTGGAATACGTTTGATGTATTTAATGCTCAGTGCCTTTGTCAGCTGCTCATACCAAACACCAGGGGGCCTTTCCAGCATGTGTTTGTGTGGTTGAGTGTGCTTTGAGTGTAATCAAATTTAAGTGATCGTATCATAGGAGTGTGGAGTGGAAGAAGCATTCCAGCTCTTATTGTGTTTGTACTGTCCAATTTAATATAAGCGGGCTATCCTAACATAAGTGGGTAATTCACCAAAGCAATACGAATATGTATGTATATATGTAGATATATATATGTATGTGTGCTTTTATGCATGTATATATGTATGCATAAGTGTATGAATTTACGTAGGTATGTATGTATGTATATAAATATGTATATATGTATGACTATGAATGTATGTATGCATGTAAGTATGTATGTATGCATTTATGTAGATAGGTATAGTGGGTAGGTAGGTATCGAGGTATTTATGTAGCGCTTCGATAAACCCTTCAAAGACACTGCATACATGGATATCTAAATGATCTTATGAAGTGCAGCCTGAGGTAAATTGAAAACTGATATGCAGATTGGATTTCCATAGCTCATTGTTTCCCTGCTTGCTCCAACCGATCCGCTGAGTTTTGACTGAAATTACGCCGTACTTTTTTGGCTTCCAGTTTTATTCAGTAGTAATGATTGACTTGCTATAGATTGGTGCTTAAGAAGTTATTAGATGTTGAAGGGCTGTGATCAGTGGGTCTACCAATCGGGATGTTAGGGGTTGGGAGAATGATCCCATAAGTGGGGAGGGGTTTAACATTTTGGACATAAACTGGGGGTTGTTGATTTCCGATAATATATTGGCCTGTAAGAAAAAATTAATACAATGGGCCAGAGTGGAGGTTTGTTCTCCCATTCCAGGTGGTGCGAGGGGGTTAGACGCTACTGGCTGTGATTCGCTTTTTCTGAGATGTGATTAGCCTGCTTTTGTTTATGGTGCAGCCTTTCATGGTTTCGGATTACTCAGGTAATTCTTGTTAGTTGCTCTTTTTCCAGTGGAGCTTTTTTGTTGATTCGTTGCCCAAACGGGACATTATTCCAACTCTGTGATCAATGTTTCAGCTTCGCAATCGAATTTAAGTTTTTGTCGTGGAACAGTGAAGTCGTGTTTCGTGCGTGGTCCGTGTGTGACTCGCAAAAATTTGCCTAAAATGCCAGTAAGAATGCTTTTTTTGTATATATTTGTACTTTTGTCTGTTCTGTTTTCAGTGTGTTTTGTGCATTTTGTTATTTGAGTGTGATTTCTGCTTCCCACCTTAGTGTCAGGGCTTCAAATCCTAAATGTAAAAGTAGACTTTTTTATAGTAACCGTGGGGCTTTGGCCCTAACAATTTTTTCAATGGATTGATAAGGCAAGATCCTTTTCCATCGTTGCTCATTCATTCATTCATAAATTCATTCATGAATGGGTGCCACACCATTGAAGGTCCCGTGTGCGGACCGTGCTTTAGCGATTGTATAGCCTCGACCCTGGTTAATTTCTCAATGAATTGATCAGGTGAGATCCTTCACTGACCATCGCTTGTTAGAATGGGTGCCATGCCATTTAAGGCGCAGACCCATGCTGTGCACAAGATTTAAATCTCTTAAATAAGCCTGAATCGGTATGCAAACCGACAACCGCATGCACATAGCGCATGGGACATACGCTCTGTCCTTGTGCTCCGGACGAATTCTCTGAGTCGTTATTCGTAGTGAGGGAAACCTTGTTTATAAGAAGAAACGTCATCTAGTGCTTATGCGTTTCCTTTTGTTGCGTACGCACTTCAGTCACAAGAAGTTGCTTCAATTGCGAAACCGCGCCTTTGAGGACTTTGTTTATGAATGTGGCAACTTATAAATGAATGTTTATCTGACCCCATACTGACAAGGTCAAGAGTAGCATTGACTTTTGTAATAAGGTGAAGTACCGTACAGCGTTACCTGACTTTATATCGTCAGGTGCACGTATTAACTTCAGATTAACGAGCAATAAATGCATCGTTTTGAGTTTCTCGAAGCTGTATATATAGTTCGGTACCGTAAAACTTGAAGACGTTTTATAGGTCAATTTTTCCGCAACGCCCTAATCGCGTGCCGAGTAGTTTTCTCGATGTCGAGTAATTGCAACTTTGTTTGTGTTATTGTTTTTTGTTTTCGTTTTCATATCATAAGAACATTGCCAGTAATTTTTTGTTGAGATTTTGATCTGTTGAGAAAAGGGGTACATTTTAATCGTTGGCTGTTGCTTATAGTCGCTGTGTATATATTCTTACGAGTGGGTTAGTGATTGTACGTGTATATATCGCGATGCATTTGAGGATGGAGTACTTAGAGCGATGCGCATTTGGTTTGCTTACTACTGGGGCTGCTTAGGACTCTTGAATGGTTCCGTCTAGGTTTGAGGACCTACTGCACTGTGTGAAATACTGTCCTTTCAGTAAATCATATCTCTCCTTATAATGTTCTACCTAATGACAAATTATCACTTTACGGCTTTGACAAAGACCAGATAAACAGACTTTCGTGTACAACTAGAGATGGGTAACTAATCGATTAGATTCCAATCGATTAGCTAATGGATTAGACAAACAGCTAATTCTAATTCTATTCGATTAGCAATTTAACTAATCAATTAGTTAATGGATTAGACAAACATCTAATTCTAATTCTAATCGATTCGCTACAAAATTTTCCTAATTCTAATTCTAATCGATTAGCAATTTAATTAATCGTGCCCATCTCTGTGTACGACATCTGCTGCTTACCTGTTTCTTCTGATGGTATCCTCTTTCAATAGTTGGACCATCTACATGGAATGACCTTTCCTTGATCTACGCATTGTCTTAGCTATTCATTCTGCATGCATTTTCTATAAACACTTGAAAACTGTTCTTTTCCAATGGGGGTTGGGCTGGGAGCATCTCTGAGTAGATCTTGGAGAGGTGCTATGTAAATACTCTGAATGAATGAATGAATATCATTCATGCATAATGTAAGTCAACCGAATTGGCGCACTGCTTGTACTAGAGCTGTACCGATATCGCTTTTTGCCGATTATGCCGATACCGCGTATAGCCTAGCCGATTATTAAATTGCCGATACCGATACCGCGTATAGCCGATTATTAAACTGCCAATACCCATTTATGAGACTGAATATTTCATTATTTGTTTAGTCAAAATGTTCTGTTCCGAAACATAAACCAGTAATCTATCGTCACAACTATAAGGGTGGATGTTTAAATGAAGTTGGGAAGTTGTTAACGATATGTTTTAATGCATAAATAATAAAAGGCAGTAACACGATAAATGAAAATCGATTAAAAACATTGGAATATGCAAAAATTCAAGTAAAATTATTAAATTATAACACAATTTTGACATCGGCACCGATTAACCGATTATTTCTGCCGATACCCGATTATGCCGATTGTTCTAATAATCGGCCCGATTACGCGTATGGCCGTTTAATCGGTACAGCTCTAGCTTGTACGTTGATATGCTAATGTAGTGTTCTAGGATCGATTCTGAGTTAAATATGGAATGCGTTCAGTCTTTTAGTTTTGGCATTGTGTCCGTCTGCCTCGGGCAGTCAGGTCTGCCGCGGCCTTTCATGTTGAGTTATTTCGTGGCTGTGTTATCTCTGTTGATTCTTTTTTCATTGTTTTGTTTGTGTAATTTCTTATATATGCCTACTGACCTTGAACTCTAAAATTACCTTGAACTCTAAACTGATTTTGAACTTTAGAATGACCTCGAACTATGAATAGACCTTGAACTTTGAACTGATCTTTAACTTTAGAATGTCCTTGAACTTTGAACTGACCTTGAACTCAACTGATCTTGAACTTCAGGGTGATCTTGAACTATGAACCTGACCTTTGGCTCTGAACTGACCTTTAACCCTAAACTGACCTTGAACTCTGAACTGACCTTTGGCTCTGAACTGACCTTTAACCCTAAACTGACCTTCAACCCTGAACTTAAATCCTTAAACGCTGGACCAGCCTTGAACTCTGAGCAACCCATGAGTATTCGTGGCCTGTGTGGAGTTCAAGATTGGCTCGATCTTCTGCTTGTTCAATAAAACCATCGCTTGTTTCAAAATTTTCCAATTAATTGTTTCGTAAATACTTAAATATGCCAGTAAATATGTTCGCTTAAAATTTCACTTATTTGTAAAATGTCAGTATACCTCCTGTGGTTCTTTAATCTGTTGAGTTTTTCCAGTTTGCATTGTTATGATGTTTACCTTCTCTCTTTGTGAAGTCCAACATGCTTCATGAGGTCCTCCAGCACTTGTCTAATGAGCTTGAGTTTGAAATGCATGTCATTGTATTTTGTCAGTTATCTGTGAGTTAAATTACCAGAAAAATCCGAAATATTCCAAAGAAACTCTTTTGCAACCTACTTACTACCAGACATTTTTGTAGCTCACCTTCAACTCTAAAATTACCTTGAACTGTTGCTAATCCTAAGCTTAGTATTGACCTCCAGCCAAGAGTTTCAAACACCTTGAACTGTGAACTGACCTTGAAAATCACCTTAAAATCTGGACCGACCTAGAAATCTGAATTCCCTCTGACCTTGAAACTGAACTTATTCTCTGCCACGGTTCATATCTTCAGGTCACTCTGTATTAGCAGATTTTAATGACGCAGTTAGAATCGAATTGAACTCTGGGTTTGTGCTTCCATTTGAAGCCAGTATTTTCTGATATTTGCTCAAAATTCTTAGGCCAGTCGAGTTCTCTTAGGGAATGCAGGTTCTCCTTTGGTGATGTTTATTGGTAATTTTTATACGTTTTAAATGAATGGGGAACGCTGGAAATGACAAAATTGCTATGGACTCTGTGGTTTGAATGTATTTGCATGCTGGCGACACGTAGCTGCAGTTTCTGCAACTACTAACTTGGTCGTGTTGGGAGATTTTGCTTAAATACTTCATGTTAGGAGATTTTTCTGCGAACATTTGACCTTGTGAAATTTTACTGAAAACACTTGACCTTGTGAGATTTTGCTTTAAACATTTGACCTTGTGAGATTTTGCTGTAAACACTTGACCTTGGGAGATTTTACTAAAAGCTTCTCCAAAGCTAAGCATAGGGCACCAGCTTGTTCACTAGCGCTGACTCTGTGCCAATGGGAATGTCTCCCTGCTTTTACAAGAGGTGGTGAGAGATTGCATTACACAGTTCCACTTTGGGTAGTTTGCCTATCAACAATGCTTTATTATTTCTGAATATACGAATGCTGTTAACTTGTCCCTCAAAGCACAGTGGAAGTCATATCAAAACCTGCTTCCACACATTGCCAACACGAGGATGGTTTGCTCAATGAAACAGTGGTCCTTTTATTGCTTATTTCTTGAAGTCAGTAAAATCATATTTTTTCCAAGCCAAGGTGTTCGTTGGATCTGATGTGTACGAAATTTTCCTTCTTAGCAATAAAGTTTTTCTCTGGTTGGCCAACCTCCTGGAACAAACTGCCTAACAACCTTTGACATGAGCTTCCTAGCCTCTTTTTGCCTCTTTTCAACACGGCTCGAAGACCATTTTGTTCAATCGTGGTTTCATTATGTTAGGTCGGGAGTGACCTTTGATGAGCCTCTCTTGTAGTAGAGCTATATCAATTTCGCAATTACCACCATTATTGTTATACTTAACCTTTTATTTTCCTTGTTTGCTGTTTTTTCTGTAGAGTCTTTCAGAGTCTGTAGTAATTGTTTCTATTGTCGTCTGTGCATCAAAAAGTCTTATACTGCATTCTTTGTATGAATCAAAGGTTTCATGCTTTGCTCACAAATGCAAAAGAAATCTATTCAAAAAGCAAGCTTTAATGATATTTTCAAAAGCAAAGATATGATCTGCCTAAACTTGCACAGAAACGTTAGCTTCCGGCTATTTTCTAGAGCAAGTTTTGTTAGCGCTTTGCATGAAAAGTAACAAAACTTATTTGTTTTGCTCCATGAAGCACAGAAAGACGTGATAGTGATGTACTGTGCTGCAAAATGTGATGCTTTGCTCAATGAAACAGTGGTACTTTAAATGCTGTATTTCTTAAAACCAGTAAAATCATATTTTTGTACAAGCCAAGGTAGTTTGTTGCTATGCTGAGAGATAAGGAACATTATGCCCTATTTTTGGCGGAAAGAAAAGTCATGGTTTTAAAAGCAAAGGGAGGGACATTTGTTGCTTTGACCAGAGAAGCAAAGATATATCTCTGATGCCTTTTATACATTGAAACAATGTAGTCATGGTTTTTGTCAGACCAAAGAAAGTTTATTGCTTTGCTCATAGAAGCATAGACGCATTTATGCTTGGCTTCTAGACATGCAGAAGGTTTTTGGAAGACTACCTATATATTTTAATGGAAAGTTAGTTTGTGGTACAATGAAGCTATTTTACTCGTACACTTTGCTCATCAAAGCATAGATAGCTTCTTGCTTTCTAAACAAAATAAGTGAGTTTTGACTGAGATATATAGAGATGCTGTTTTGAACTGTAGCAAATAATGTACATACGGGCATTTGAAATTGTCTGGTTCAACCAGCATTATTTTCTTTATGTTTTAAGCACCATTAATTAAGTCTTTCTTGAAGTGGCTCTGTATAGATGTTAGAGAAAGAGTACACTTAATACGCTCAAAGTGTAGGGGTGTTCCTAATATTGGTAAAGCTTTTCTGCAATGCAAGAAAATTTACATGTTTTTGTTGAAGAAATAAAATTTCTCTTGTGCAGCTTTCATTCCTAATGAAACAGAAATGCTAGTTTTTGATTTGTGCTGTGATTGTTATCTTTTTTCAGTTACAATTTCTTGGTAATTAGTGGTAATTACCTGGTAATCAGAAGGTTTAATTGAAGATTAATTGTTTAATAAGAAAGTGTTAATTTGTTCTAGAAAGACCACCATTTTAGTATAAATATAAAAATTGTTCCTGGGTGTAAAAGAATTAATGTGGCAGTGTTAAAGTTTAGTTGTTGTTCTTCTAGTTTAGACAAGTTTCGGTTACGAAATTTACTTCTGTTTAACCTGATTTTGATGAAGAGTTAAATTGTTTGTTTTTAAAGCACAGAAATATTTTTATGTGAACGTCGTGCTTTTGCAGAAGGAAATGCTTCACGTTGAAAATGTGATAATTCTGTTGTCTTTCGATGTTGCATAAATACTTGATTTTCTAATGTGTTGATGATTAACAGTAGTGATAATTATGATGTATTAGCACGAGAGATTTTCCGACCAATCACAGTCCAGATTTATCACTTGTCCTAAACTCAACCAATCAACGATGAGCTGGTCAACCACAGTTATTATGATTGGTCTAAGGGTAACTGAACAGCACCAATCGTGATGAATTCTTTATTCTTGCAGCAGACTCTGACCAATGAGAGACCAATCACATAACACCATTTGCGTTTTATTTATTCACTCTGACCAATGACCACCAGCTTTCAAACCGACCAATCACAACACCATTTGCGTTTTATATCAAACCGACCAATCGCATAACACCATTTGCGTTTTATTTTTGTTTAACTCGAGCTTTATTAATATTCTTACAATAAGTGTAATAATAA
>JACEVL010000111.1:770000-852500 GCA_020284085.1 Aporrectodea caliginosa | reverse complement strand
TCTTTCTGTCTGTCTGTCTGTCTGTCTCTGTCTCTGTCTAGGCCTAATAATGTTAGAGTCACTGGACTGAGGAACTGCATTATCTGTGGGTTGTTATCGATGCCGCGTAACTGGTTGAGGCAGTGCATATTTTAACGGATTTTGACTACTTAGACCAGTGGGTGGCGTAAGTAGTAGGGTTCGTGCTTTGTGCCATGCCGCACACCAGGCAAGTGCCCAACATACTCGAAAAGTTGACGACCGGGGGCGGGGGGGTAGCGGTCCAACATACTCGAAAAGTTGACGACCGGGGGCGGGGGGGTAGCGGTCCAACATACTCGAAAAGTTGACGACCGGGGGGGGGGGGTAGCGGTCCAACATACTCGAAAAGTTGACGATCGGGGGGTTAGCCGCCTCGTATCTATATAGTTTTCCCATAAATTTTTCCAGGGAGCTAGTAATGACAGTTCTTGCTTGAAGAATTTTTCGAGGGGGGTAGTAACGAGTGTTTTCCACCAAAGATTTTCCCCTCCTCCTCCTCAATCCACCCTCACTCTCTACGTACGGGTACATAATAGACACAATTTCCCCCTTTATATTACACCACTGACTAGTTGGACAAAGTCTCCTACTGTAATTCCAATGTTATGAAATTAGAGTATTACCTAGGACAAATCACCAAAACTACTGGGACATATCCTAAAACTGCTGGGACATATCCTAAAACTACTGGGACATTTGTCCCAGTAGTTAAACAGTTAAAATATGCACTGGGTTGAGGTCATGGCTTGTGCCACGGTTCTTACCTCGACTTGGGATGCTTTTCTCTGAGGTGACTTCACGATGTTGGAAAAGGCTGCGAAAACAAAGGAGTTCAATTTTAATGCATGGGTTATTGGGTCACCTATGTTCAATACGGTTTTTTGAAGACTGGTAGAGGCAAATTCGAACTAGGCAGAGTACAAACATCATCATCGTTATCGTCGTCGTCATCGTCATCATCATCATCATCATCATCATCATCATCATCATCATCAGCATCATCATCATCATCATCATCATCATCATCATCATCATCATCATCATCATCATCATCATCATCATCATCATCATCATCATCATCATCATCATCATCATCATCATCATCATCATCATCATCATCATCATCATCATCATCATCATCATCATTATTCTCCTGCCTTGATGTAATAAATTAAACCACAATCAAATACAGTGAAAACAGAAAGAAAAGTAAATTAGCAGATTTCTAATAAATGACAATTTTTCGGTCGAACCAATGGAAGCGTTGAGTTTCGGTGGAAACTTTCGCTGGTCATCCTGCAGCTTTCTCTGCTGAAGGGTTCTTGGAGCGACTGAGACGAGTTTCTTGATGACCTGGCAAGATCCCTGTGTGCCATATAAATGCCCAAGGTATGAGAACTTCGATGGCTGAGGAACACGAGAATATCAGTGTGGCCTAACTAAACGACGCTTTCTCTTTGTGTCTAGTTTCATTAGAGCAGAAAGAATAGGAGATGGAGGAAGACGAAGAAGAAGGTGGATGCCCAAGGTCTGAGAACTTCGATGGCTGAGGTACACGAGAATATCAGTGTGGCCTAACAGACTATTTCGTTTTGTGTCTAGTTTCAATACAGCAGGAAGAAGAGGAGATGGAGGAGGAGGAGGACGACGACGAGGAGAAGGACGAGGAACAAGAACAAGAACACAAAGCATTGGTCTAGCAAACTGCCTATACTGAACAACAGCCCAGAGGTCACAGCTACGCAACTAACTGTACCAAACTGTTAAAATCACAAGCGTCTATTGAATATGACCCGTCCCAATTACTGTTGACCTTTGAACTGACCGATTTGACGACGTAGATCCAATCGGACTTGGTGCTGTCTCGGACCATCACTGTGCCACGCCTACCGTCAAAAACATCGCAGACAGCAAAATTAATAAGGAAACCGGTTCAAGATTTTACGGCGAATTGCAAAAAGTGGTTTTCTTAACTAGTGATACGAAGAAAAAGGCCTAAGAAATTAACTAATTATCCACAATAATTATTACTCTGTTTCGAAAGTTCTTAGTTTAGGCCTACAATACAATGCTGCACAATACAGAATAGGCCTACAGTACAACGCAGGACAGAGCAATCGGTCTTAGACAGTTTACAGTAGAAAAGACTGCCCTGGTGGGGATTTGAGCCCTACAAATTTGTTCGAGATTTTAGCTCCACCTGCGCTCCCTAGCCAACTCATCTATAATGAGTACACGACCGTATATTGTCGGTGGGTGATCAGATGGTGAGGGAGAGGACTGGCACCGCGATCCACACGCTCTCTAACACAGCGGCTCATTGTACACGGCCTACGATCTAACCAATGTTGACAACTGGGCATGGGTGTAGCCAGAAAAACATTTCGGTGGGGGTTTTAGGATTTCGGGTGGTTTTCCATTGAAAATCGTCGCAAAAGTCCAGGTTCTTTGTATTTTGCATGTAAAAGCATAAAAAAAATGTCTGAAACTTATTTGGGGAGGTTTGAACCCGTAAAACCACCCCCTAAAGACGCCCATGCAACTGGGCAAGTGCGCGTTAGACTTCAAATAGACTTACTTGAAATAGAGGAACATGCATTTATCTGGGTTGTCGGCTAAGACGTCAATCGACCAGTCCTGCATGAAGTCCAGAGTACTGCAAAATAAGAGGAAACGCAACTAATTAATTAGGAACTAATTAGTTAGGAATTACTTAATTAAATTAATCAATAATAACTGCAATAAATAGCTTCAGTTTGCCTTAATTTTTTCAATGGGCATGTTACAGAACCTTTCAGGGGGTTCTAGAAATGTATGTAAGTATGTGTATGTATGCAAGTGTTAATGTATGTATGTATGAATGCATGTAATGTAACATGGCCATGGCTATATGAATTTATGCATATATGTATGCGTATGTTTATGTATGGGGACCCAATAGCGCATTGGATAACACACTGGCATAGAGAGCGAGAGGTACCGAGATCGAGATCCATAGGCGGACATGCTTTGTAGGCTGCTATTAGCGCCGTGTATTGCAGGCTGTCTGTTCTGTTAGTAGTTAAGATTGATGTCTTCTGTCATTTGTGTTCTTGTGAATTGTTTCAATTGCATAACTGTACACTGTAACCGGTTGCGTTTGTCAACCGGATTGTTTCAATAAAGAATATTATTATTATTACGTATGTAATACCTGACTATATGTATAGGACCTATTAAAACCCTCACAAAATTTCCAAAGTGCGTGGCCAAAAGGTTTGTAGGGTAGCCAAGCCCCCGGCCCTCACTCCCTTCTTCCCTTGCATTGGAATTGCTGACCTGAGGAATCGGATATGATCCGGAATGCTTCCGTCCGGCGACAGTCCCATGATGATCCGGAAGAAGTCCTCCTTTCCAATGGCGAGCAGCTGGACCACACCCTGACTAACGACGGTTGCAGTCCGACGCGTATGGTGTAGTAACGCCAACTCCTGTGAGCATGCATGCATTGGGAAATCATTGAGGGTTGCAGAAGTTAACGATTAATTAATCGATTAATCATTAATTAATTTTAACGATTAATTAATTAATCGATTAATCATTAATTAATTTTAACGATTAATTAATTAATCGATTAATCATTAATTAATTTTAACGACTAATTAATCGATTAATCATTAATTAATTTTAACGATTAATTAATCGATTAATCATTGATTAATTTTAACGATTAAATCTATTTTTAACGATTAATCGAAGACCGTTTGACTGCTTGTTATGTTACCAACAAAACACGTTGCTCACTAATTAAAACCCTAGCAGTGTTAACATGCTGGGTTTTTTACGTATTTGGTTGAAGGAAGACATTTAAACTGAAAAACGTAAACAAGACTACTAACATATATGGTAGTATGGTATATGACATGGTATGGTTTCGTATGGTATGATATGGTATGTTTGGTATGGTATGGTATGACGTGATATGGTATGGTATGACATGACATGACATGACATGACATGACATGATATGATGGTATGACATGACATGACATGACATGACATGACATGACATGGTATGGTATGATATGACATGACATGACATGACATTTGGTATGACATGACATGACATGACATGATACGACATGACATGACATGACATGACATGACATGATATGGTATGGTATGACATGACATGACATGACATGACATCTTTATGGTATGACATGACATGACATAATATGACATGACAATGCGACATGACATGACATAATATGGTATGACATGACATGGCATGACATGACATGACATAATATGACATGGTATGACATGACATGACATGACATAATATGGTTACATGGTATGGCATGACATCTATGACATGACATGACATGACATGTAAGGTTATATCGAGGTTATTAATTGTACTGACCCCGAAGCTGCTTCCTCTGCGTAGCATTGCGGCTGTTCTCATCTGGTTCTCTCCAGTGACCGGGTTCTGTTCGTGAAAACGAACGACGGCTAAGAACAACGACAACGACAACAACATCGTCGTTATCATCGTAGACCATGTGACGGTACAATAGGCAGTGCATATTTTAACTGGTTAACTACTGGGACAAATGTAGTAGTTTTGGTATGTCGTAGGTAATACTCTAATTTCATGTAGGCTTCCAATAACATTGGAATTATAGTAGGAGACTTTGTCCCACCAGTCAGTGTAGCTGCCCCGTGGGCATAGCACAGGGGGCGGCGCAAAATCAGGGGCTCTAAAGAAATCAGGCACGAATAGTTACTAAAGTATCATACATTACGAGGAAAAGCAAAAACAAAAAAACAAAAAAAAGTATCAAAATTTTGGGGAAGTGATGAAGAAATTTTCCACTCTTAGAAGAAAATTTTCCGGACTCTTGAAGAAAATATTCTGGACTCTTTGAAGAAAATATTCTGGACTCTTGTCTCCCGGGCGCACGAACCCCTACTTAGGCCACTAGTCCCAGTAGTCGAAATCCGTTAAAATATGCACTGCAAGTAGGCGTTTATCTAGCGCCAATCTCGGTCTTTCCGCTTACCAGTGGCGGTAGTGATTATGATGTTGGCACCACTGACCGATTGTCCGTCACTAATGACGACTACTAAGATGTTGTTGAAGATGGTGATGATTGAGGTAACGCTGATGATCATTTCTACCTCATGCGAAAAATATTTTTATTACAACAACAACAACAACGACAACAACAACAACAACAACAGCAACAACAACAAACAACAACAACAACAATGGCGCAACAAACAACAACAACAACAAACAACAACAACAACAATAACGACAGCAACAACAACAACAACAACAACAACAGACAACAACAACAACAACAACAATAACGACAGCAGCAACAACAACAACAACAACAACAACAATAACGACAGCAGCACAACAACAACAACAACAACAACAACAACAACAACAATGAACAATCAACAACAACAATAATAATAAAAAATAAAATCATAATTTTATCAACAACAACAACAACAACAACAACAACAAACAACAACAACAACAACAAAACAACAACAAATTTTAAACAACAACAACAACAACAACAATAACGACAACAACAACAACAACAACAACAATAATAATAATAAGAATAGATCATAATTTTATCATCGTAAATTACAACAACAACAACAGCAACAACAACAAACAACAACAACAACAAACAACAACAACAACAACATCGTCGTCAACAACAACAACAACAATAACGACAGCAACAACAACAACAACAACAATCAAACAACAACAACAACAACAACAATAACGACAGCAGCAACAACAACAACAACAACAACAACAACAATAACACAGCAACAACAACAACAACAACAACAACAAACAACAAAACAACAACAACAATAACGACAGCAGCAACAACAACAACAACAACAACACAACAACAACAATAACGACAGCAACAATAATAATAATAAGAATAAAATCATAATTTTATCATCGTAAATTATTCGCTAACCTTGTCCGGAGAGAATGAAGTAGAAGTTTTCTGGGGGTTGGCCCTGTCTGATGATCACCCTTTTGGGCGACACTCTGGAACAAAAAAAAACAGACACTTACACCACTTACACAACGTAAACCACCGTAACACTGCAGCACACTACATGTAGCACATGTGTATCTACGTATGTATGTACATGCGTAAATACATACGTATGTATGCATGTATGAACGTAGGCCTATGTCTAGCTTTTTTATATAGCATTAGCATCTTTCGAACTTCTGAAAGGTGCCAGTTTTAAAATTAACCATTCGGGCTAATCAAAATGTTCATGTATTGTAATGCGTCATGACATCTTTGTATCGTCTGTTATAGATCCTCTCACATCAAGCAATGTTCGCTCGCAGTGACATATTATTATTTCAACGTATTCACGATCCCTTTCGCTATATAAACAGTTTGTTACGCCGATCATCCTACAATGTAAGGAGTTTGCAGTATGTCTTACTGTTGGAACCATCCGACTTGACTGAGCTTCTCGCGCATGTGTTGCGGATATTCTGCGAACGACTCCAGATGTTTCAGGCCGTAGACCGCCTAAGGAAACAGGCACAGCCAATCAGCATACGCCGTTTAGTCGCCATGGCAACACAAATAACCAACCGGAAGACGAATATCGGTTGCCATGGTAACATAGACGACCAAACATAAGGCGCACGTCTGTTACCATGGTAACATAGACAACCAATCAGAAGTCGCATACATTGATTACCATGGTAACATAGACAACCAATCATAAGGCGTACGTCGGTTACCATGACAACATGACAACATGAGCATTGAGCAACCAATCAGAAGTTGTTCTGTTTCCGTCTAGAGAGACGGAAAGACTGACGCATGCAGACAAAAAGGCAGACAAACGTAGAAAAAGACGAAACGTGTTCACTATTAGCCTAAGCCTACATGAAAATCGCATATAGGGTCTATGGCGTATCGCAGACTATGAGGGACTTATGTAGATGAAGACAGACACATCAGACAGAGAGGACAGATAGACAGACAGACCGACTGATTGACTGAGACTGACAGACAGACAAACAGACAGACCTGCATGACTGACTGACTGACTGACCGACTGACCGACTGACGACTGACTGACTGACTGACTGACCGACCGACCGACTGACCGACCGACTGACTGAGCCATCGGAAAAGAGAGGAATCTAGAGTGAGGCAGATCGACATTTAGACAAACACTCACCGTCTGAATCTGTTGGGGTGTTCGTAGGGCGAAGGGTGTCGTCAGAATCTTTCGAATTTCCCTCGTGATAGCCACCTGAAACACCCCAAACACCCCCACACCAGTCTCGAGACCACTCTCGTAATCTTGGCTGTCTAAACTCTAAACGCTACTTGACAGCTAAGCGCAGTACCAGTGGCGGCCCAGACATTTTTTGTAACCAGGTCATGACAGGGTTATTATACAAG
The DNA here is from genome assembly GCA_020284085.1 of Aporrectodea caliginosa. Taxonomy (NCBI): domain Eukaryota; kingdom Metazoa; phylum Annelida; class Clitellata; order Crassiclitellata; family Lumbricidae; genus Aporrectodea; species Aporrectodea caliginosa. The sequence continues at coordinate 844,995 of JACEVL010000111.1, read as the reverse complement.
TAACCAGCGCAGAATCAATTTATGCGGTAAATTCTCTAGGGCGAAGGCAGTTTGTTAATTTTGTTAATAATCAATTATAATAATTTCTCCTCGTTCAATAACTAGTCACAGCAATCCAATGTTTCAATATGATTATGCTCTAGGGAACATTTCAGGTTCCAGACATTGCAAAGATAAGACATTCTAGCATTGCAGTCTCCCTTGCATAGAATAGCGCTTAACATTGATAACTGATAGTAATAATAATAATAATAACACTGATAGCAAGAATAATATGAATAATATGACCAGGGCAAAGGCTAAACGTTTGCCCTTGAAAGCCCTGGTGTAGCGCAGCCACTGCACCAGCTTATCCACGAGCGCTGTGTCAAAGACAGAAGGGTTGTCCAAGATATCGAAAGGTCCGTATGTTAGTGAGGCACTCGAAGATACATTGTTCCCGTGCATTTGCTCGTCCTGCATTCAGCGCTTGTGAATAGGCTGGTGCCCAGGGTTCCCTGCGCCTGGCTTTCAAGTGGCGCTTTAGAAGTTTGGAGCTGACGATTACGATTACGATTCGTTCAATAAAAAGTAGGCACAGTTCTGAGACGAATAACTCAAGAAACAGTATATTGGATCTATATATATATATATATATATATATATATATATATATATATATATATATATATATATATTTATATATATATTTATATATATATATATATATATATATATGTATATATATAATATATATTATTTGAGAGAGAGAGAGAGAGAGAGAGAGAGAGAGAGAGAGAGAGAGAGAGAGAGAGAGAGAGACAGACAGACAGACAGAATACAGAGACAAAGACCAGCAAAGACACTCTATAAATAGCCAGTTACATTTATTAAAATATATAACGCAGATGAACGTATCATAACCGAACAGAGACTCGAATAGTCGAGTCCCGGATGAGCGCCCACCTCTTTCCTGGACTTAAAGTAGGACAGGTCAAAGGTGAAGGCGTCGTCTGTGTTGGTGACCTCTGAGGCGATATCCGTGAAGGTCTTTGGGTCACCGGTCAGGTCATCCTGTTCCGCTCTACTCGCCTGCCTTCAGTCAGACAAAAAAGATCAACGCTCTCACATTTGACACTGTTGTGTCTAATTAACACCAGACAATTTTACAGACTGTACATCGACCTCGCAATCATAATACCAACGCCTTTGAAAGATCCTGACAAGGCGCTATATAAAATTTTCACATATATACATACATACATACATACATACATACATACATACATACATACATACATACATACATACATACATACATACATACATACATACATACATACATACATACATACATACATACATACATACATACATACATACATACATACATGCATGCACATATATATATTATATATGCATAGATGCATGCATACATGCCATGATGCCAACATACACATATATGCCAGAATTAGAATACCTGGTGACAGGTGATTCAATTAGGTGAGATCTTTGCCACCGTTAATAGAGTTGGCTAAGAGAGAAAAGAGAATGTGATCTAACATTTAAGCATGCAATAGAAACAGTCAACAGCGTAACACTTCAAGAAGACAGACAGACAGACAGACAGACAGACAGACAGACAGACAGACAGACAGACAGACAGACAGACAGACAGACAGACAGACAGACAGACAGACATACAGACAGACATACTGACTGACTGACTGACTGACTGACTGACTGACTGACTGACTGACTGACTGACTGACTGACTGACTGACTGACTGATATACAGAAAGAGACAGACAGAGAGATGGACAGAGGGGCAAACAGAAGAACAGATAAAGATAGGGACAGACAGACAGACAGATAGATACAGACAAACAGATAGACAGACAAACAGACAGACAGATAGAGAGAAACAGACGGACGGACAGACAGACACAGACAGACAGACAGACAGACAGACAGACCTGATGCTTACTTTTGGCTGAGGGTGCTCCAACGTAGTATAATGAGAACGATTTTAATTGCCCGGCGAATTCGTTCTCTCGCCTGACGCAAGAAAAACAAGCAAATACGGACACAGATTAATTATTGTACACCTGCAAGTTTACATGAGTTATCGCTATCTTGTCTCGTCATTAATTCGCGAAAGTGAAGATCATTACGAGAGGAGCTCTTGACATTAAATTGAGAAGCGCCTGGCGTAGGAATTATCTACAGTGAAGGCTCCAAGGAGATGTTCAACAATAACGCTTCTAAGTAGTCTAATCTCGGTGATTAATATTTAACATACTGTTATTCCTTTATTGCACAAACTCGTTGACACAAACTCAACAAGGTAGGCCCTACAAAGGCTGCAGTTTAGATATTGATTTAAGAAAAGTAATTAGGCAAATGGCTAAGTGGCTAAGGAAAGTAGGCCTATTATAAAGACTCTAAGGCAACATGCGGGAAAGTTTCCCAACTACCGGTAGCTTATAATAATAATAAGTAGGCCATCAACATTCATTTCGGAGATTTAGATAGCACCTCTTCAAGGTTATCTACTCAGATAAGCGCTCCCGACTCAACCACAGTGTGAATCTCCTTTCAGAATTTATTTTAGTTACAGTTACAGTTATAACGATGAATTTTCGTTAATGTTATTTTCGTTGTAGTTATAGCTATAGTTAATTATATTTTGTTATAGTTACCGTTAACGAAAACATTTTATTTTCGTGAACGAACATTTCCGTTACCGTTATTGTTACCAAAAATCACACTGCTCAACTACGGCTAAAAGAACAGTCTTAAGTTTGGCATAAAACGTTGTGGCAAGGGAACTGGGCAGTGGGCACCAAGCGAAGATTACTTTAAGCTAAAATAATAAATACAGTAGCCTACTTTCCTCAGATCACCTTAACCGATAACAATAAATACAGTATTTTCCTCAGATATTACTTTAACCGATAACAATAAATAGGCCTACAGTATTTTCCTCAGATTACTTTTATTCCACAAGACATGTTGCACTTACCGTCTGCCTGGCGGTCTCTCTGCCCTGCGAGGGCGGCCCTCCGGCGCTCCCTGCAACAACCACCGACGACCGACGACTGTCCGAGGCATCGGTGCCCTCCTCGTCACGAAGCCCAGTCACGGCTATCGAGTACCGTCCATCCCTCTTTCCTTGACCAGCGAACTCTCCCTCCTCCATCTGGTCCCCATCTCCGCCGGCATTGACCGTGATACGCCTCACGTAGGTCGCAGCCGGTCTACTGAACGGCATCACCCGGTCGAAGGTCCCTCGGCTGCTCGTCCACACACCCGTCTTTCGCGATGGGTCTGCCTCCCTCGGGGTCGCCTTGCGGTCGGATGACGGCGACCCCGTGGGCTCGTTGACCGCTGGGGTCCGGTCGCGGCCCGGACGGTGCGTCGTTAGGAAGCGGAGCATCGAGTCCTTCGTGCCCTGGTAGTTCTCCGGTTTGGCGTAGTAGTCCAGGTCGCCGTCTGTCGACTTCCGCTGGTCCATTTCCGGTTCTTCGTCCACGGTCAACATGACGTAAGAGGTCAGAGTTCAGAGGTCAAAGGTGAGAGATCATAAGGTCAAAGACCAGAAGCGTGGTGCAGTCGTATTCTCGAGATTGCCACAGCGCCGAAAAGCGAACTCAACGAAACAAGCTCATTCACAGGCGCTCAGTCAAAATAAAATCGGTTGGCAGGTATGGTCAAAATCAGTTCCAGGTCAAGATCCAAGGGGTCAGACAGACAGACAGCCAGACGGCTACGGTAAGGGAAGAGGTAAGGGAATCGGGATAATTATGATTCGTGAAAGAGCGGCTGGTTGGCGTGAGCGACTGGAGGCGGTGTTAACGTGGACACTGCTGCTTCTTGTTATCGAGTCTGTTCAAATATATCAATTATAATAATAATTATAATCAGTGATTGACTGAGAAGCCGAGTGGGTGGGCCTCACTCTTACCGGCAGCATTTCACTTAAGACCCTAAATGAACTTAATTTTCAGGCTATCCTATCCTGGCTCCGCTACACTACCATTCCTTGAACACCATCACCAACGATTATGCCTATCACCATAGCAATTTGATGTTCCATCGCTTGCTGACCTGACCTGACTTGACCGTAAACTGGATGAAAGAATCTCTAAGCCCAGTATGAAGTAAATCGAAATATATTACTACACTACTTATAAGTGTGATCACTACTTTTTGGAACTCCCTTCCTGTGTCTGTACGCTGTGCTCAGTCGCTTGTGGCATTTCGTTCTCGGCTGAAAACTTACCTCTTTCAAATTGCATATCCACCGTAGGCTGTCTCTCTGTCTCTTACGGACTGATCTTTCGGATGTTGACCTGATTACGGCTTGGTTTTGGTTTGCCATCGGTTGATGCCTTGTGCATTAGAAGTTGCTAATTACACATTACGGCGCAATAGCCAGGATTTCTACTCGTTCTTGAACAAGCTACAAGCAACCAAGTCAACCGTACAGCATGCACTGTAGAGCCATCGTTCACATGCTCTTAGTTCTTATTATGTTAGTAAATGCAATATTTAGGGGGGTGTTTAAACGCTCACCTTGTAAGTGCTCACCTTGTAAAGAGAGTACGGGTTCGATCCTTCTCTCCTGAGACGGTAACTGTGTATGGACCTTGGCGTAAGTCCTTCACTCACAATAATAGCTTCGATTGCTGCTTGGTCATTAGCAAGTGAGGCTAAATAAATGCATAGACCTACTATAAATAACAGTGAAAATGTAGACCTTCTCAGAAATTACTATAATTATACATCCGACAATAATACTTACCAAGTACCAACCTTCCAGACAGTGCGACGCTATTAACGCTGATTAGGCCTAAATCGCAACAAAGCGTCTTCGGCGTAACCTTATAAACAACCCAATAGAAAATATATGGCTGGCAACACAGGCGTCGTCTGGGCCACAAGGTTAAGTCTTTTCGTGGTAACACTGGTCGCATAGTCGCTTGTAAGTCGCGGGTCCCAGTGTGACCACTCCAATCCCTTGGGATTTTTCCCAAGATCTTGGGATTTTGGAGGTCTGACTTCGGATCTGGGGATTTTGCACAGCAATCTTGGGATTTTTTCTAAGGTCAACAGGCTAGATTTTACCGTACTTTTCAACAGTGGCAGCGAATCAGATTAGAAAAGAGTCGCTCAGTCTGAAAGACGTTTATTGTATTATTGGTAGCCTACTTGTAAACATTGTAATTGGTCAATTCAATGCTATGCTCCGGTTTTTTTTCTTTGCCAGCTCTTAGCTAGGATTTTTCGAGTAATTGTGATTGTTAAAACGCATTTCATATTTCATCACAACTTTTTCCCTTTCAGTAGCTTGGGATTTTTTGGTACACTTTTGGCTAATCTTGGGAATTTTCTGACAAGAGCTTGGGATTTCAGAAAATGGAGAGTGGTCGCACTGGCGGGGTCCTGCCTGCTTACAGCTCGAGAGAGCATCGTCATTGCCAGGCTTTGCACTGAACGAAACATCGTCAAGAGGCCATAAAAGCTGAAACTGTGGCCTTCAAGGACTTCGGCACGAGGACCGCAGAAGAGTGGCTCATATACAATTCATTCCGTATCTGACGAGAGCCGGTTAGCGACGATAGCGGCTCCTTGGACGTCCACTGGCCGCCAGAGGCGCCGCAGGTGGCTCGGCTCATCAGCGCCGAGAATGAAGACGAGTCGCCACTTCACGCTTTCTCTTCAACTTGACAGAAGCTCTTCTTCAAGTTTTCGAGAGCACGTGCACGCGACATGGGAATTCTGGATACTTGAAAACGTTACAGAGCCTTCCCATCTTTTGACGAACTCAAACCCTAATGCCCGATAGCGCAATGGATAACACACTGGCGTAGAGAGCGAGAGGTACCGAGTTCCAGTCCCGTAGGGCGGATATGCTTTGTAGGCTGCTATTAGCGCCGTGTATTGCAGGCTGTCTGTTCTGTTAGTAGTTAAGATTTGTTGTTTCAATTGCATAACTTGTAAATGTACAGCGCAGTGCGTTTGTCAGGCACTTCAATAAAGAAAAGATTATTATTATTGTAATTGCCCTGGGATTTGAACCATCGACCTCTCGCTTCTTAGTCCAGCACACTAACCACTGTGGAATAACCAGCTGTGTTCATGGATTTATTGTATTAAACGAATATCGATTGATTGATTGATTGACTAGACTAGGACCAAAGTGTATAGACTTCTATACACTTTGGACTAGGACTATACTTGTCTAGTGTTAGGATGCTATAATATACATTTTAACTTTGTTTATTAGATGCCTGTACAACACCTACGTGTGATCAGGAATTGGTTAATAAAGAATATACTTACTTATAATTATACTGCACACTCCTTCATTACACACTTATTTACAATACGTATGATGATGCATTGATGCTGCAACACCTTAGGAAAAAGATCCATGGAACTAACATCGCTTTACAACTGGACACAGACCACCATGGTCCCTCTGGCAACTGGACTTGGCTCTTCGCTTAATATCTCTGGACAACCCCTCTGACTAGACGCAGCGATCGTGAATAGGCTGGCGCCCTGCACTGAACTTTTGACACTTTAACGACGAGCGTGTACTTAAAGTGACTGGGAAACCAATTCAGCTCGTCGTAAGTGTTACATAGCGCTTTGGAAATTGGAGTTTATGATCACTGTTATGTATTCAGCAATTAGCCTTTAGGGTACAACAGACTGACCTAGTCATTCACTGGCTGTCTGGACTACAAAAGGCCCAGTTAGCTACACTGGTAAGAGCGTCGGCTGCGTCTCATGCGCCTCTGTGAGAGAGAGCGTGCGGATCGCGGTTCGCTTCCCCATGCTGGCTTATTTCAGATATATAAATCTCTGGCTAGCACGGCCCTTGTATGGGGGATCCTAAATGACGTGGTGCCCATTCAAACGGGCAGCGGTGGTGAAGGATCTCACCTGATCAATTCATTGAAAAATGAGCAGGAATCGTATACGGTCGCTACATAAAAAGCGAACATTTACATTTACAATACGGAACACAGTCTTCTTCTTCTCTCTACTGCTGACCATAAAAAACTATGAACTACGACACAATTATGCAGGAGTACATTTATTTACTTTGATTTCAACCATTCTTAAAATCTGCTAAAACACGTGAACAACACTGGAAGAACTTCAGATCACTATAGATATCTCGTCCAACAAAATGCTGAAAAAAGCAGCAAAACTTTACAAAAGACTTACAAAAGAAGAGAAGGTCAAATCAAAGTACTGCAGACGACCAACTAAATCTCTCGTCGAAATTTTCTCCCAACACATTCTTGGCCAAACAAAACGCAACAGACTAGCAGCTAGAAGCACAGAATGAACCGGGTAGCAGCATTAAAGTCTTATATCAATACTGGGTACAGTGGAGACGGGGATAGACATTAACTGAAATTACATAATTGAAATTACATAATTGAAATTATGTAACTGAAATTACATAATTGAAATTAAGTAATTGAAATTAACTGCAATTACGTAATTTAATTACACTTCCCATGAATTTTATAATTTGAAATTATATTTCGTGTCCCAAAGTAATTTGTAATTCATTTACAGTTTCCCATGTATTTATAATTTGAAATTATATTTCATGTCGCAAAGTAATTTGTAATTCAATTACATTTTTCCGAGTAATTTGCCCATCCCTAAGTGTAGCCTCATTGAAGCGTTCCGCTTTACACACTGTTCTGCATAACGTAAACGAAAATGTACTTGAATTACAAATTACATAATTCCGATAAATTTCAATTACATAATTTCAATTAGCCGATGTAATTTCAGTTACATAATTTCAATTATGTAATTTCAATTACGTAATTTCAATTACTGTCCATCCCTGTCTCCATGTCCCCAAAGCCATTGCCTTAACACGTTGTATTGGTTAATGCGCTATATAAAAACTGCAGTGTTGAATATCAGGTTTTTGATCATCATCCCATTTTGTGGCCTGGTTAACACAAGCATCGTAACGCATATCATTCACCCTCATTGACTTCGAGCCGATGAGACCACACCGTATGTTGTCTCAAGAACCAATTGTAAGTATTATTATTTCTATATCTATAAAAGGACAAAACATTAACCGATGGCGCATAGCAATTGCACACAAAGGACTTACTCCAAGGTTCATAAACAGCTATCATTCATTCATTCATTCATTCATTACGAAGATTTATACAGCGCCCCTTCAAGGTTACTACTTAGGAGCGCTCCCGACTCCAGCATGGCTGAAAAGGACAGTTTTGAGGCAAGAAGAGAAAGATTCAGAGTGGATTCTGGGATGCAAGCGTAGTGCCAAAGGACACCCGTTCCAGAGCGAGGGGCCAATCACTGAGAAGGCGCGATTCTGTTTAGTAGCTGTGCGGGCAAGAGGGACCATGAGCACACCCCAATCAGTAGAGCGGAGAGAGTGACGACCCGGAGCACCCAAGGTAGGGCAGCAGAGGTCGCGTAGATAGGCGGGGCAAGGCCCAGCAAGGACCGCCAGACCAAAGCGATGATCCGATACGAGATCCGCTGCAGGAGAGAGAGCCAATGCATCTCAAGGACACTCAAACCTGCACACTCCGCGTTGCAACGCGGTCACTCAATCCAATTGGTTATGCATGTATGTCTTATTATTATTATTATTATTATGCATTTATAAAGTGCCACTGTCTGATGGCCATGCATCAGTTGATAGCACTGAGCAATTGTCAGTGAAGGACTTGGTCCCTACAAGGTCCCTACCGTCTCAGAGGAGGAGGATCGAACCCGTACTCTCCATATCACAAGGCGAGCGCTCCAACCACTCAGCTACCGTGTGTCGCGCGGTAGGTAAGCAGGCATGAATCACTTGAAATAACACCTTTCAAGTACTTACAAAAACACTACAGTGTCTAATAAAAGTGAAATAACAGTTGAATATTTCACAACACTCCAAATACTGATGTAGATTATAAATCGATAACGCAAGCATAAATCGTAATAGAATTACCAGTCCAGTGAAGTTATTTTCGTCACACTGACGCTTCACAGGTTACACGAATAGAAACGGAAAATGCATAAAGTTGAAACGCGAAAATGCAGACGTTTTAGACCACAGCGTAAAAACAGATCGAACGAAAAAAAGACGAATGCAGAATTATTTAAGCGCGAATTAATTTATATTTATTTGCGTTAAAAACTCGTAGATGACAGGTTCTGATGGCCATTAGCATTTTCTATGCTAATGCCTGATACTTCAAGGAAGGTTCAAACTCACACCCTTATGTTACACAGCACGCTATCCCAATAAGCCCACATCTTGCATACGATTTATGTAAATAATAATAATAATAACAATAACAATGATAATACTTCTTTCCTCTTTCAATGTCTTGTTACAGCAACCCAATGTATGTATGTATGTATGTATGTATGTATGTATGTATGTATGTATGTATGTATGTATGTATGTATGAGCACTTGTTATAGAGCCCCTTCAAGATTTCTACTCAGAGGCGCTCCCGACTACAGCGCGGATACTGAATCGGAGTTTCACGCCGAAGCGCATGAGCAATTGCGAGTGAAGGACTTGCCCAGGGTCCCAACGCGGTGGCTTGAGGTGGATTCGAACCCGAACCCTCCGGCTGCAAGGCACCGAACATACCCCTACACCACCGTGCCCCACGGCTACTGTGTCTCGCGTGGTATGTAAGCAGGTATGAATCACTTTAAATTCCACCTTTCAAGTACCTTACAATATGATCATGCTCTAAGTGCCAGACATTGTAAAGATAAGCAATTCTAGTTTTGCAGTCTCCCTTGCATAGAATAGTGCTTAACATTGATAAATGATAGTAATAATAATATTAACACTAATACCAATAATAATAATATGAATACTGTGTTGATGCAAATATGATAAATGGTAAGAAAAATATAATGGTAAATGATACTGATGACAATAGTAACAACAATAATAATAATGATAATAATAACAAAAATAACAATGATGATGATGATGACATGACATTTCATGCAGTGTTGCAATAGAGCCGCAGCCAAATAGAGGGGCATTTCATAAGGTCAAAAGGGTTAATAATGACAGTCACAAGAGGACATCCAAACCAGAAATGTTTGATCATCGATTTAAATACGTTACGTGACGACGAAACTTTGGATATCATGCTAACCAAATATTCAAACTAAACAATTATAAAGAACACAAGTTAAAAACGAATCAGCAGGGAGCGGTTTGCATTGAATGGGAAACTTTCCCTACCCATTCTCACCATTTCCCACCCACGTTCCCATTGAAATGGGTTTCCTGCCCAAATGCGTCTTTTAATATTTATGTACTGTCTTTCACGGACCACACAGAGCAGAGGTGTCAAATCTTTTTTAATGGTGGGCCAATGGCAATACTTCCCAGCAAGTGGTGGGTTAGGATGCTAAAGGAGCCTGAGCAAAATGTGGGTAGGTGTCTGGGAGGGGCTCGGCGAGCCCTTCCCCAGATAATTTTTGCAAAACAAAATCTTAAATGGTGCATTTTTTGGCACAGAAACAGTCAAATTATGCTTATAAAATCAAAATTTTGATCTTCATTATCAGTCACGAACATCACATAACTTAATTCTCAAATTGTGTAGTCTTTAGGCAAGGCTCCGCGGGCCAGATAACATCGTCGGTGGGCTAGAAATGGCCCGCGGGCCAGCTTTTGACACCTCTGACATAGAGGCCCACATAAATGTTCTTTTCCAACACTGCGTCTTAATAACAAATATCACTCTGTTCACAAAATATTGACTTGTATGAAAACTGCGATACAAAACTGAGAGCAAATTATCCTACGGAAAATATGAAAAACGATATATCTCAAAAACGCTAATCGCTGAAAATAAAGGGAAGCGCAGAACAGTTTACATTGCAGCATCCTAGGAAAAATATATAATACATAAATGCATGAACACATCAAACTTGGGAGCAAAATAGGTAAAAATCCAAACATCTCAGTACGATATTGACAGAAACCTTCATAAACATTAACCCAGGCAAAATCTCAAAGAGCAAAACCAATGAACACTTTAGTCCCAGAATTTCGCAAACACTTCTAAAAGCACTTTACGATTAATTTTTCGTATCTTACTATCGTCCTCCCCAGTAGTGATGATCATTTGTCTTTGGAAATTCTCTACAAAGATTCCAGGATCATCTTACTTCTTGAGAACATTTCCTCGGGATTTAGAAGACAAGTCTTTCAGCAGTTTCACCACCAGCTTTCTGAAAAGCTGAGAACATTTAAACTAAACTTCTGCAGATTACCCAGCAGTTCAGAAAACTTTCCCCTTGGTTTTTCCAAACACTTGTTGCCAGTTTAACACTTCAACGATGAGCTGCAACGGTTTCCCAATCACTTTAGTGCTCTCTCGTTGTTAAAGCGTTAACGCATTTAATGATGCATTTTATGGTCATTATCCTCACCATTTAGTGTTTGATTATGATTTTTGATTGCAAGCTCACTTGAATCAACCACCGATTGACGAGCAACTTGATAACCGCACTTCAGGAATTCATAGATCAGATACCATCAGACGCAATTTACAATACTGTCCCATCTTATTGCAACTATTTGACCATCACTACGCGATATTAACCAAAATCTGGAGAAATTCTTGCAAATTTTCAAATAAATTAAATGCAATAACCCGCCTCATCGTGAATTTCAAGACCGTTTTACGCAAAACACTTGGCACAAAGTTATCCACGTTTCTCGACAACCCTAGAAGTCACCGCGCCGTCGCGACAACATAGAAAATGAAGTAGAAAAAGCATCATTGCAATAATTTCTCCCAGCAATTTGCGAAGGCACGCCAAACGATACAAAGGCAAGATTATTGACGATGAACGACGGTTCCTTTTGTCTTCTTGCCAGTGCGCTGTCAAAGTCTTTCTGCGAGTCTAGAGGAACGGGTTATTCGTCTGCAGGTGAGGCGGGGGTTGGTAAACCAACTGCGGGTTATGAGGCACAACCGACGCAGTGGGCCACGTTCCCTGTAGAACCATCGTAGATGTCGGCTGCGTGTATATCATCTGAGCCGGTGGAGCATACGAATGCGCCTGGAAAGTTGGTGAAAGGGGTTGGAAGATTGGTTGTGGAAGTGGCTGGGCGTAAATGGTTGTCTGACCGTAGCCCAACTGGATGGGATTGGCAGCAAGGAACTGGGTCTGTGTGACCGACGTCATGGCAAACGGATTGGTCGTCGCTGCAATCAAAATCAAAATATGAACCTTCAATCAATCAATTAATCAATCAATGTAAACTTTATATAGCACCCTTTCAAGAAACCTACAGTAGTTGAAAAGAATGGTTTTTAGAGATGAGTAAAAGTGCGTGGAATTTGTATTTGGGAGCTAACAGCTCCAGTGGAAATCATATATGGACACATCTAGCTCTCCGTCTATCAGTCTGTTTCTCAATTTCTCTCGACCTTTCACTCTCTGTTTTTCTGTCTCTCCGTCTCACTCTCCGTGTGTGTCTCTCTCACATTCTCCTTCTCTCTCTATCCTCCCTCCCTTCTGCCTCCCCACCTCCCATCAACACAGCAATCACCTCATGCAAGGCCTAAAACTTGCACACCATGGTAGATACCGCGCACCAAACTAGTTTTACACCAACGTGTAGCGACTTTATCATGGAGGGAATTTCTGTTTGGGCTATTACATGTAACTTCACAAGGAGCACCAGAGTTTGAGCCCTGAATACAATAAGGAATGGCCTACAGCCACTTACCTTAATTCTGCACCCGGAATTATGGCACGTCTTCCTTGGTGTGCTCATATCTCATATCTACCTACATGACTGAAGTCCTACATTGGCTCCCTATAAATCTGTGCATCCGTTATAAGATCCTCCTCTTGGTGTCCAAATCTCAGTTGGACCTTGCCCTAAATATCCCGCCGACCATATGCGTAAACCCCTATCTGCTACTTCATTTCGTTTGTTGCACTTCACAGACTGATTGGATATATTTTTGTCCCTCAGACCAGGACCACTCTGGCCCAACCTAGGTTATTTGCTGTTGTGGATCCCTCCGCTTGGAACGACCTTCCCCTCTACTATGGACTATGCTAATGTCTGGGGTCTCTTCTCGTCTTCTCGTTCCCTGAAGGCGACTGTCTTTCCCCCGGGCTTCTCCACTGAGAGCACCTCTGAATAGTTCTTACTGCGAGAGGCGCTATATAAATATCCAGATATGATACGATACGAATTACCTGTCGTAGGTGGTTTTGCGATGAGTTCCTTGAGGTTGACGAGGTTGGCATTTGAGCCGAGGAATTCCTCGGGGGTCTTCTTCGTAGCCTCGACGCTCCTCAGGGCAGCACTGAGGCTTGACGTGTCCCAAGGAGTGCCAGCAAATGACGAGTCTGGAAACAGACCACCAATGCCATTCATTACAACAGAAGACAGAAAAAGCCGACTTACTATTATTTCTGGATTTATTTAGCTCATCTATATCAGTACAAATAATCAGCTGATGGCACAAACAAATAGTATCTAGGACTCACACACTGATCTCTAGTATCTCATCTTTATAATTATACTAATAATAATAACTATAACAACTGGTGGCCTAACTTTATCCATGGAAATAGTATTGTGTTACATTTATGAATACTTCACAATGTTGCGTTGATCTAATGTTACGTTGACCTGATGTTACGTTGATCTGATGTTATGTTGATCTGATGTTATGTTGATCTGATGTTACGCCTGATCTGTTACGCTGATCTTTTGTTACGTGATCTGATGTTATGTTGAAAGTGCCTCTCTGATATTATGTTAATCTTGTTACGCTGATCTGATGTTGTGTTGATCTGATGCTACGTTTCGAAAGCACCTCTCACAGTATGACCTTAGCAGAATCACTCCGCTAAACTGAAACTACTACTACTAAGAGCCCTGCGAAAAAAGGTCTTAAGACAATGGGCAGAGCCAGCAATACCTCCTAGCTAAGATCAAAGACATCTTCACACTCACCAAAGCTCTGTTGCGTAGAGAGAGCGCCACTGTTCTGCATACCACTCACTGACTGCCTCTTTGAGCGTGAACTAAGCATATCGAATTCGTCATCCACGTCCTCTGGTTTTCTCGTTTCGCTTCGAGGCGCAGACGAAGTAAAGAAACTGTCATCTGAAATGAACTTTCCGTTGTGTGCGCTCGGAGCATTCAGAATCCCATTGTCTGTTCTACTGCACACAGCCGTGAGCGATCCAGTTGACTCTTTTGATGCAAAGCCTCCAGGTTGCCATGGAGCCATGTCAGCAGCTGAAGAATAAGACAATGGGCAAACAATGAACATCAGAGTTTGGATTATTGCATGGCCAAATGTATTTTGTAACATTTTGTTTATGACTAATTACATTTGTTACAAGGCTGTTACATTTACATGTAATAAAATTATTGTATTATTCATTCATTCATTTCATTCATTTATTCAGACATTTATATAGCACTCCTTCAAGATTTCTACTCAACGCTTTACAGCGCGGGACACTGAATCGGAGTTTCACTATTACAATTGCGAGTGAAGGACTTGCCCATTATAGGTGGATTCGAACCCGCAACCCTCCGGCTTACACCAAACATACCCCTACACCACCACCGCCCCACAATATTACTAATATTATTACTATTAATATTATTATTACTATTATCATTATTACTATTATTATTATTACTACTACTTCTGTTATTATTACTATTAAATCTATTAAATCCTTGAATGTTGGATCAGGGTTTTCGCCCGTTAACACGGTAAAGCGAGATATCGTACACCAAAATGCAGATAGCAATTGGTCAATTAAAGAATAGTCTTATCTTTATTACTACTATTATTGTTACTATTATTATTATTCTGCATTTATAAACGCCGTTATCTAATGACCAAACATTAATGGATGGTGCCGAGCAATTGTGTATGAAAGAATTGCTCAAAGTCCTTACACAGTAACCATCTTACGTTACGTTCACTGTTTCCACCAATAATTACTCGTCATTATAATGGATGGTGGCCTCATGATTTCACTCTGCCGGATAGATGATCGAAATTTTATACCTAAAGTACTTTATGGTGTATTGGCTAAACAATAATTTTCTTTAGCAATAGGTCTCAGTCACTAATACATTCCTAACCCTCTTATCTATTTGACTATATATTATTTTTTGTCTAATCGATATCTAAACTGTTGATTTTGTAATCTTGTTGCGTTTGTGTCAACGAGTTTTTGAAATAAAGGAATAGTAGTAGTAGTAGTGCAAGAGACTTGAACCCACACTTTGTGTTACAAGGTGAGCGCTCTAACCAATCGGTTACTGTGCCCAGTTGTTCTTTACATAATCCAAGGAAAACATGGACCACGCTACATGCGACACCGGCTTGACAGACGTTACTAATTAATAATAATAAATACATAAAAATACACATACATGCACACACATAGTATTGTACCATACTGTATTGTATTGTGGTGATTGCATTGTATTGTGGTGCACATACATACCTTGTACATGTTCAGTAACCAATGCGACGGGTGCCCCCCATGGATCGGTACTACACTGGGTCTAGATGTGGTAGCACCATGAGACCAAGGGTCTGGATTGGCGCTGGACGAAGCCACCTGCAGTGGCGGCTTCTGAGTGCCATTCCATGTCGTGGAAGACGGTGGCGCCAGGCGCTGCGGTGAGGCAGGCTGCACCGGTTGACTGGATTTAACTTGCTGGAAAATAAGAACAATGGTTAATTGTAAACAAAATTTCCAAACCGTCTGAAAACCTCTCCAAACTCAAAGGGCATAGTTATTGGTAATTTATATAACACCACTATAATACAACGTTTCTTTAAAGTTTTACAGCTTGAAGAATATTACAATGTGCTGGAAGAAGTAGTCAGGAATTTATATTATGGCTGTTAATGATTAATTTTTTTAATAGTTAAGTCTTTAAGAATTAACTATTAATTATTAGTTAATTGTGATTAAATGCATGCCCCAATAAGTAATAACAAATACAAAATTAACATTATTCATTGTTTATCTTTTAATAGTATTATTAATATTTATTGCTAGTTAGTAGTTACTTAGTAGTTATTTGTTCATATTAGTAGTCTTGTTTACGTTTTTCAGTTGGAAATATGTAAATACTTAAACGGTGTTGGATTTATTAAGCACATGAGCTATAATACTGGGGCACCTTATCGAATATCTTGAACATAGCCAATTAAAAAAAATAACAAGCCATTTTCGATTAATCGTTAAAAATAAATTTAACCGCTAAAATTAATAAATGATTAATCGATTAAGTAATCGTTAACTTCCACAGCCCTAATTTATATAGCACCAATTAAATACAGAGTTTCCTTAATGTACCACTTCAAGGATATGCAAACAAGCTGCAAACTGGTAAAGTAGTTAGCAATTTATATAGCCCCAGTACAGGTTAGACTTGATTATTTGGTGTCTGTTAGTTTTAAACTTACTCGGAAAGTACAAACCGTGGAGGCCTGTGCCTTTCTGCTCTCTTCGACTGCCATCTGAACCTTCAGGTGATCTGTCTTCTTCTTCTTCTCTTGCTCCTCGTGCTCTTCTCTGCTCATCGCCAGAGCCACCTGGACCTGGAGGTCTTCCTCACCGAGGCTCGATGGTCGTGCCGCCTCCAGCTCCGAATTGAGTGCGGGAATCCTCTCTGGACAAAAGAAGTATTAGGAATTAAACTTAACATTTAACGATCACATGTATATAATGGGTTAAGGTTTTTTAGTTCTGCTGCTTGTTTTGTGTTAAGTCCATTGATGTTACACTGATCTGATGTTACTTTGATCTGATGTTACATTGATTTGATGTAACACTGATCTGGTGTTACGTTGATCTGATGTTACGTTGATCCGATGTATGTTAATCTGATGTTACACTGATCTGATGTTACAATGATAAAATCTCAACACAAGAGGTTTCCTTACTTTGACTTGATACAAAGATTCGGTGGGTTGCGGCTGACGCAGCCGGCTTCTGACTAATTTCAGTTCGATTTGTGACCTGAAAGGATAAAGAAACGTTTAAACAGTGAAGCTGAAACAAAAGTGTGGTTGCGTTTCGATGTGCTAACACTGGCCGGGCCTGGCGGATTAACGGACTTCCCCTGGAGATGAGCTATATAAATTCCGTTTGATTGAAAGTACCATGAAAACCTGCACTGGTTGCGTTTGAAAGGTCTGTAAACTCAGGCTCAGATTTCCCGTGTGGAATATGTGGGAGAAGCTCATTTGCTTTGGCCTTTGTGCTGCCAAGGTTCTGGACATGAAACCAGCACATTCCAGGACTTCTAATTGTAATCAAACATTTATATAGCACCACTCAAAGAGCAAAACAAATCACGGGCACTCTCTGTGTTAGCCTATGTGAAATTAAATTGTAATTGCAATATTATCTTACATTCATAAAGTGCCACTTCACGAAAAAACTCATCAGTGACAATCCTGACAAGAACCAGTGAAAATACTGTCTAATAAACACATATAAAAGTAAACAAAGAGTTAGAGACTCATAGTACTTCTATACTATTATATAATACTGATATTTTTTCAATGACCATTGAGGTGTGCAGAACTGTAGACTGTACGTCAGTGACGTCTCTTATAGGCCTATTGCTTTTTCTGTTGGCCATATGACGACTTGTCGCAGGCTGGATGTGGCCCGCAGGCCGGATGTTGTGCACCACTGCTCTATAAGTGTATTCTGTATGAATAAATAGTTCCACTCAGCCTGTCTTTCGCTAGATGGTGTTGGTAAAATGAGCAGTAGGGCGCCTTGCGTGGCTGCCATACAGTCAAATTCAACTCCTGTCATAACTTATAATCATCCGTTAATACTGTGACTTGTAATCATACTGCGTATTTGTCACATTGCCATTTTGAAATAATAAAGAATATTATTATATTATTATATGCATATTACATATACACATCTGTATGCACATACCTTAATGCCCGTGTTCTGCGAGTACCTCTCGCGTGCCGCCAGTGTCTTCTCCCTCTCCGTCTTGTAGCGCTCGTCATCCTCGAGCAGCCCCACAATCTGCTTTGCCCTCTCGCGTATGTTCACCCCATGATCTTTACCGTCCTCGATGTACTGGAAATCCCGCAGCGTTCGAACCTGGTGGACGTTCTCGCGACACGCATCCACCACCTGTTCGCTCCCGGTCTTGAGAAGATAGTCGAGAAGAACGAGTGATTTGTAGACATGGCGCCAGTTCTTGCCGTGATCATTCAGCCGCTTCCAGATCATGCCCATGATCTCCGTGAAGGCGCTCATGTTGTAGGTCAGGTCGGCGATCTGTGACATGAGGGTGGTTGAAGGGCCCCAGGGGTCGTTTGAGGTCGCCTCACGAACCTTGACCTCGGCAAGCGTGTGGTTTTTGACGACATTCTTAAGCGTTCTGTGAATCGGCATAGCACCTGACAAAGGAACGAAGAGATCTCTTGAGCCAAAGCCAAGTAACTCGGAAGATTATGTTGTTAATCTAATCTGTAAACCTCTACAGTGTCGTTTCTTCAATCAATCAATCAATATTTTGGGTATTCTGAATAATCAAGTTGCAAGATGCAAGTTGTTAATGCACAAGGAGTCTATAGGGCAAACATTTAGAATCGGGGTGCATAGGTTTTCTCACGTCATGAGTGTTGGTTAGGGTCAGGTTACGCATTGTGAGAGTCGGTTAGGGTAATGTCAGGCATCGTGAGGGTCGGTAAAGGTCAGTACTAGTGTCGTCATTAGAAAACATGGTACCATGACTTCATGCCAAAAGATAAAATGCCAGTAAACTTACGCACTCTACTAAATGTTTGCGTCTGTCGGCAATAGGAATGGAGATGGGAAAGAAGTGGGAGAAATGGGATGAATAGGGCAGCGTTTCCCAAAGTGTGTTAATGCTGGTCATTTTCCTCACATTTTAAGCTTTTGCCTTATGATAACATGGCCATACTTGGTAAACATTTTGGCAAACATTTAGTATCGGGGTACGTAAGTAAGCTGGCGTTTTACGGCATCTTTTGGCATGCTGCACGGAAGGAACCATGTTTTCTAATGATGATACTAACCCTAACCCTGACCCTAACCAACTCTCACAACGCCTAACCTGACCCTAATTGACG
Organism: Aporrectodea caliginosa; assembly: GCA_020284085.1. NCBI lineage: Eukaryota > Metazoa > Annelida > Clitellata > Crassiclitellata > Lumbricidae > Aporrectodea > Aporrectodea caliginosa. The sequence goes on along the minus strand of JACEVL010000111.1, from coordinate 825,799 downwards.
CAAGAAACCTACGGACCCCGATTCTAAATGCTCAACAACACTATATGTACGTTAAACAAATCCATTTACACTATACGAATGGTCCGTGACTTTCAATTAAATTGACAAAATCTAGGCATCTCTGCATACATCGGAAACTATATAACTCCGACACCGAATGATCGCCACTACCCTACCTGTGGTAGTGCCAGTCCCAAGCCTGTAGAAAGGAGGAGGGCGACACGAATCATCTTTGTTATGACACAGTGTCGTTAAACAGCAACCAAGATCGCAAAGATTGCCCAATCTCGGTCCGTTCACGAGGACCTTAAATGGCGTGGTGTCCATTCAAACGGCGGCAGTGGTGAAGGATCTCACCCGATTAATTCAATTAAAAATAAGCAGGGTCAATTCCACAGGGTGCTATATAAAAACATGTACTTTCACATTTACATACCTACCAAGTCGACGGTCTTCGCTATGTAGGACTTTGGACTTTGCAGAGACCGAAACTATTTAATGTTTTCATCCAAACCAGAAGTCACCAGATCATTAATACTGATTCGTAATCATCTAAAATATAACCGTAATCAGCCAAAGTGGAAAATAGTTTTAAAAGATGAAGAAATTCAAGTATTTTAATCGTTTTAAATGCACGACCTATATTCCCTTCAATAGTGACGTCGTGTCACGCCAGGGATCATCCATAATTGACGACCAAAACATTATCCAAATTAGCATCTTTTCAAGACTAAAAATTAATATTTTCATCTTCGGCGATTTTTAAAATAATTTCCGTGTATCGTTCAGCATGATCTCTGCTGATGCAAAAGAAATTTTACTTAAATAAAACAATTGACACTTCATGAATTAGTACTGCACCACGTCTCTGGAACGATCTTCTTTTTCTGAATACCAACTTTTTCGGTTCCTCCACCATCATTGACAACCACCAGTACTACCAGCCACTTCGCTTACACAAGGGACAACGGCCAGTGGCCAAGTGGGGTGTGCAAGACTGCAAGTAGACACTAACAGATAGATGACACGCTAACACAAAACTAGGACAGCATATAATGGAGAGGGAGGAGGGGAGGGGAGGGAGGTCATCATCATCATCATCATCATCATCATCATCATCATCATCATCATCATCATCGTCAGTAATAATAGTCAGATCATCATCATCATCATCATCATCATCATCATCATCATCATCATCATCATCATCATCATCATCATCATCATCATCATCATCATCATCATCATCATCACCACCCATCACCACCACCACCACCATCATCATCATCATCATCATCTAAAAATTATTTGCTCCTATTTCATATATATTTGCCCACGAAATGCCCTATATCACTTTCATGGTGAAAATTTGAACAACGATGAATCGCTAATTTAATTTTTGCGCATGGCGCCAGCTAATTAATTCACCAATCAAAAACGCTGCATCGATTGAGATAAAATTAAAGTAGGCCTACGAGATCCGGTTAACTACAGCGAAGAGAGGCGCCGACACAGGCAACCTCTTAGAAAGAGTATCTCATGCCAAAGATCTCATAGTCAACAGAGATACGACAATCAATGCAGCTCAGTGACCAAGACTCTTCATAGACTGGTAACCGCACGTTGGCGCTGCAATCGACGACGTTGTGGTTCTGATCATTGCCATACTTTTCGCTAGGTGGCGCGGCTGATTTTGCTGTTTGAGCACCACACACGCAGGTTATATGGTGAGTGTCCTATCTCAGTGTACTATAAGATCTTTGTTGTACAGTGGGCTGTTTTTAAGGAATTTTTAGAACTGCACAACCCCTTCTCTCTTTTTCAAAAAGCCGTGGTAAATTATTCCCAATGGGATGACGATGACCTTTTTTTTTTAGCTATTTCTAACTGCACAAAAATGCTTTTACAGCTGCACAAATTCATTTAGAACTGCACTTTTTGTGTAGAACTGCACGCCAGTGTGATTCTCCTTACAGATTTTATTTTAGTTATAGTTACAGTTATAGTTAATGGTTTTTTATTTTAGTTATAGTTATAGTTATAGTTAGTATTATTTTTTAGTTATAGTTATAGTTATAGTTAATGGATTTTTATTTTAGTTAATTTTAGTTACTACTTAGATACAATAATTAAGGCTATATGCAAAATTGTGCGTATTAACGCTGTTTCACAATTTGCTCAGAGCTTTGAAAGCCTTTGAAGCATGGGTCACGATGGGTCATTCAGCTTCATGAATACACGAGTTTCCAAAGTAACTGACAAAGTGCATAATAAAAATATCGAATTTTTCGTTCTCATTTATGTCGAATCGTCCATATTGCACTTCCTATTTTATTTTTGGTATTAACGAAAATAAAGATGAATTTTCGTTAGTGTTATTTTCGTTATAGTTATAGTTATAGTTAATGATATTTTTTAGTTATAGTTATAGTTATCGTTAACGAAATCATTTTATTTTCGTTAACGAACATTTTCGTTATCGTTATCGTTAACGAGAATCACACTGCTGCACGCTAAAAAAGCCCTGTTAACTTTAGGTTGAGGTTTCATGTTAATGCAATTCGTATATTTCGTGTAAATTCCGCAAGTAACTCAGCGACTCATTTTTATGCAGTCCTCTCTTAATAATTACTTAACTTTGCTGCTTGCAAAATTCTACAAGTCATAACTTCCATAGCCACAAACATCTGCTTTAATGAATCACTTGGGGGTCGTCCATTAATTATGTCAACAAATTTTAGGCAATTTTTGACCCCTCCCCCCTGTCAACAACTGTCAAACATTGACGGACCCCCTAAAAAATTATGTCAACAATCCCAGAACCCCCCCTACAAAAAAGAAACAAAATGGCTCAATACATGTAGAATCATTTTTAAAAAAATTTTACACTAAAAAATGCAATCTCGAATTTCAAAATATATGAGTTTAGTTTATTACCAGCTTTTTAGTAGTATTAAACATTAGCACTTTATACATTTTTAGCATTTCTTAATGTTTTCACTACCATTTTGGAAGGGTCTGTGTTGATTTATTGGAGAAAAATTTGTTGACGTCAACTTGTCCCGAACCCCCTCCCCTTGTCAACAACTGTCAAACTTTTCCAAACCCTCCCCTATTTTGTTGACATAATTAATGGACGACCCCTTGGGGGTCCATAGAGTAATGATGACATCACTGGCGTGAAGAGCCGTGACCTTCTGGATAATATTCAGAGGGCCATGGAAGAGCAGTAGGAAGCAGTAGAAAGCGGGATCGATTCCAGATACCCTCCCAAAAGGTCCACTCAGCCTATCATTCGCTAGATGGCGTTGGTTAAATGAGTAGTAGACGAGATGGACGCCTAGCGTGGCTGCCGTAGGCTACACAGTAGCCTAATAACTTGTGATCACAGATCATCCGTTCATACTGAATTGTAATCATACTGAGTTAATTTGTCCTTCTGAAATAATAGTATAAATATTTTACTTGGATTCGTATTCTCTGTCTCAGGACCTCAGAATGGAACAGTCTTCCAACTTCAGTTCGACAGTGCACGTCTGTTGCTCAGTTTAAAACAAAATTAAAAACTCATCTGTTCACCTTGCACTATGATTAAGAATGTAGCGAAACGCGCTCTCGTGCAAGACCTGTCTTGTGAAAGCGCGCTATAAATTTTCATTTGTATTGTCAAGATCTAGAGGGCCATGAGTAGACTGAGTAGTAGACTATAGGACGTGATGGACGCCTTGCGTGGCTGTCGTAGGCTATACAGTAGCCTAATAACTTGTGATCACTGATCATACTGAATTGCAATCATACTGAGTTTGTCGTTCTGAAATAATATTATGATCCTTTTACTTGGATTCGTATTGAGTGAACTAGTAGATGGCAGTAGCAATAAATGACGTCATAAATCCGACCTGCGATATCTAATCTACGTTGCAGACGGTGCTTGGGATGTCGTAGCGAGCACCGACCGGTGGACTGCAGAGGCAATACATGGAGTAGTTTGGTTGGGACGGGATTTCCTCGAAATAAAGATTATAATCGGTCAATTTCTCATTAAAAGTGTACTGTCAATTGCAGTAGAGTTACCACAGATTAAGGTACGTACTAAACTTATGCAGTTTGCGAGCGAAACTGTTTCTCTTAATTGTTACCAAACAATCGCTACATTAGGCCTATAGGCCTAGTAATTTTCGTCCATTTTATTATTTTAAATAGAAGGTCGAAATCTAACATGTCGTGGTTCATGGCTGATGCTCTAGAGCTGAAAACTCGCTTCATAATACTCTGCAAGTATGTATGGTAGGCAGTGGCGTAAATCATGGGGGGGGAGGGTACAGCGGGGGACTGTCCCCCAAAGTTTTGACTTTAGCCCGTCTGTTCCCCCCCAAAAAACCGGCCCGCATATAATCTGTCCCCCCCAGAGTTATGTATAGATTTTCGCCTCTGACATTGGTAGGCCAGGGCCGGATTTAAGCATGGGTTACATGGGCGCCACTGCCCCAGCCCAGGGCCCCATCACTCAGGGCCCCACCAGTTACAATTTTATTTGTTATGTCCCTTCACTGAATGTGTCATCGGATTGTAATATGAAGAGATTCCTAGTGACTAGATCTGAGTCGTAGGCCTCTGAATTGCCACTGTACTAACAGTTACTAATCATGATTTTGAGGTATGGGGGGGGGGTCCCTGCCGGAGACTGCGTATTAACAACGGAAAAAATACACTGCACCCAAGGGCCCCATCATATTGGGCGCCCATGGCCCCACCACCCTAAATCCGGCCCTGTAGTAGGCCGAGAGTCACAGTCAGGGTGAGAATTGCCGGAGGGGGTTGGGGGGTTCAACCCCCTCTAGCCTTTCTTAGGATCCCATAGTAACGTCTACATTTCACACCAAAACTACACATAAATCAACGTCTAACCCCCCCCCCCATTTTTTTACAATTCCCATACTGGTCACAGTGTGTGCAGACGCGTTTGCATATTATGCTTATTATTACTGTAGGTGGATTGGGGTTCAACCCCTAACTCTTCAATCTACTAACCCCTCAGCTAAGTAGGAGATTTTTTTTGGGGGCGGGGGGGTAGGTACCATTACTGTGTCCAGAAATTTAGAGATGCCAATCATTTCTTCTAATAAATTTAAGGCCTATTTGTTTGCTATTACAGCTGCTACTACAGCTACTGCTGGTACAATTGCCACTGTTACTGCTACTACAGGAATTCCCGTGGATTAAATCCCAATTAAATGTGAACATTTAACTGGAATATGCGTCTTCCATGCGGTTCATTGGGAGGATATACCTACTGTCGTGATGTTGAAAGCCAGCTGGATCATCTAGTTTGAGGACCTCACTTCAGTATAACAGGCAGTGATGTCGTTTTTGCCGGGTAGTGGCATTCTTGGAGAGGTGCATGTGGTCCACGAGACTGGATACTTCTCGGCCAATCCGTCTTTGGAAGAAAGGTGGCTACAGGTAGGACGAATATAACGATATTAATTATGCTTTACTGAGTAGGTCAGTAACTTTGAGGTGAAATGGTTTCAAATTAAGACTTTAAATTGGTATCTTTTCCCATTCTTGGCAAAGTGACGTGTGCAGTCAGTCAACAGCAGTCAGTCAGTCAATCAATCAGTCAGTCAGTCAGTCAGTCAGTCAGTCATTCAGTCAGTCAGTCAGTCAGTCAGTCAGTCAGTTCAGTCAGTCATTCAGTCATTCAGTCAGTAAATTAATCAACCAGTCAATTAATCAACCAACTGGTCAATCAGTCAATCAATCTGTCGATCATATGAACTTGATATAGCACCCCTTCAAGATACCTACTGAGAGGCGCTCCTGTCCTAGCCGTGGCTGAAAAGAACTGTTTTAGCGATTCAGTAAAAGGCCGAGGAACTTGTCCTTGGTAACAGACGTAGCTCCAGTCAAAGGCTGTTCCAAGTGATCGGGCCCATGATGGAGAAAGCCCGGTATTGAATGGTGGAAGTGCGTGCAAAGGGGACAAGCAAGTCACCATGGATGATGATGATGATGACTACCACTAATGGCTATGTCAGTCACTGATGATGACAACTGATGATAATTAATGGTGATAGTGATGGTGATGACTTTGATAATGATGATGACAATGATTGTTACAATAACAAACATTTGGCTATGTTGGGCTTGTTAAGATCCAAGCTTTTTCTATCCATGGCAGTGTTTAAGACCACAAAGTTAACTGGATTGAATGCACACATTCAGTTGGTGCATTCCTTCTGAATGCCTGAAAAAAGTTTTCTATAAAAATGCTCTGATCCAAACGAACATTTGAACCAACAACCAAATGCATACATGTAACATGCATCTGTTTTAGTGTATACGCTGTGGTGAGATTCCAAGAGTTCATTGTGTATAATCTATACACAGTGAACGGTTTGTTCTACTGCTATCAGGGACATTTCCGAAACTGTTTTATGAATAGCATAATGACTCACTTGACTGCTGTGCTAGTTTGTATTATATACATACACACACACGCACATATACACACGCATATATATCTGTATAAATGTATATACATGTTGACTTATTGTTATACATTTAACAGAGGCTATGTATGTGTTAGCCTGTAAGGACACTTAATATAGAGCCCCATTGTGCCTGACAATCTCTGAACAAGTGCTTTTCAAGACAGGTAGAAAAAAATCTACAAAATTATTGCTGTATACACTCGCACACAGATACATCCACACATACACTCACATACACACATACATGCACATACATACACACATACATGCAATACATACATACACACATACAGCACTTCATACAGAGACTCTTAAGTGGCGCTTTATACATGTTTTGTTACATTACATTACATTATACATACATGCACACACAATGCTTACACATGCACATACACACATATACACAACACATACACACACGTACACTTACATACACACACATACGTACATACGCAACCCCACACAGATACACACACACACACACACACACATCTGTGGTTGAAATTATACCCTAACTGCCAGAGCAGGACATCTGCAGTATACACTATACAGTAATTATCCTGTTGCTATATACTTGCTGTAGTACATGCACATTGGCCTGTCTTTCTGTCCATCTGTGTTTCTGCTGTGTCTGTACGTCTGTCTACCTGTGGATCTGTTTGTCTTCCTGCCCGCCTGACTGCCTGCTTCAGGGTGTTCTGCTGTACCTTTCTGTGTGGCACTGTCTGCTTGACTGTCTGTTTCTCCTATAGTGTATATCTCTCTGCCTATGTGCTGTCCTCTTGGCCATTATCATAATTTCATGAATCCTCATTGTTGAAATGCCATGGGAGACCCAATGACCAATTAGTTCACTCAGTTGGCAGCAACTAATTAATTCATTAAGTTATTCTTTCTTTATATCAGTCATTCATTCATTCGTTCATTCATTTGTTGTTCAGTTTTCATTAATTCATTTGTTTGTTCATTCATTCATTTGTTTGTTCATTTATTTGTTTGTTAATTCATTTTGTTGTTCAGTTTTCTTTCATTCATTGGTTAATTCATTCATTCTTTTATTTATTTGTTCATTCATTCATTCATTTGTTTATTCGTTTGTTTATTCATTTGTTGGTTCATTCATTCATCCATTCATTCACTCATTCATTCATTTTTGTTCATTCATTTGTTCATTCATTTGTTGGTTAATTCATTCATTGTTTCATTCATTCATTCATTCATTTGTTCATTCATTCATTCATTCATTCATTCATTCATTCAGGTGTTCATTCATTCATTCTTAAATTCATTCATTTGTTCATTCATTCGTTCATTCATTTATTGGTTCATTCATTCAATTGTTCATTCATTTGTTTATTCATTTTTTTTAATTCAGAGAGAGAGAGAGAGACAGAGACAGAGACAGAGACAGAGACAGAGACAGAGAGCAACACACACACACACACACACACACACACAGAAGGAGACACAGACAGAGTCCTGCTTCATGGGTAGAAACAGTTTACAGATCAAGGAAAGTAGTTGTTAGAGTCTTTTTAGGTCTCTAGTACAAGTAAGATAGATGCATAATATTCATAGACAATAGACATGTACATCATTTAGTCTATTTCAAATATACATGTAATCATTGTATACAATGTTATGCGTTTGCGCTTGTCAGATGCAATTAAAGGCTACTTATTTAAATACTTACTTATAGTTATAAGCGGTGTATGCCCTGAGGGCACTTAGTAGTATCCAGCCGCAGCAGTAGATGATGGGCCTAACCTAGGCTGATGTGTGGTGGCCTACGTTATGCAGTTTGACAGCAGAGCCAATTTAGGCCAGACATCTGTCAGACCTAATAATTATGGTCACCAGGCATCCACACAATAGGCGTATATTTATATGTAATTTGAAATTGTAGGCATACAACGTGCACTGCGTGAATATGTTTATGTGCAAATTTTATTTGTATATGTATAACCACAGAATAGATAAAGCTTTATCTATTCTGTGGTATAACTATATGTACCACGTAGATATATATGTATATGTATATATATACATGATTAGAATCATAATTGAGCTGTATATTGCATATTATTGAATATTAAATATGTATTTTGTCATAAGTAATATGTCTATGATATCTGTATGTATATATATATTTGTGTGTGAATATATATATGCATATGATTCTGTTTATAAGTGGAGTGAATCTCAATATTGTCATGTTTTGTTACTGTATGAAACCAGTCAATGGCTAGGTGCTATTATACCGGAACCTAGTGTGTAGGCCATTGAGACAATTCTCTCTCAGCCCAACACTGTACCTCGCATGGCGTGAACATAGAGATGTATAATATATAAATATATCACTAGAGCGAGCATCTACCATCTATGTTGAGGCTGCCGATTCAAAAAGGCCTTGGCCCTTAAGCTAGCCAAAATGAGCGTTGACTGACGTCATAATCGAGAAATTGACGTCATCATCTACGTTTATTGCGTGGACACATCACCAATTATGTTAATGAGCGCTGGCTGACGTCATGCAAGCTTCATTTCACAGTAAAGCTTCAGCTGTAATAGGCTACACAAAAGTAAACATCGATATCTATATTGAGAATGCCTAGCTTGGGGGTTAAGGTCGCTTAGCGATTGTGACTTCACTGCGACCTGAATACATAAATTCATAATTTCATGGAAACATACGTCATACGCTCTCTAGCGCTTATAATATATCTCATTGGGTTTGACTCCACTGTATGACCTACATGATGGGTTTCGCGGTAGAAGGAGGCGATAATAGGTGCGTGGGATTGGTACGTGAGTGGAGGGGGGGCCTTACGAGCTGGCTAGATAGTTGACTGGCTGGCTGGATGGACCAGGGTCGAATTTCTTCAGTGCACGAGTTGTAGATTTGTGGTCCAGCTTCTATTTAAGCAGGAATTATTGTCATCAATCCAAGTTCTATTCATACCGATAATTGCATACATACTTTCATGCATTCAAACATGCATGCATACATGCATATATACATACATACCAACGTACATACACACCTGTGTTCATGCATAAATTCATAATTTCATGGCTAAATACATACGTATACGTGCAGGACTTATATAAATCGGACATAATTATTGGCATACATGTGCATACTTGAGTCAAGGCCTAGGGCCCTTCATAGGTATAACTTGTCTTTTGTTCTGTGCCAGTGGTGTGACATCTTTGCATTGGCCTTACTGAACTAGTTCACTTGGTTGACTATGTATCACTCTGTCTCTCTCTCTCTCCCACTCACTCTGTATCCTTGTATCTCTCTCTGTGTCAGTCTCTCTCTCACTGCCTCTCTCCTTGTATCTCTCTCTGTGTCAGTCTCTCTGTCACTGCCTCTCCCTCCGCTATTGTTAAGTGGATCTTCGCATGCCGCTGTTCCATTTATAATTCGCTTGAAGACGAAGAAGTCCATATACCTCCATGTCATCGCCGGCCATTTAAGCTATTTTCGCCCACTCACACGGACACGGAATCCTTTATAATAGTAAACAACCCGGAATCGGGTCCTGGGCGTTCTTTAGAATAGCGATGGATGTGAAACTCAGTACTTTTTTATATTGTATTAAAAATTTATAAAGCGCCTCTCAGAGTGAACACCAACCAGTGCAAAAGTCCTCGAGAATAAAAACAAGTTTTGAGGTGAAAAGGTGTAGCAGGACCACCTAAGTATAAGTAGACTACGTATTGAACTAATGTAATGACGATAATTTCTATATCTTCGTCAGTAGCAAGCTACTTATAGTAAGTGACGTTTGCTGAAAATGCCTGTCTAGGGATAAATGTGCGAGTCTGATTTATATTGATTCATATGGCTGGTCATTTGGCAAGTGCTTTTCTTGTGTTTAGTGCATGTCTTATTATGTCTTCATTTGTAATGTGTGGCACAGTGGCCGATTGGTTAGAGTGCTCGGCCTGTAGCGCGGAGAATAAGGTTCGAGCCTCCGTCCAATTGGTCACTGTGAAAGGACCTTGAGGAAGTCATTTTTTCGCTCACAGTTGCTGACACGTGCTATTAATGCTATGTCGTACATGGCCGTGTGCATTTCTGAGCTTTGGAAGGAGGGCTGTAGGCCTACCTAGGGTAGGATGAAGGAATAACTTCGAGTTAGGACTTTGGTAATAGGTCTTTATGCTGTTGACCACTGAAGGTGTTTACTATAGTTGTTTAGTGACAAACTAGAAATGCAGTGAACTGTGATGTTTTGTCTATGCTTCATGTTTTGTGACTGTATGAGACCGAACTCTTACGAGCGACTGCATGTGTGGGCCATTCAGACTAGTAAGTCCGCCTCTGAGCCAACATTAATATGGATGTGTAGGGGTATGTTCGGTGCCTTGGCAGCCGGAAGGTTGCGGGTTCGAATCCATACTTGGGTTATCGTGTAGAAGGCCATAATAGGTGCGTGGGATTGTTACGTGATTGGGGCTTTACGAGTCGGCTGGATGTACAATGTAGTGCATTGTATTTAATGCATTGTACTTAACTGTAAAAATATTGCATCATATTTGATTGCATTGTATTGCATTCATATCATTGCACAGCATTTTATATCGCGCCTAGGGTGTTTTGCGTTCATTAGCTGATATACAGCAGTCCGTGAACAAAACGTACGAGCGAGGCCCAGCTGCAAACTGAAGCCATGCAATCAGGCAACGTTACCCCCGCCTCCTATAGGCTGGCTGTTACGCTGTAATTGCGTCCGGGCCAGGCGCGTTTAATGGGGCAACGGGGCAATTAAGGTGTATTCTTGTTGGGTCTTTCTCGCCCGTGGTATAGAGATTAGATTATGGCGATGGTGTTGGCGTAGCCAAGAGCCCTCAATACCGATGATTAGATATTCAGGGCTCCTTGACTGAGCGCATCTGGGTTAGACGGGTCCTTAAAACTTGGCTACTCAGGCGCTGAAGATATCCACATTATCCAGTTATTTAGATTATTATTATTATTATTATTGTATTGTTGTTGCTGCTGTTGCTGCTGCTACTACTACTACTACTGCTGCTGCTGCTGCACCACCACTACACCACTATACTACTACTACTACTGCTACTACTACTACTACTACTACTACTACTACTACTACTACTACTGTCATCATCTTCGTCATCAACATCATCATCGTCAACGTCATCATCATCAACATCATCATGATCATCATCGACATCATTAGCTACTGGGCGGGCCAGGGCGCCGAAGGTGCCTGAGCAAAATGGGGTAGCGGTCTAGGAGGAGCTCAGTGAGCCCAGCCCATCCCCAGAAATAGTTTTGTAAAACTGGTGCATTTTTAGCATAACATAACATAAGGGTTTTAAGTGGTTCAGAAGACAACCACTGCAATCTTAATTTTGATCTTCATTATCAAAAACCTTTATAGCGCAGTGACGATTTAGTATTGACAGGCTTGTTGCTAGCACAGCAATTTGAATTAGCTTCATACGCAGTGAAAAGATGACAAATTTGAACTTTTATTATCAAATTGTGTAGTCTTTAGGCAGGCTCTACGGGCCAGAAAAACCAAATCTGGGGAGGGGTAGAAATGGCCCGCAGGCCGGCTTTTTAGATGAAACATGAGGAGAGCTTCCTCGTAGACAGCTCATCCCAGCTGGAAGTCCCAGATGAGTCACTGATGTACAGGGATACAGAGAAAGTGAAACAACCATCGAGAACATTGTCATATCATCCAGTAGACAAACAGAGAAAGCAAAAGCACTTGTTTTATCTCCAGCTTTTCAGGGGCTCCTAAAATGCGCTTTATGAAAGTCCAGACACATACATACAGTGGCGTAGCCAGACCTCTTTTCAAGAGGAGGCATATATAGGACACAAAATGTATTTATGGAGCAATATATATATATATGTATATAATATTTAAATGTATTGATGTAATTGATACAGGCCTACTGATAAACCATATATAGATATATGTATATATATATGCATATATACACATATTCATATACATGTGCATATGACATGTATGCACAAACCGCATCAATTAAAACTGTAGAAACTAATGTGTGTGTATGTATTCGTGCCGTCGTGTGCATATAATTAGCCTATATCTATACACACACACACATGCACACACACACACACACACACACACACACACACACACACACACACACACACACACACACACACACACACACACACGCATGCACACACACACATACACACACACACGCATGCACACACACACATTTCACACACACACACACACACACGCACACACATGCATGCACACACACACACACACTTGCAGTTGTATATATACACAGCCTCCATCCAAAATGGAAAACGGGTGTGTATGTGTGTGACTGAGTGTGCGCGTGTTCATCTAATTAAATATTAAATTTGCATGTAATATATAAAATTTATTGAAGTGGTTTTGTACAGCTCGCACATTTGCATGTACGCATGTTGCAAAGTCACGTTTCAAAGTGTGCATGGATGTGCGTGAGGGTGTAGATTTCCACGCTGTGTGTCATTCATGTACAATAGGCCAATAAAAATTAATGTATGTAAATTTATTCTGATATGTGGCTCGACCATAATAAAGTTTTTTTCATTGGCTCGGGAGCTGGCTACAGTTCAAATGAGTACTGTCCACCTAGGGCGCCCTAAATGTAGGCTAGTAAATGTAGGCCTACTCGTTTTCTACAGCGACCGTATAGGCGTATTATATCCATGGCCTCGACCCTGCTCATTTTTTGAATGAATTGATCGGGTGATATCCTTCACCACCGCTCGCCCGTTTGAATGGACGCTACGTTATTCAAGGTCCCCGTGCACGGACCGAGCTAGCCCGAGATTTAAATCACAGAAAGAAGCCAGCATAGGGAAGCGAACCGCGATCCATATGGAGAGATTGCATGCTTGCTTGTTTACTGTTTTACGACACACTGTGTGGTAACAGAGACCATTAGCGTCGCCCTCCTCCTTTATCCAGGCTTGGGAATGGCACTGGCAGAGGCGCCGGCGACCCGGGTTCGATTCCCGGTCGGTCGGTTTATCAGAGATTAATTTCTCGGACCTTTACTGCGGGTGGCTCGGTCGCAATATAAACGTGGAGTACAATACAATGCAATACAATACAATACAAACACACAACCTGACGGCTGGCGCCTCCGGGCTGCTCATTGTCCTACATGAGGGCTGGGCGCCTGTTGATGGCTGCCGCTACTGGTTGAGCGTTCTAGAAGTAGCTTGCTATCAACAACGCTATATAAATCGTCGTAAATACATACATTACATACATACATACATGCATGAGATGCAGCCTACGCTCTTGCCAATGTAGCTAACTGCGCCAGCTACCCAGCTAGTGGCTACCCACTGTACCGCGGTTCGTACACGGGGACCTTGAATGGCGTGACCCGATTAAAACGGGTAGCGGTGTTGAAGGATCTTGTCTGATCAATTCATTGAAACAATGAGCAAGGTCGAGGCTCTACGAGTGCTATATAAAGGCGTGTACATTACACTGTAGAAGACATTCAATGATTATTTAGATGGCGGCACATCACTGCAGATGTTTTTGTTGTTATTGGGTAGATGGCGCCAGAGGCGAAGTTGCCGTAGTAAACTTCTGGAGTTCATATCCTGAAAAGCCTGTGTCAAATAACTGGCTATTGTATTGTATTGTATTGTATTTAGAAATGTATAAAGTGCCGCTCACAGTAATACCCAATCAGAAGAGCCTGTTACAGTTACTAGTAATTATTAATTAGTTAGTTTGACAATGCCCTACGTCTAATGCCCAGTCTACGAGTGTCGTTATTGTTGGCCTGTCAGGAATTGACTTTGCAGCTATATAATTTCTTCTTTAGGGATTGGTAAAGACAGTCGATAGTCTGGCCTAAGGAAAGTATATTTAGACACCTGAATAATTAGAGTCTAGCGTTGTAAATATACAATTAAAAGTTTAGACAGTTTAAATGAGTTATTGAAAGTGTGATTGATATGAGTTATTGAAATGAGTTATTGAAAGTGTGATTGAAATGAGTTATTGAAAAGGGTTATTGAAAATAGTTATTGAAATGAGTTATTGAAATGAGTTATTGAAAGAGTTATTGAAAAGAGTTATTGAAAGAGTTATTGAAAAGAGTTATTGAAAAGAGTTACTGAAAGAGTTATTGAAAAGAGTTATTGAAAGAGTTATTGAAAAGAGTTATTGAAAGAGTTATTGAAAGAGTTATTGAAAAGAGTTATTGAAAGAGTTATTGAAAAGAGTTATTGAAAGAGTTATTGAAAAGAGTTATTGAAAAGAGTTATTGAAAAAGAGTTATTGAAAAGAGTTATTGAAAAGAGTTATTGAATTAGAGTTATTGAAAATATTATTGAAAAGAGTTATTGACCAAGAGTTATTGAAAGTGTTATTGAAAAGAGTTATTGAAATGAGTTATTGAAAAGAGTTATTGAAAGAGTTATTGAAAAGAGTTGAAAAGAGTTGAAAAAAGAGTTATTGAAAAGAGTTATTGAAAAGAGTTATTGAAAGAGAGTTATTGAAAAGAGTTATTGAAAAGAGTTATTGAAAAGAGTTATTGAAAAGAGTTATTGAAAAGAGTTATTGAAAGAGTTATTGAAAGAGTTATTGAAAAGAGTTATTGAAAAGAGTTATTGAAAAGAGTTATTGAAAAGAGTTATTGAAAAGAGTTATTGAAAAGAGTTATTGAAAGAGTTATTGAAAAGAGTTATTGAAAAGAGTTATTGAAAAGAGTTATTGAAAAGAGTTATTGAAAAGAGTTATTGAAAAGAGTTATTGAAAAGAGTTATTGAAAAGAGTTATTGAAAGAGTTATTGAAAAGAGTTATTGAAAAGAGTTATTGAAAAGAGTTATTGAAAAGAGTTATTGAAAAGAGTTATTGAAAAGAGTTATTGAAAAGAGTTATTGAAAAGAGTTATTGAAAAGAGTTATTGAAAAGAGTTATTGAGTTAAAAGAGTTATTGAAAAGAGTTATTGAAAAGAGTTATTGAAAAGAGTTATTGAAAAGAGTTATTGAAAAGAGTTATTGAAAAGAGTTATTGAAAAGAGTTATTGAAAAGAGTTATTGAAAAGAGTTATTGAAAAGAGTTATTGAAAAGAGTTATTGAAAAGAGTTATTGAAAAGAGTTATTGAAAGAGTTATTGAAAAGAGTTATTGAAAGAGTTATTGAAAAGAGTTATTGAAAGAGTTATTGAAAAGAGTTATTGAAAAGAGTTATTGAAAAGAGTTATTGAAAAGAGTTATTGAAAAGAGTTATTGAAAGAGTTATTGAAAAGAGTTATTGAAAAGAGTTATTGAAAAGAGTTATTGAAAAGAGTTATTGAAAAGAGTTATTGAAAAGAGTTATTGAAAAGAGTTATTGAAAAGAGTTATTGAAAAGAGTTATTGAAAAGAGTTATTGAAAAGAGTTATTGAAAAGAGTTATTGAAAAGAGTTATTGAAAGAGTTATTGAAAGAGTTATTGAAAAGAGTTATTGAAAAGAGTTATTGAAAAGAGTTATTGAAAAGAGTTATTGAAAAGAGTTATTGAAAAGAGTTATTGAAAGAGTTATTGAAAAGAGTTATTGAAAAGAGTTATTGAAAGAGTTATTGAAAAGAGTTATTGAGTTATTGAAAAGAGTTATTGAAAAGTTAGTTATTGAAAAGAGTTATTGAAAGAGTTATTGAAAAGAGTTATTGAAAAGAGTTATTGAAAGAGTTATTGAAAAGAGTTATTGAAAAGAGTTATTGAAAAGAGTTATTGAAAAGAGTTATTGAAAAGAGTTATTGAAAAGAGTTATTGAAAAGAGTTATTGAAAGAGTTATTGAAAAGAGTTATTGAAAAAGTTATTGAAAAGAGTTATTGAAAAGAGTTATTGAAAAGAGTTATTGAAAAGAGTTATTGAAAAGAGTTATTGAAAAGAGTTATTGAAAAGAGTTATTGAAAAGAGTTATTGAAAAGAGTTATTGAAAAGAGTTATTGAAAAGAGTTATTGAAAAGAGTTATTGAAAAGAGTTATTGAAAGAGTTATTGAAAAGAGTTATTGAAAGAGTTATTGAAAAGAGTTATTGAAAAGAGTTATTGAAAAGAGTTATTGAAAGAGTTATTGAAAAGAGTTATTGAAAAGAGTTATTGAAAAGAGTTATTGAAAAGAGTTATTGAAAAGAGTTATTGAAAAGAGTTATTGAAAAGAGTTATTGAAAAGAGTTATTGAAAAGAGTTATTGAAAAGAGTTATTGAAAAGAGTTATTGAAAAGAGTTATTGAAAAGAGTTATTGAAAAGAGTTATTGAAAAGAGTTATTGAAAAGAGTTATTGAAAAGAGTTATTGAAAAGAGTTATTGAAAAGAGTTATTGAAAAAGAGTTATTGAAAAGAGTTATTGAAAAGAGTTATTGAAAAGAGTTATTGAAAAGAGTTATTGAAAAGAGTTATTGAAAAGAGTTATTGAAAAGAGTTATTGAAAAGAGTTATTGAAAAGAGTTATTGAAAAGAGTTATTGAAAAGAGTTATTGAAAAGAGTTATTGAAAAGAGTTATTGAAAAGAGTTATTGAAAGAGTTATTGAAAAGAGTTATTGAAAAGAGTTATTGAAAAGAGTTATTGAAAAGAGTTATTGAAAAGAGTTATTGAAAGAGTTATTGAAAAGAGTTATTGAAAGAGTTATTGAAAAGAGTTATTGAAAAGAGAGTTATTGAAAAGAGTTATTGAAAGAGTTATTGAAAAGAGTTATTGAAAAGAGTTATTGAAAAGAGTTATTGAAAGAGTTATTGAAAGAGTTATTGAAAGAGAGTTATTGAAAAGAGTTATTGAAAAGAGTTATTGAAAAGAGTTATTGAAAAGAGTTATTGAAAGAGTTATTGAAAAGAGTTATTGAAAAGAGTTATTGAAAAGAGTTATTGAAAAGAGTTATTGAAAAGAGTTATTGAAAAGAGTTATTGAAAAGAGTTATTGAAAAGAGTTATTGAAAAGAGTTATTGAAAAGAGTTATTGAAAGAGTTATTGAAAAGAGTTATTGAAAAGAGTTATTGAAAAGAGTTATTGAAAAGAGTTATTGAAAAGAGTTATTGAAAAGAGTTATTGAAAAGAGTTATTGAAAAGAGTTATTGAAAAGAGTTATTGAAAAGAGTTATTGAAAAGAGTTATTGAAAAGAGTTATTGAAAGAGTTATTGAAAAGTTATTGAAAAGTTATTGAAAAGAGTTATTGAAAAGAGTTATTGAAAAGAGTTGAGTTATTGAAAAGAGTTATTGAAAAGAGTTATTGAGTTATTGAAAAGAGTTATTGAAAAGAGTTATTGAAAAGAGTTATTGAAAAGAGTTATTGAAAAGAGTTATTGAAAAGAGTTATTGAAAAGAGTTATTGAAAAGAGTTATTGAAAAGAGTTATTGAAAAGAGTTATTGAAAAGAGTTATTGAAATGTTATTGAATTGAGTTATTGAAAGTGTTATTGAAATGAGTTATTGAAATCGAGTTATTGAAAAGAGTTATTGAAAATTGAGTTATTGAAATGTCAGTTATTGAAAGAGTTATTGAAAGCCATGAGTTTAAATGCAATGATAGCATCGAAATTTCAGATGGCACGCCAAATTTCAGGATAGCTGTGTATGCAAATTCAAGATAGCCATGTATGTAAATTTCAGGATAGCAATGTATGTAAATTTCAGATGTATAAATTTCATGTATGTAAATTTCAGGATAGTATGTAAATTTCAGGATAGCCGTGTACATAAATTTTAGGATAGCCGTGTATGTAAATTTCAGGATAGCCATGTATGTAAATTTCAGGATAGCCATGTATGTAAATTTCAGGATGTATGTAAATTTCATGATAGCCATAATTTCAGGATAGCTATGTATATAAATTTCAGTATGTATGCAAATTTCAGGATAGCCTTGTATGTAAATTTCAGGATAGCTAGGCATGTTAATTTCAAGATAGCCATGTATGTAAATTTCAGGATAGCCATGTATGTAAATTTCAGGATAGCCATGTATGTAAATTTCAGGATAGCCATGTATGTAAATTTAGTTATAGTAGTGTATGTAAATTTCAGGATAGCCATGTATGTAAATTTCAGGATAGCCATGTATGTAAATTTCAGGATAGCTTAGTGTGTACACTTTTTGATGGCTGTGTATTTTAATTTCAGAATAGCTATGAGATGGCTCGATGTCTCGGCCACGAGCCGCTTCTGCTTTCGGTGAGGAATTCTCCAGAGGGCAATGTTGGATCACCGAATCTCAACATCACGCTTTCAAAAGCTTCCTTTACCTGGAATCGACGCTCCAGTCTGTTCGCATCTGGAGAGGAGAACGAACGGATAGGGAGCCAGCGCAGAAATCCAGCTCGTCCGAAAACCGTCGCGCTCATTAGAGATTCAACCGAGACTGTTCTAGATTCGTCTGGCTCCTCGGCATCTAGTTCCGACGCTTCGTCACCGCTATCTGGTTCCCTGTCTCTCGGTGCGTTTGGTTTCTTCTTGCCTCCATCGACTGATTCCCTGTCGCCGCGTTCTCCCGGTTGTTGCACGTCGTTTCCATCAACTGATTCCACGTTGCTGTCGTCTCCCGATTCGAGGTCCGTCGCATCCGCTGGTTCCGCGTTGTCGTGTTCTGTTTCGGCTTCGACTGGTGCCATGTCGATCTCCTCAACTGCATCTCTGAATTCTTTCAGGTCGACATCTTGCCATTCCACTGGTACCACGCTGGTCTCATCCACTGGTTCCCTGCCAGTCTCGTCAACTGGTTCCCAGTCGAGCGACTCAGACTCCGAATCCTGCACCAGCGCCCGCATCCATCCGACAAAAGCCCGTAGCAACGCATCCCGTTACCATGACAACCGCAGGGTACCCGTATCCATGGTAACCGACGCTTCGATCGAGCGACGCCAGTCGACCGAATCGAATTCGTCGAATTCGCTCGTCGACGTAGATCATCCGTCGATCGCGCTCGATCAGTCGTTCGATCCAGATGCGATCGATGTACGGAGAAAGATGCACCAGTGTGGCTATCCTGGTTGCCTGAAAATCTACACAAAGAGGTCACACCTCAAGAGCCACACGAGGACACACACAGGTGACCTCACTGAATACATAGATGACCGTTGTATGTATGTGTGTATGTATGTATGCTTGTATGTATGTAAGTATTCATGTATGTGTGTGTGTGTTTGTGTGTATGTATGTGTATGTATGGGTGTATGTATATGTGTATGTATGTGTGTATGTATGTGTATGTATGTATGTGTGTATGTATGTATGTAGGTAGGTGTGTATGTTAGTATATACAGGGTGGGCCAGCATAAATGCACAGACTTTGCATGCATATAACTCAGCCAATTTTTGTAAGTTATTTATACTTAATGCGTCAAATTAAAGATATTTCATTCTAGTATTAGCTTTGAAAAACTCGAACTGGTACTAGTTTTAATTTTTCGGAAATGTTTGGAACAGCCCTAGCTACCATATTTTGTTGTCATTAGTGACGCAATATGGCGCCGTTGACAGACGATGATCGAGTTTTGATCCGAATTTTGCGAACTGATAAGGGATTTAATTCGTTTCAAATGATTAAAGAGTTTCCTAACAGAGGATGGAATAGAAATAAGTTGAATCGTCTGATACGGAAAATTGATGAAACAGGAACTTCGCGTCGTAAACCACGCGAATCGGTGCGCACGGCGCGCACAACCGCTAACATTGTTCGTGTGTCCGAGTTAATTTGCAGTCAAGACGATGACCCGGGTACAAGCAAATCTCCAAGGGAAATTCAACGCGAAACAGGCATATCCAGAAGCACCGTAAGACGCATTGCAAAAGATGATCTAAAGTTGAAGATATTTCGTCGACGTGAAGTCCAACAGCTCTCCGACTCTGACGCAAAGAAACGGCTGGAAGCATACAGGCGTCTGAAGCAGCGCATGACTGTTGATAAAATTGAAAGGACATGGTTTAGCGATGAGAAGATATTCACGGTACAGACTCCTACAAACACCCAGAATGATCGTGTCTATGCTCGTGTTAGCAAAAAACGAGATGCAACACCTGGACGGCTGCTGAAAGGAAGAAAACATTTCTCGCAAAGTGTCATGGTTTCTGTTGCGGTTTCGAAGTTGGGCAGAACGGCCCCCTTTTTTATAACACCGCGAGCTAAAGTGAACAGTGTTTAATATTGTCAGGAAGTTCTGGAGAATGGATTATTACCTGACATTCGTCGTCGGTCCGGTGCAGATTACATCTTTCAACAGGACGGACCACCTGCGCACCGATCACGTCACACTGTCGCCTATTTGACTGAAAACGTTCCGTAGTTCATCGAGCCCGACGATTGGCCCCCAATAGTCCCGATCTTAATCCGGTAGATTATTCGATCAGGGGATATTTGCAGCAACTTGTCTATCGACAGAAGATCCGTAACATTCAACATTTCAAAGAGGTCATCGTTAACTGCTGGTCAGATATCAGTCAGCAGTTCATTGACGGTGCGATTGACCAGTGGTCTAGTCGAATAGCTGCTGTTGTTTCAGCACGTGGTAGACATATTGAATATTCATTTGATTAGAAAAGACTGCAACAGACTATCTCCTAATTAAAAATGCAGTACAAATTTGTGGCTATATCGTTTAATTTTTGTGTGTGCAGTTACTGTTAAAATTGGCATGAATGTTTTTTATTAGCTAGTTACTGCAAAAACGATGACTGTTGTTATGTTACGATCTACATCATGTAGGCTAAAGCTACAATAACAAATGTGTTTGAATGTTAATACTAGAATGAAATATCTTTAATTTGACGCATTAAGTATAAATAATGTACAAAATTTGGCTGAGTTATATGCATGCAAAGTCGGTGCATTTATGCTGGCCCACCCTGTATATATCAAGGCATTTTATATAAGGCCGTTTAAGTATCTGTTGTCATAAAGATAGTTATAAGCTATTTGAGAATTAGATAATGGTTCAGTTGGTGAAGCTTTATTTATAGGTTGTTGTAAATCTTATAAAAGGTGTGTAAGGGACTGCTCTTCTTCTAACACAAACTACACTCTTCTGAACCACTTAATTAAAAACCTTGTATGTTATTTTATCTTACTAAAATGGTGATATGCGAAAAACACGACCAGTTTGGCTGCAGTAATCTTTGAATGGATGAATGGATTGAGTAGGTCGGGTGTATTTGGATAGATGGGTGTGGTAGGGTGGATGGATGGATGGGATTTGAATGAATGGATGGGTAGGATGGGCGATATTTGGATCGAAGGATGGGTTAGGGTGTGTGGATGGATAGATGTATGCAAGGTTTGGGTGGGTGGATGGATGGAATTTGGATGACTGTGTGGGTTAGGGTGCTTGGTTTGATGGATGGATCGATGGATGGGTGGGCGAGTGAATGGTTGGATGGATCGAGGGAATGATTGATGGATGATGGATGGATGGAATGATTGATGTAAGGATGGATGGATGGATGGATGGATGGATGGACGGACGGACGGACGGACGGATGGATGGATGGATGGATGGATGTATGGATGGATGGATGCATGATAAAACCCATGAACAAATGATTGAATGATGAAGCCATGTTGTAGCAATGAGAGAACAAGTGAATGCATAAACAGTGGAGGAAGCAGCGTTGTCCTGATGGAAAGAGGAAGGATGCGTGTGACATGATTCCATATTTTCCCAATGGTATTCACACCTGTACGACGACGAAGGGGGAACATGGTTTTCCAGGAACCGTGTGGAAAATGAGGAAACTGTGGCGAATAACAATTGGACGGAACTGGAGTGAAGGGCACTGCTCTCATCCAAGCAATGTCTGCTATTATATCAGATACTAGTGTGGCATGTGAGTATTTGCAGCATAGGAGATGGTTGAATGGTAACATGCTCGCACGAAGATTTGAAGGACGCGGGTTGGGAGCACCTCTGAGTAGTTTTCTTGAATTGGTGCTATATAAATGTTTGATATGAATGAATGAATGAAAAAGAACATACAAATAATATGTCATTATATAGTAAGTAACCTTTTACTGATTAATGCAAGTCAAATGCTGACATATTTCACCGATAGCGCATTGGATAACACGTTGGCATAGAGAGCGAGAGGTACCGAGTTCGAGTCCTGTAGGGCGGACATGCTTTGTAGGCTGCTATTAGCGCCGTGTATTGCAGGCTGTCTGTTCTGTTAGTAGTTAAGATTTATGTCTTCTGTCATTTGTGTTCTTGTGAATTGTTGTTGAATTGTTTAAATGTACAGCGCAGTGCATTTGTCAGGTGCTTCATTAAAGAAAAGCAGTGTGTTTGTCAGATAGCGCTTCATTAAAAGAAAAGATATTATTGTTATTATTATTAATTGTATAAATAATCTGTTACATTACAATATCAGTTACTTTACTCGTGTTTACTGTTACATCGGATGCTTCTTTCCAGGTGAGAAGCCTTACAAGTGCAAGTGGACTGGGTGCGATTGGCAGTTTGCACGATCGGACGAACTGACGCGCCACTCGCGCAAGCACACCGGACAGCGTCCGTTCCAGTGTCGCCTTTGTTCTCGTTCTTTCTCGCGGTCTGACCACCTTGCCCTCCACGTCAAGCGCCATGTTCCATGAAGAGTCTGGTGCCACGCCTCGCACGATGACGAGGCGGTTCCTGCACCGGTCCATGCCTCTCTCTGGATGACTCGCTGGTGGACTGACATGATCAGGATCGAAGGTTAATATGTGTGACTGATCGATGAATTGTGTCGAAGATCAAGATCGAAGATCGATACCAAAGATTATGTGGAAAATCAGGGACAATGATTTAAATGAGATCACAACTCTAGATAACGAAGTGAAAATTGATGATCGTGATCGTTGATCTTTTCGATCATCCACGATCGACAACTAACGACAATGATTGAAATGAGATCACAACGATAGATAACGAAATGAAAATTGATGATCGTGATCATTGATCTTTTCTTCCATCATCCACGATCAACCACTAATGACGAAGACTACTTTATCGATGACTAATGATGAAAACTACTTTCTCATAGTTGCCTGCATGTACACTCGGATCTTAAAGCGTCATCTGCCGTTCAGTAGCGGCACTACTCGGCTTGTAATTACGAAACTGATTCACTGGTAGCTCAGTCAAGATAGTGACACATGAAAAGGGGATGGTACAGATCGGCTGTGGGGCATTATACAACAGGATGAACAGCTCAGCTGAATGTAGATGGACGTATCACTTGCCGCCTGGTGTCAGATATTTTATTTAACGAATTTTAATTGCAATCTGTTATATAAACACTGCACAATGGTTGTGTGATAGCATAGTGGTTAGCAGCGTGATAGCATAGCGGTTAGTGTGCTAGTCTGTCAACCAAGAGGTCGGGGGGTTAAAATTTATTTCTGCTCCATCAGTTTCTGCCCCTAGCCAACTGAGCTCTAATGAGGACACTGTCAGTGGGAAGGTGAGACGGCGAGGGAGAGGAGTGGCCATCCATCCTCATATGCCGAGGCTGAGAAAATGAAGTTGTCTACACTTCGTACCCCTGACTGCCTCTCCGGATAGCTTACGGGACTGCCCTTCTTGGATATAGTAGTGTTGAAGATGATTGTCCGGTTGAATCATCACAAGACGCCACACTTGAAAGTAATGTCGAGCAAAGGCAGACATTGTCACGGCCAATGACATCCGTCCACACGATATGTGCTGTGCATGTACTGGTGAATATCTTTCGCTCCTCTAACGTAATATCCAACATGGTGGCCAACTTGAAACTGGAACTGCTTAGATGCTATGCTAAATTGTACTATAATTATGATTGTTTTCATTAGTATTATTAATTACTATTATTTTTATTACTATTATTATTACTATACTGTTATTATTAATTATCATTATTATTATTTTTATTATTATTATTAAGATATTTATATTGCACTAATTTATGAATTGACGTCTAAACCGAGTGTAGCTGGGAAATGGTAAGTCTTCAACTGATTGTGAATTGAGATAGGAGAAAGAGAAGGATTCTATGAGGCCAGGGTGAAAATTGCCGGGGTTGGGGGTGGGGAGGCTTCAACCCCTGAGTCTTTCTTAGGCTCCCATAGTAAAGTCTACATTTCACACCCAAACTGCACATAAATCAACGTCTAACCCCCAGTTATTTTTTTATAAATTCCCATACTGGATGAGGCTGGTGGTAGCAAGTACCACAGAAGAGGTCTAGTTTGCGAAAAGATAGGTCTTGAGTTGTGATTCGAATGTCTCCAGAGATGGCGCATTCTTCACATGGTCAGGAAGACTGTTCCATGCAGTTGGACCAACGACAGAGAAGGAACCGTCGCCATACCCTGTAATGAGTACGAGTTTGAACTTCCACTCAGGCGGTCACTGTGTAGCGACCTTTACCAAGTCACAATTGCTCAGCGCCATCGATGTTCTGTCGTATGGTCGTGTGTGCACTTCTGAACTTTGGAAGGAGGGCAATATCAAAAGCAGTAATGTTGTATTGTATATATTGTGTTATAACGACAGAAGTTTCACAGAGCTCCATTGCAAGTATGCGGTGTGTTTCGTGTCGTGATCCTCAGCTAGATTTGTCACAGCGTAAAAATAATAATAGTTTTTTTATTGATTTTTAAAATCGATTTGATACGCTTTGCTTTCCGTGATAAATTGTGCAGTTTAAGTTAATGTTGCTTTCTGCCGTATGCATGTATAGTTTTAGGCCACGTTCAGTGACGTCTACCAATGGTGGGGTGGGAGAACGACCCTCCCCCCCCATGTTTGCCAGAAGTGGGGTTTAACGTTTTGGACATAAACTGGAGGGTTGTTGATTTCCGATAATATAACGGCCTGCAATAAGAAAATTAATACAACAGGCCAGAGTGGGGGGGGGGGGGTTGTTCTCCCATGCCAGGTGTTAGACGTGGCGTGGTCACCCAGCGTTGGTGAATAAACTGATCTCCCTGGCGTGGGTTTTGTATGGCACTGAGAAATTTCAAAGATTTACATTACATTCTTTACAGGCAAAATATGCCAATGAATATTTGAGCTAGATTAGTAATTGGAGTTGCTGGAGAGAATTCTTGGGTCGCTGTGGAGGGGAGAATGAAGATAATGGTGTTTGGGACAATTGGTGTTTGAAGCTGTCCATATGCCGTTTTATGTATGGCCCGGCTGTTCTAGTCAATTATGTTTAATTGTTCTTGTGCGTGCACGTATTCAGATATAGTTTTAGACGTCAATATGTTTACTATGAGGCGGTTGGTTAGGCTCTTCTCATTTCTGAGATGTCTTTTTACTTCTGCCTCATCTGTCTGGGCTCCAGGGTCGTAGCCTATTATCCATTAGGCACTGTGCCTAGGGCCTAAGAACCTTTCAGGAGCTCAGAGGCCAACACATTACACAAGTTCAAAAATGAAATATTGAAAAAATAAGTTTAATGATTGAATTTGACGCGAAAATTAGAAAAGGAAATTTTTTTTTCTCAATGATTTTTTTTTTAGAGATTTAAACTCCGATGACTGTTTTTTAGACATTTTTTCCTGATGACCTTTTTTTTTTTTTTTAGTCATTTACCATATTTTTTCCATTTATTAAAAATTTGTTGACGTCAACTTGGACCAAACCCCCCCTCCCCTCTGTCAACAACTTTCAAACTTTTCCAAACCCTCCCTCCCCAGGTATTTGTTGACATAATTAATGGACGACCTCTAAGAACCTTTCAGGAGCTCAGAGGCCTACACATTACACAAGTTCAAAAATGAGATATTGAAAAAATAAGTTTAATGATTGAATTTGACGCGAAAATTAGAAAAGGAAATTTAAAATTCAGACTTAATAATTTTTTTTAAATTTTACTGAAATGAGGGAGACTTTAAGATAGTAAATTATTACATGAAAGTTTATTTTAAAGGTAATACAACATTGCAAAAAGTAAATTGAGAGTTAAAGTTGCAACTGGGTGTGTTCGTGAATCATGATTAAACATGACGTCAATAGATAATGTGAATGCGTAATTATGCGTTTAGCTTTAATGCAGAGCTGACAGTTGGGGTCTATGAAGGCAAGAGAGCCTAGGGCCTACGACGACCTGAAAACGGCCCTCTTGGGCTCTCTGGTAACTGGACTTGGACCTCCTTTTGACAACCCTCTGGATTACCCTTCTGATATGATGCAGTGCTCGTGAATAAGCTGGTGCCCTGCTCTTAGCTTTCAAGTGGTGCTTTAGAAATTTAAAGATTGCGATTACATCTTCTATTAGTGCTTCGGTCTCAACACTGGACCTCCTCGTAGTCATGGGCATATTTGGGATGGTTAGGGTTCAACCCCCAAAAATAAATGCGTTACTTACTAAAAACTAAAAATGTAGAAAAATACGACCATGTCCAATGGAACACCACCCCTCGAAAACTAACCCCCAAATTGTTTCCTGGCCATCTCCTGCTTGTAGTGGTAGCTTTGGTAGCAGTATCACTTGTGTCATTAGTGTCGTCATTTTAAGGATTGTGTTGTCATGAGATCATGTTTTAAAACTCAGATTTTGTATTGTATATCCAAACCACATTAAATGAGTATCCATGTCACAGTGAAGCGAGATGTACGAGGGATACAGAGACTGTGAAAACCATGGATTTTGGTTATGCTGGGCCGTTAGGCATTTCATTTATACTTGCAGTGATTCTAACACAAATTGCATGTTTATTGAGCACTTAAAACCTCTGGGCGGTTATGATATTTTACCATTTCCTGGTTTACATGAGTAATTGAATCATTCTGAAATGTGATAGCATATTTTAGTTTCATGTTTTTAACTGGACAAAGTACTGTGTTTGCATAATAAAGTGATGGTCATCAAATAATATAATTTCACTGCTACTGCCATTTTGTGAAATGTGATAGAGTATTTTAGTATAATGCTGATAAATTTGACATGGATATAGTTGGTGTGCTTTTAAAATGGATATTACTACTGATGAAAAATAAAACTGTTTATGTATATTATTATAAAGTGCTAAGGACCAGTGATGGGCATAGTGGACTACCATTGTTAGCAGCTACTTACTGTTACTGTGTAAGGGCTTGAGCAAGTCCTTCACTCATAATTGCTCAGCACCATTGATTGATGCCTGGTCATTAGATAGTGGAGGTTTAATAAATGGGTAATAATAATAGTAGCTAAACTACTTTCTTCAAAAGTAGCTATAACTGGAATTGAAACTGAAAAGTCTCGATAAGTAGTTTATTGCTTTTCTAACTATTTTCTGAGCAAAAGCGTTTTCACTTGTCGTTTTACCAACTTGTTACTAGTGTCCTATTTTGCTGTCACAGTTGGCCAAGTGTGGTGGGCTGTGTTTCCAATTACTGAATAGTGGTGCAATCACGATTAATAAAGTCGTAATGTAAAGTTTAACAGATCATGATATGTAATTGTAATTATTTATATGAAAATGAAGTGTAAAGTTATAAAATCGTTGCTGAAAAAATGAAGTTACAGATTACATATTTTTTTTAGCTGTATGCTTTTCTGTAAATCTTTGAAAATCCTTCAAGATAGTGCTTTAAGTGTAAGTGACACAACATTAGCTGTTTAGGAGACATTTTTCTATTTACTCAGTAAATGCAGTATAAATTATAGTGTACATGTAAATTTAAACATTTTTTATAGTGATCCGGCTAATTTTTCAATGCAATTGATCAGGTGAGATCCTTTTGTATGGGTATCACACCTTGAAGTACTATTGTTTTGTTCAATTCATTGTTTTGAAATGTTAGGCATAAACAAAAGGCATTACATTTAACAGCTTTTTCTAAAGCTAGTTAATGACTACTATATTGTTCACTGCTTCAAAAGTAGTTAAAAAAATTGTAGTTGAACTACGTTTAAAATAGTTATACCCATGAAGTGTATTAAAGCTTTTACTTCCGTTAACAGCTATGAGCAGTTATACGCTGGTGCCTTTGTTAGTGTTCTGTGAAAACAGCTAGATGCTGTTATAACATGTTCATGGATATGTATCCAAGATGAATTAACATTGTTATAACACTACCTCATAAGATGGTTTAATATTGGCTTCAGCGGCTGCTGTGTATTCGTATGACACACATTTATGCTTGCATGCAGCGTAGTGTGCTTATGATGGTACAAATTACACGTATATAGCGGCATGTAGTCGTGGTAAAAGCGAGCTGTGCTTATGTAACACGACACATGGTAGTATTTAAAGCATATTTAAACATTTTAGGATGGAATAAGTGAATGCCTATTTTATTGAAAAATTTTCAATAGTTCCTCAGCTGTAACGTATTTTGTTCTGTATCAGTTCTGCCAAGTTGCAGTGGACACTAAACGAAACCTCCACATTCCTCTGCATTGTTTGATACACTTGATAATAATGATAACATTCAGCTTCTGTCGTTTCTTATTGATTAAAATTCATCACTTTCAGCTGCATTTTCTCTAAATGGTCCAAAATGTCATGGTCCATTACCCCATCTCGGGTTGTTAATTCGTCATTGCACAGTACACCACGTCACAGGCTGCCTATTAGGCAGCACCCTTTGCCCTTTCGGGTTTGTCTTTTGCATCCCACAGAGTGAGATATGCCAAATACAGTGTGTATTGTTATTACAGTGTTATTACTGGGATTGAATAAATGGCCAAGTAGTCTTCCCACACACACTAGCTCAATGACATGCTATTCAAGCTCAAAGATTTTCTACAATTAACAGTTTACACGTTTTTTATTAAAAAATTTAACTTATACAGCTAGCTTTTCAAAAAGAAGGGTCCTGCATTTGATTAGTTTCAGCCATTGCATTGTACAACCATTACAAATGGAACTACTAGGATTTAAAAACAGCAAGATGGCTTATAAATCTATTATGAAAGTATTATAAATTTATCGTATTCAACCAGGACAAAACAGCGATTGTTTTGTAATTACAAGTAAATATAGTTGTTGCGGGAAAAAAGTTCCCACATCTGATATAAAAGCACGAAGAGGTATTCACATATTTTGTCTTTTCCAGAAATTAGCCGACACCGTAACCAATTTAAATAGATTGTTGCTTACGTCTGACCAACAGTACATCTTAAAAAGCATTGGAAAAAACTTTCATAAGATGTAAAACTACTACTTGCATTGTTTAATTCCCTTATAAACAATATCCGATTTAAACGAAAGCATTCATCCAAAACGCCACAGAGAGAGATAAAGATTAAGAAATAAGACCATATCCATCGCGCAACTTTCAACACTTAACAGTAAAATTCTGCTCCAAACGATTTAGCGAAACATAGAACATCATTGTCTCGGCTTGGTGGTTCACGGTATACGAGTAAGAGAAGATGGAGAAGAACTATTTAACAAAAGCCAGGCATAATCTTCGGCGGAACAATGTACAAAGTTGAATTGTTCAGTCTGAAAGTCGCACTTCAGTTTAGATGGTAGCATTCAACGGCATACTTCCAGCATATGATGTTTAGAAGCCATGGACCTGTCGAAAAACAACACTGGTTTATTTACTCAATTATTTTTTAAAAAGATAAAGCAATAGGATATCACTGATAAAGGATTATACTTACTAACTTTGATGCCCTTGTCAACTACGTTATACTCATCACATATATTCAAAGTCTGAGCACTGATCTTGTGGTGGTAGTACACAACACATTTCACAGCGCTCGTGAATAAGTTCAGTGCTCGTGAATAAATTCAGCACTCACGAATAAGCTGATGCCCTGTGGTTAACTTTAGCCTAGCACTTTGAATACTTGGAGTTTATGATTTTATACGATTTCTGCCACAAGGCTAATAAAACAAAAATCCATGACTTTCCGTGACCTTTTTCTATGACTTAAGACTTATTTTAGACGAAAAGGGACCTACTTTCTAATTGTTTTATCAACATAATATTTATCAAAATTTAAAAATATGATTAAAGATTAATGATTTTTCCATGAGCTAGCTATTTTCAAATTCCATGACTTTCCAGTCCTGACCTTTTTTTTAAACACCTGTTTTTCTCGGTTTTCCAGGTCTTAAATATTTCTAATTCCATGACTTTCCAGGTTTTCAAGGATCCGTGGCAACCCTAATGATGCAAAGACTAGCCCAGAACAACGTATTTTGGGAATAAAGAAACTGTACCACGAAGTTACCAATTTCAGAGCCACCCTCAGCATTGCGGTCGGTGCTTACCTTGATCTGGTCCTCCCGGGCCAGTCCAACCTGCTTGAGGAACTTGCTGATGTTCTGCCTCTGGTCTCCTTGGAGCTGAATGACCTCTCCGTACTCAGGATGTTCCACTACGGTTCCATTGCAGGCAAATTCCTGGCCAAACACCAACAAAAAATTATTTTCAAGTTCCTATGCCACAATTGTAATATCATCTACCTAAGCAGAGTGTGTGAACTCTTTAACGTGAAGTCACTAATGCAACATGTGAAATTAAATTTAAAAAAAGGAGATATATGACAAAAAATGTAAAATAAAAATAACTAAACAGATTATTAGAATAAAATATAGGGAAACAATACCCAGAAGGAAAAAACAGAAAATAAACAAATAGAATAAAATAACTATAATAAAATAACAGAAAACTGCAATAAGATCAGAACAAATATAAAGTATCAGAAATGTTAATTTAACAAAACATTCAGCAAGTTAAAAAGACAAAAACACAATAGAACAAACTTAAAATATAACACAGTCTGAAATATTTAAAATAATATTGAGTAATTAAACTACCTTCTTGGCAACTTTGACGATCTTCTTGAAGTCGAATTCCGACGACACTCCCTGCACAGTTGTCAGCGTTTTTCTTCCGTTACGTTGCTGAATACGAATGTGGATGTAACCATCTTGTCCAGAACCGCCTTTGATTGTGCCTTCGTCCTCGGCGAATGGGTCTGTAAATGTAATAACTTGTACTGTAACTTAACAGAATCTTTGCAAAGTATTTAACTTACAACACCTTGGATAATAATAATGATAGAAGTGCATAACGTTCTGCAAACCAAAATACAACGATCAGCCAAGTAACAAATATGGAATATAAAAATTGTGCAGTCACGCTTACCAGTAACTAGCTAATTTATCTGTAATGGCTTTATTTATTACTAATTACACAATTATAATTCTTTTTACAAGCAGCAATCATTCAGGATTACGTTTAATACGTTCAAATCTAATAAAATTTCACGAGACGTCATATGAAAAATCCAGTTCCTACCGTTGAGGGAAATTTGATTGGAGACAAATACCACTAGCATTAAATCCTGATTACAGTTTTCCCTCACAAAGTATGCATATTTTCAATTACTTCTTTTATCATTTAAAAACTTATGAAAGAATACTTTTATAGATGCACCTGAACTATCGTGACTGACTATCTTTGTGTTGCAGCAGAACTTCGTAATTAATTAAATACGATCGTATCACTGAAACCTACCGCGAGACTGAAGGTTCTGGATGACGGGGTCAGTCATGCGATCGATATAAATGGAAAGGCTGAGAAAAATTTTATTCGCTTTTGAAGTTTTCTGAATTTTGCGTCTAAATTACTTTAACTTCCAACAGAACGTAGATAATTTCTAACAATGGCGACCGGATATGGTTGACGAATGACGCAATTTCATATATAAGTAAGTCAGTCAGTCAGCAACACGTTGGCATGATTCTAAGTGAGTAAACTAAATAACTAAACTTGTATAGTCTCGCTGGGTGGGTTTGGATTTTCGGCATGAAGTGGAGAGAAAAATAGGGAGTGCAGGAATTTTAAGGCACTTGTTTAAGCTGTGAGCAAAAGACCTGTGTGAAAATCGATAGAGCTGGTCTGGTTAGCTAAATTGGTGAAAGCGTAGCCTAATTCAACTCATTTACCTAACATGTCTGCGTGCGTTTGCGTGGTGGCTAGGATTAACTTCTTATGTCCAATGTCCTTATTTAACATAGTCCATTGGAAGCACAGACTTGGATAACAAAAGTCCAGTCTGGTTACCCGACAGTTACGTTCATTTGGCTCAGGGGTGCAAAAAACCAAACTTTTTCAAAATGAAAAGTTGGTTTTTTGGTTTTTTGTTTTGGAGATTTTCCTATTTCGGATCATAAAACTCATAAAAATGGCATAATACCTTTCAAATTAATCAGATGCATATAAATGAAATTAATTACAACAGTAGCAGTGGCGCAACCACGGTCCAGAAGTTGGGGGGGACCAACTGTAATGTCTGAGTGGCGGAGGGGATTGCGAGCGCCGAAGGCGCGATGCTGCGATTGCCGAAGGCAAGAAGCCCCTAACGACTAGGGGGTATGGGGGAGCGTCGTAAGCTCCCCATTGGGGTCTGGGGCGGAGCCCCAGAAGCTGACGCAATTTTGAGCATTTGATGCCAAAATGGAGTGCATCTTGGGCTTTAATTTACCTCAAATATTTCAACGATGATTTCGATATAAAAGTGCCTAAACCATCTAGATCTGTGAAAAATATGACTTTTATTATATGAATAAACTGGAAGTGACAATTAAGGGTTTAAGAGAATTGAACGGAAAAGAGTAGAATCAGCTCTAGAATAGTGTTAGTCAAAACTTGGATAATCGGCAGGGAGGAAGCCTGAACGGGTCAATTTTCTCAGAATACCGTTAAGGCGTTTATATGTTCCCCTACAGTGGCAAATCCCCAACAAACAGGGAAGGCATAAAGTAGCCATGCGAGGGTATACTAGGCTAGTAGCTCTGACAACGTCAAAGAGACGTTGACCGTGGTGATCGTGGGCGACCAAAACACGTAGCGTGAACATGGATTGTCGGGCTTTGCAGCATATTTTGTGAATGTGTGCCCCAAAGCCAATCCTATCTGAGATGGTGACACCCAAAATAACCTGGCATCTCCTGGACCCACTCGATGCCAGAGATGAGAGGAAGGAGGGCAATAGGTTTAGACCGGGCATTCGGTCGTCTGACAACCATTTCTCTGGTCTTAGCATGGTTTAATTTAAGATTGCTAATTGATGCCCACTTAGAGATATTATTATGGTCAAGTTCAGAAAGAGTGCTGTCAATGCAGGAAGCAGGGACCAACAAGCAGCTATCGTCGGCATATTTAGGGAGACGGTTTCCACTATATTTAGGTTTAAGGCTAGAAATAGCTTTGACGAAATCAGTAGGTCCAAGGCCAGAACTCTATAGGCATACTATACTAGCATTAATGGTACAGAGGGGAGAGACTGCGGAAGCCAAGAAGCTCCTAACGACTAGAGGGTATGGGGGAGCGTCGTAAGTTCCCCCATCGGGGTCTGGGGCGGAGCCCCAGAAGCCGACGCAATTTTGAGCATTTGTTACCAAATGGAGTGCATTTTGGCTCTTGTTTGCCTCACAAGGTTGGAGGGGACCGTCCCAACCTGTTCGAAAGTTGGGGGGGACGCGTCCATGGCCGTCCCAACCTGTTCGAAAGTTGGGGGGACGCATCCCACGGGTCCCATAGGGTGGTTGCGCCTATGAACAGTAGAGCCGTAGAATGTCATAAAACGAAGTTTAAAAAGACCATACAGCAATAGCCAAGAGACTTGAAGAGAGGACATTTTTGGCATTTATAATTTTGAAATTTGTAAAAAAAAAACCCAAACCAAAATTTCCAGATTTTTGTTACAGCCCTGATTTGGCTCTGCTGGTTACCAGCTGTTACCAGCATTTTAATATTTTAAAAGCATTTTAGTTTCACGGTCTTTAGACCAACAAGTGTGAATTGCTGGTTGGAAAGTAATTGTGAAAGCAGCGGTGGTCAAGACTCGCAAGAGGTTTCCAATTATACTCCTCCAGTTTAAGTATAAACGCTGGAGGAATATTCCATTCTAAGATCTTGAAATGGCTTGTTCCACGCCCGGTAATTCTTTGCAGACTCTATGATCGCAAAATAAGCTTCAAATGTTAAACTCTTATTTAAAAAATTAAGTCTAATCGATAAGGCATTGCGCTAGAAAATTTCCACCACCCGCCTACTAAAATGAGCTCTAACTTGCATAGAAGAGCTTTTATTGCAGCGAGTATTTTTATTTTATTAAAATATTGTTTAGTTTATAAATTTTATGTGAGTAAAACTGACAAGAGGAAACCAGCAGGAAGAGAACCGTGAAATTTTAGCATTCGATCGCTGTAAATGGCTGTTTTGTTACGATAAATGTCATACGAACTGCGAGCGCCATTTTGTCTGTGGCAGATTATTCAGGGGTCTGACTAATCACCGAAAGTACTTAAACTATGTCTTCTTGTTTTCGGAATAATTTTAATAACAGTTGCTGGGTTGAATCTACAGATTATTTTATTCTGATTCAAACCAATGACGTCTGACGATTCCAAGTCCAACGCTATTTTGTGTGCTACAGACTGTGTCCTTGGAAAGGCGGGTGGTACTGGCTAATTTGAGCATGGACCCAGAATGATCTGAAGTTGTGGGGTCCATATTATGGGGTGTCCCCCTTCAAAGCCAAAGGTCACTGAGCCCCCAAGTAACCCCGGGTCTCGAGTTCAGCATGTCCTCCAGATAAACGGAACAGACATAAATGAAGATGTAGACGACCGACGGACAATGGAGAAGGTTGTTCGATATCGGGCCAAGTTTGACCAGCGAGTCACAGCCAAGTACGACATCCAGGCACTGATCGGTCGCGGGAGTTACAGCCGGGTTGTGCGCGCACAGCACCGAATAACAAAGAAGCCGTATGCGATCAAGATGGTGAATCGAATCCACGCAAAGGACATGTGCGAGGCGGAACTCCGAGTTCTGCAAAGTGTTCGGCACAAGTACGTCATCCGGTTACACGAGGTGTTTGAGAGCTCGACTCAGCTGTACATGGTTGTCGATCTTGCGACGGGCGGCGAGTTGTTCGAACGTGTGGTCTCAAATGGGAGTTTTGGCGAGCCGGACGCAATCTATGTCCTAAGGATGGTTCTCGAAGGACTGCAGTACCTTCACGGGCGGGGCATAGCCCACCGAGACCTCAAACCGGAAAACCTTCTCTACTATCACCCGGGCGAAAAATCAAAGATACTGATAACCGATTTTGGGCTGAGCGCATTTCGGAAGACGGGAAACGAGTTCATGCATACGATCTGCGGCACGCCGGAGTACATCGCCCCGGAGGTGATTGCCCGCCAAGCCTACACGTGTCTTGTCGACATGTGGGCGGTTGGGGTCGTGACCTACATTCTGTTGAGTGCCACCATGCCTTTCGATGATGACAACCGTGCAAGACTGTACAAGATGATACTTCGCGCAAAATATACCTACGATGATGAGGTATTAATTGTACACTCTGAGCTGGGTGTCTATGTCTTCTAAGATTTATGTAGTGACACTATCAAGTGACTGTTTCCAACTTGATTACATTGGATGATTTTTTATCGTGTTTCATCTAAAAGTGACTATTGATGTGTGCCTTGTGATTTTTTATAATCGTACTATAATAGAAGTCAGTTTATTGACGTTCAAAGCACTGAAAATTTTTTGCTTTATAGACAATAGTTGTCGCTAGAGAGATATTCAAACCCACCCTCTCTGTATATAAGCTGTTACTCAGCCAGTCACTGTGTTCTTACAAAGAGTGAGAAGGCCAGGGAGAGGACAAACCATGGGCAAACTTAGTTTTGAGTGGTGACCTTATGATTAGCACAAAATCTGTACAAAAATTTGTTTATAGATAACTTGCACATTGTACAGAATGTGTTGCATGCATGTAATATTTGCACACAGTCACAGTGTGATCTTGCTAACTTCTTGAACTTTTCCACCAGCCCTTACATACTGCTATTGTTAAACTTATTTTTCTGTACTACCAGTTTTCTGCCATACTTAATATTCCTGATTTTAGGTGTCGTCAACATTTTAAACTTTTTCTTCAGTTTCTCATTATATTTTAAATAAAATTATATTATAGTGTTTTTCTATTTTTTGGTGGCTACTTTTGTTAACAGCACTGGAAGTATGTTTCCATGCCAGCCAAAGACTTCATCGACCGTCTGCTTGTGGTTGACCCCCAGGACCGCATGACCGCCCTCCAAGCCTTAGCCCACACGTGGCTGACCGCCCCGCCTCCGCCAGCATCTACCAGCAAAGAGCTCGAACGCAGCTCCCTCCGCAACAGCGAGAAGAGCGCCCGATCGAGCAAGTCCAACAAGTCTAATCGATCTGGCAAGTCGCTTCGATCTGATCACGGCCGTGTGACCCCGGAGGAGATCGAAGAACTTCATCGTGACCCCGAGGTCCAGGCAGAACTGTCGTCGCTCGCCGGAAGTCGAACACGAAGCATGAGCAGTGACAATTAAGTTATGGTGGTCGAGGGCGGGGTCACGCAGTGCGTCTACAGATGGTGAGCGAGCTAGCCAAACGAGCCGCTGAGCCTCGTCAGCATGCTTGCGGACTTACGAACACGAGATGAGGAAATTTTGCGAGTCACCTGGGTTTTTCGTGGATCTATTTATGGTATGGGATCTGAGGTTGTGCCCGTCACGTTGCACGTAATACTTACACGCAGTCAGAGTGTGGTATTGCTGCATCTTGACGGGGTGTGTTTTTTGTACTGATTTGCCGACTCACTTGTTCTGGTGTCTTGATCTGAAAATGGTGTAGAATGCAAGCGAGTTATTCCTTGGCGCAAATAGGTCTTCGGCTGGTCTGTTCTGGAAGACACCATTTCACCACTGCCTTCCAGTTGGATACCTGGAGTTGTGTGCTGAAACCCCCATGAGTCTCCTTTTGTCTTCCCAATCACATTTCATCATACACTAATTATTATGCAACCCAATTCTGTTTGGAGAAACAATTATTCTGTTGTGTCCAAATCAGCTAATGGGGGAGGTAGGATACTGAAGAATGACACTGTTATAAACCCAATACATTTCTTCTGAGTCTAAGTGTAGTGGAGAGTTTACAGTTGCCTTATTTTCCAAACGTAATTTCCTGTGACACCAAGGGCACTAGGAAGTTTACAACAGCTCTATTTCCCAAGCCTTTCCGTTGATCCCTGATGGTACTGGTGAATTCCCTTATATCCGGGAACATGTTCTCCGGTGAGCTGAAAAATAATGAGGAGTTGACAGTTGCACTGTTTCCCGAGTATACTGTCGTGTTGCCCAAGGGTACTGGCAAGTTGATATTGTTTCCTGAGCCTACTCCCTGCTACCCTGAGAGTGCTGGCAAGTTGATAGTGACCTAATTTCAACCCAGGAAGGTACTGAGAAGGAAACAGGTACCCCATCTGACCATGAGAAGGAAACAGGTACCCATCTGACCATGTCTCCAATGGAGAAGTACTAAACACCCTAAGGCAGTGCTTCCCAAAGTGGTGGTCCACGGACCGGTGCCGGTCCGCGAGCCCTCAGTTGCCAGTCCGCAAAGTCAGTCATGAAACTGGTCAAATTGTCTCGGAATCAAGAAATGGCTGTTATATTTTTAAAAGTCATAACAAAAAACACTTATTAGGGTAGAATTTAAAGAGCAATAGAGTCATGGACTTGGCTAAACATACATTTAAATCAATTTTAATACATTTTGAGGAATTTAGGTGATCGAAAACGAAAAAGAGAAATAATTAATAAATTTTGCACCGGTCCTTCTGCAGTGGAAAGCTTCCTGCCGATCTGTAACGAAAAAGTTCATTCCTACCGGTCTGTGACACTGAAAAGTTTGGGAAGCACTGCCCTAAGGTAACCCCAGTTCACGAGGTCGCATGCGTAATAGATGTAAAATTCAGTTTACGGTTCCTGGCATGATTGTAAATGACCAAGTCAACTTCCTTGGGTTAATGCTTCCTGTCATGGGTAA
This sequence comes from Aporrectodea caliginosa, assembly GCA_020284085.1. Taxonomy (NCBI): domain Eukaryota; kingdom Metazoa; phylum Annelida; class Clitellata; order Crassiclitellata; family Lumbricidae; genus Aporrectodea; species Aporrectodea caliginosa. Next base: position 787,474 of record JACEVL010000111.1, on the reverse strand, counting down.
AACTGCTGACCTGCAGATGCCTTTTAAACAGACATCTGCTTGGTGGAATGGTCTGTAGTAAACTGAATTGTAACCCAGTGGAGATGGTCTGTTTCAGCCCGTGCACAAAAGGATGTCTTCAATAATTGTGATCGTAAAAATCGGCTACACTTACAATAAAGTTGAGTAGAAAGTGTTAAGTTTAGCAATTAACCTGTTCCCTTGAACTATCTGCTTTAAAATTTAATTTAATAGGACAAGCATTTGTGAAATAACATTATGTTGTTGCGTTTTAAATTGATGTAAAGACGTTCTAAACAAAATGTAATTTCTTTCTAGTCATATGTGGAGGTGAAAGTTTGACTTAAAAAATTCGGAATAAAAAATCTGTCGTAGCCGTGTGTGCTGCACATTTTGGACATACGTATTAAGTATCTTGTTACGTATGTACATCATCCGTATTAAAGTCTGTGTGTGTTATAATAGAGTGCCTGAAGGGCCACCGAAAAACAATGACCACCGATGAACAGTATTAGCCTATGACCGTTTGATCTTAACATGCTTAGCATACATGATGTACATACTGCTCATGCATATATGCATGAACTGTTTCATAGACATTAGCATATGCATAATATTTGATGTGCCAAATTGTCTGTTCTGTGTATTCAATCATATGCATAAGCTTAATACAAGTCTGTGAGCTTGTAATTTATGTGCCAAATGAATTGAATAGAATTATGTTGAAGTGACGGTAGATGCCATTTTGTTGTTCATGCATATGCATAAGCCCCTTATACATATGCATATTAGGGCCTATGCATATGCATTTTAGTTTTAAGTTTTGACTAGGAATAATGTGATTCGTGAGCCGTCCCGATGAATGTTTTGTGTTGGGCAGGTTATGAATATTCAAACTTTGTATGAATATTTATAGACAGCTTTGCATATTTCTATTGTTTTGTTGATTGGTGTCTGTCTCTTTGTTGTTGCCTTGTCTATGATATTATGGTGATTAGTCAAACTTTACCTGTGAATCAAAATTAAAAGAATTTCAGATATGAATTATTGAATTAGTTGACTGGATTGGTGAGAGAAGGACTGGAATACTGCCATTTAAGTCATGAACTTTAAATAACTAAGACTGTGAAAGACCAGCATTGTATGTTGTGAAATATTTTAAGTTATTGATAAGATATGGAACACCTCTGACACTGTTTCACTTGTGAAGTTTAAACATGCACTGATGGGAAACACGCATGAAAATATATGTTAGACTATCGGTAACTTCTAAGTATGGTGCATGCCACTGATGCCATTTTCAAAATATGGTAGACAAGCACAGAGGCGTTATTTGCAGGGGTACACTTAGCCCCCACTTTTTTGACTGGTGGGACTGTACCCCCACATTTCATACCCAGAAGAAACAATGCCCATTATTATTTTCTTGGAGGAAGGTCTTCATCTGAGCCCTGGCTTAACACAATTATTGAGCATCATCATTGTGATTACCATCATCATTGTTACTACTACTACTATTACAACTAATAATAATAATAATAACACTGACCAACAAAATAATATTTTTTGTTTGCTGCTCAGAACTTTAGAACTGTTCTTAGCTAAATTTGGGGCGCTGATTTCAAATATGAAATCGAAATTTGGCTAGCACGTCAGGATTTTTAGGTACGCATAGGTGAGGTTCTACACAATTGCGAACTCTCAACTCATATTAAAAATGTATGAAGAATAGGATTTTGTGCTTGTTCTTAGCTAAATTTTGGATGCTGGTTTCAAATATGAAATCGAAATTTGGATGGCAGGTCTAGTTTTTCAGCTACGCTTCAGTGAAGTTCTACACAATTGCGAATTCTCAGCTCATATAGGCCTATACTGTAAGCGAAAGCAAAGTATCAAAACTGTATCACACAATGCCAGGCATTTGCTTTCACATTTGTTCTTAGTTAAAATTTGGACGCTGATTTCAAATATGAAATCAAAATTTGGCTAGCTTGTCAGGTTTTTTAGGTACGCATCAGTGAGGTTATACATAACCGAAAATTAATGCGGTACATTTGCAGTATGAACTATGCGACGCGTACCTCAAAAAACCTGACGTGCTAGCCAAATTTCAATTTCATATTTGAAATCAGCATCCAAAATTTAGTTGAGAGCAAGCACAAAAGCAAATGCCTCATACATTTTTTAAACTGTGTTTTCACTGATAGTATGAGTTGAGAATCCGCAATTGTGTAGAACCTCACTTATGCGTACCTAATAAACCTGACGTGCTAGACAAATTTCGATTTCATATTTGAAATCAGCGCCCAAAATTTAGCCAAGAACAGTTAAAAAGTTCTGAGTAGCAAACAACAAATATTTTTTTTGTTGCGCAGTGTTAATGTAGGCATATAAAACTTAAAGAATCCGAGAAACTTTATAACTTAAAAACTGGACGTGATAGACAAAAACGGTTTCCGGATTTGGAATCAGCATATTAAATTTAGTTAGGAACAGGTGTTAGAATCCCAACAGCAAAATGCTTGTTGATCAGTGTAATACATGTAATAATAAAAAATATTATTAGGGACGACACGTAAACGGTGCCATTATAATTATTTAACAGTTGCAAAGCGGAAAGTGTGAAATTTGGTACCCCAATTTTTAGACCTGGACCAGCATCCTTATGAAATAAGGAAGACTGGCACTAATTACTGATTATAGTATGCAAAGTCTGCTATTGTCATAATAACGAACTAGTCAGGACAGTTTTTAATACGGTGAACTTGTTTTGATGTAGACGTTGTGTTATAATAATAAGTTAAACATTTTTCCGTAACTGCTGTTAGGAGCGGATGTGATACGTGATTTTCTTAGATGTCCCACATATCGTAACATGAGATTTATAACAAAGCAGATGAATGTAAGAAATTCACAAACTGATATGGTTTAGTTTTTGTCAGGTGTTTTTGAATTCCAGGATTTCTCTTGAAACATCATAGGTTTGAAATTTCATGTGTCAATTTCTGTTCTGTGTGCTCTAGCAGTGTAAATTCAGCGGTGTCAGAAATTTACCTATGTTCACAATTTCATAGATTGTCTCAAAAATGGCAAGTGTGTGGTGTATGCATGCATATGCTTTAGATGTATGCACACATGCATGTGCATTAGCCATGTACGTATGTTCAAGGCTAATGCATATGCATTACGGTAACCTTGTTCATGTGTTCAAGGCTAATGAATATGCATTTATCTTGTACTTATTTATGCTCAAGGTTAATGAATATGCATTAACCTTGTAAGTGTGTTCAAGGCTAATGAATATGCATTACGGTAACCTTGTTCATGTGTTCAAGGCTAATGCTTATGCATTAACCTTCTACATTTATTCAAGGATAATGCATATGCATTAACCTTGTACATGTGTTCAAGGCTAATGCTTATGCATTAACCTTCTACATTTATTCAAGGATAATGCATATGCATTAACCTTGTACATGTGTTCATGGCTAATGCATATGCATTGACCTAAGTATACATGTATGTAAATGGTTTGTTAGGCAATATGCAGTCACATTTTATATTTCTAACAAGATGAGAGTTTGGTTTAAATGGTTCAGACTGGTGGGATACTGTTGCCGAAATGCACCAGGCTCAACGTGGCTAAAGGAAAATCCCGTAAAAATTCATCTGTGCCCCAGTACTTATCTAATCTGAGAATCTACAAAAATTCTTTTGACGTGGGATATGATTTTTAGCTAGATATGCCTTTTCCTCTTTATCCAAGATATCTGGAAAAATCACTACTTACACTTACAGCGTCCCCTATTGTTGGATCTTCGAGATGCTAGGATATTGTAATATGTTTGTTGTTCAGATGTGATGTAGCATAAATGACATTTATATCGAGCCACTGTTGCCTTACTTTTGCTATGACTGTATAACTGTTGTCATCATGACTTTGTATTTTGTGATTGTGATTTTGTATTTTGTGATCATGATTTTGTATTTTGTGATCATGATTTTGTGATCGTGATTTTGTGAATGTGACTTTGTATTTTGTGATCATTATTTTGTGATGATGATATTGTATTTTGTGATCATGATTTTCTATTCGTGATTTTGTAATTTTGTGATCATTATTTTGTGAGCATGATTTTGTATTTTGTGATCATAATTTTGTATTTTGTGATTGTGATCTTGTATTTTGTAATCATGATCTTGTATTTTGTGATCATGATTTTCTATTCGTGATTTTGTAATTTTGTGATCATGGTTTTGTATTTTGTGATCATGATTTTGTATTCTGTGATCGTGATCTTGTATTTTGTAATCATGATCTTGTATTTTGTGATCGTGATCTTGTATTTGTGATCATGATCTTGTGTGCTTTGTGTTCGCACTGTAGCCAGACACTTCTGTAGCATGTTGATATGAGCCTTTCACAGCCACTGCTTACCGTAGATTGTAGTCAATTTTCTTTGCAGCTGATATTTCTAGATGTTGTAAAATTTCTAAGCATAACAGACGGTCAACCTTCTGTTGGGGTGTTTAGAAAACTGTATTAGGAAATATTGCGTCTATTATTTAACCAGTTTTTTATATTAAAATGTGATGAAGAAAATGCACAGGGACACAGAAAGGAAAGCATGTATGCAGACAGACAGACAGACAGTCAGACACACATGCAAAGTGGAAACTGGAGATGTTATAGTGGAGCACCAGTGAGTGGGTTGTATACACTTGATCATGTCTTCATTGTTGCTGTCGGCATACAGATGCTGATGGTTTTTCTGATTAAAGTTTAAATTATCAGATTCATTGCTGCAAAGTGTTATTTGCTGATTTTCAAATTACGATTACATCCGAGATTCAAGTCGAAATTGGTACCAGGTTCAAGTTGATTAATTATCTGAGTTTAGCCAGATGTAACAGTGTGACCTATTCATTCACGTGGCACCAGTATATATGCTGGTATATATACTGTTATATATAATTATATCTTGGGTTTTCTTTGGTAATTATATATAGTTCACACCATGCTTGATTTCAAATCCTAGAAAATGTAGTATTTTTTAAAAAGCTGTGTAATCTGTTCAAATGTCTTGACAAACTTGCTGTTCAATATTAAGTGACGTGAGGAGAGCTGCATCTCTCAATATATATAGTAGCGTCTCTTCACGGGGCATGGTAGCCAATTAGTTAGAGCGCTCGCCGTGTAACGCCTGAAAGTATGCGTTCGAGCCTCCTCCGAGACCGTTACTGTGTAGGGACCTTGAGCAAGTCCTTCGCTCACAGTTCCGTAGTGCCATAGATGTTTGGTCATTAGATAGTGGGGCTTAATAAATGCGTAATACTTTTCTAGAAAGTTTGTGAAACGACCTTAAAATTTGTCAGATTTGTCCATCTCTGTTAATCTGTTTGGGCCAACACTGGGCCTTCTCTATATGTAATCAGAGATTTATATAGCACTTTGAAGAATCACAATGAATCGGTAGTATGATGTTCGTGTTGCTGTCGGTCGTCATCTGTGGTCATTGACAGATCTGGTTTCGGTTTTCTTTGCTTTGTCATCGATTAGAGACTCTTGGACGCAGAAAATCTGTGACAAACCGTGTCAATTTCCACATTTCGTCGTGAATGATTAAATTATAGAACAGGCTTCTCATGTATTTCGAAAATGTTAATTTTGATAATATTTTCATGTAATTGTAATTTTTACGAGAATTTATATAGCATCGTCGGTAGCAAGCTATTGCTAGGATGCTTTACAAAACTGTCTACTGTCAGCGCAAGTGGTACTGCTCGGAGTTACGTAACAAGTACATTTTAAACTGTTTTTTAAAACAGAAAGGCTTTTTTGGCTTCCTGAATAGGTGCAGGAAGACTGTTCCAGGCATGTGTACCAGCGACCCGAAAGGTATAACAGTTTGTGGTTTAACAGTGTGTATGCAGCTGTTTAGTAATTTCATTAAGTTTAGAAAATACTGGGGATGTGAGCATAATATGTATTATTATTTAGTCGTATAGTTTGAGAATGTTTATACCAAAATGCTGTAAGAGACACTACGTTAATTGGTTCAAGTAAACCAAGCTTATGTTAGTCGGGCTGAACCCAAAAACTTAAGTAGGTTTATTGAATTTCAACAAAAACCAATGAAAGTAAGTTTTTTTCTGAAGTTAACCAGTGTACACGAAACAAACCATGCAAGATTTCTGAACTTGAGAAACCAAACAATATTATTTTAACTTTAGCCGATCAGCTTAAATCTAAAAGAAAAAATTTACAAGCTGCATATTAGCAGTGAAGTCGCGGCAACCGAATGTTTGCCCTAAGAGTTTATTAGCATTAAGACGCAATCGTGTTCGAAAGGCAAGAACCAGTCTGCGAGTTCATGTTAGAGAGGCAAGTCCCAGTCTGTGAGCTCATGTTACAGAGGCAAGTCCTAGTCTGCGAGTTCATGCTAGAGAGGCAAGTATGGGAGTTCAACTTGTGAGTTGCTCATGGAATAACTTCAAAACAGATTGGTAGCTTTCTCAACTATTGTAGGACGTTTCTACCGCTCTTCAATGACTCCACTGTTATAATGTAAAGTAAACAGTGACTGGGAATTTGTGTGGGGCCATCAGAGAGTTACGCTACCAACTACCAATAATAAATGCTCTGTAACACCACAGCCATGGCGAAGAGTTCTCGAGAGTTCACAAAGGTCAACCGAAAGGTTGTGACCTAAAGGTTGTTTGAAACTTGTATGAAAAAGATGGTAGATAGCACAGCAAGCAGTTTAACACCGGTGATATTCAGAGAAACATTTTATATAGCCGTAAAACAGTTTAATCCTGAAAACTCTTAAAATCTTGTAATCGAAATACATCTGGAATGGTCTGCATAGGAAATGTCCAATTTTCAACACACAAAGTTTAAAAAAATTAAAAATCCATTTGAACATGCAGAAATATACGCCAACAGCTGTGAAGATTACATCCTTCGACAAAAAGTCTCGTAACAGGAAATATTAACGCAGCCAAAACCTACGAGGAAGAATCTTGCCTGGCAAAGAAGAAAACCAAATGGCCACACCGTGTTTTGTAGACAAACAGCGTGGCCTTCTCTAGTAGTCGAACGTGAACTTAATCACCAGACAAGAAACGTCCTCTGAGGACCACAAGGATGTTGACCAGTCTAGTTGGTTTCACTGCCCAATCGAAAGATTGTCGCACGTAACACTGATATAGCTGCTGTAAGAACTTCAGAAAAGTACATATGCTTGGTCTGGAGCTATATCATTCAGGTTGGAGGAGGTGACCAAATATTAGAACACTACCCATCACTACCATGGCAATAATCACTGAGAACAAGGCCCACCCAAAGATTCAGCTGGAACTGTTGTAGAACATAAAACATGGGTGCCTCTGTATGTGAAACATAAAAATCCCTTGGCTGGCCTGGGTGTTTATACGTAGTAGCCACACACAACAATGACTTAATGAGTCATCTCAGCTGCTTAATCACTTCTGCAAATGTTGTTCTTAGCGAAATCTGAATATCATCAAGATTAGTTTCTATAGAAGCACTAAGAGCATCTCTTGAAACAGAACTACAAAAGATTACGATTACAATATTGTCGTACGTGCATTTGGCACCGTCAACTACCGTAGAACAAAGTGGTACTTGGCTGGCCAGGGACAGGATGGGCATTCCTAGAGTTCAGATACCTTCACCAATTATGATTCTACAAAAGCTTCGGTGGTGTTTAATGGCCCAGGCTATCTGAATATCATTAAGATTACTCTCGAAGCATTAACTATTCAATCTCTTCATTCTACAATTTGTTGAAGCATAAGTATGGCCCAGTGCGAATTCCCTTGTTTGGGATTGATTCCCTTGTTTGGGATGGGTATTCTGTACTAGCTAGATAACTACACTTTAGAACTAATAACTGAAATCTCTACAGCAGTACTTAATCTTACTACAGCCATAACTAGAACAATGATTAGAAGCCGGTTTAAAGTTAGAACAAAGCCATAAAAACCACTGATATTCAGCTAAACTGATATGGCATCAGTGTGCTATCTAAAAGCAACCGACATATGCAAAAGAGCCAATAGATGGCATCTCAAACCAGTTTAACATGACAACCCTCTACCATCACAAATTCCAAAAGCAGTCAACATGTCTACTTACCTTGCTGCTTGCATGATATGATTGATAAGCCTTAGATCAGGAAAGATATGGCTAAGGCCATAGGTAGGGTACGATAAAGTAGACAATACAGCATTAGTTCCACCTCAAACAGCTAACCTTTTGTATCACAGGTAAGGTTTACTTACAACACAAAATGTTTACTTATTGGAGTTCAAATAAGAAGCCTTTGTTCAAAACTTAAAACAACACCCATTTAGTACACACACACACACACATCTATCTGGACAATTCCTTAGCATCTTTTCAGGATTTTTCAAACATTCTGTAACGTAAAGACAGTTCCCACGAAAATGTACGAATATACCCTGAACAATATTTAAAAATTCAAATGTACCGGGCTATAACCAATTTGACAACAAATAATAATACACTTCGAATAAATAGAAATAGGCGCTCAGTAAATGAACAGTCAAAAAAAATATACCAATACCATTTTCACAGCCCACCTAACAAAATAAACACTGGAAAACTTTGGAATATTCGTTCAACCAATCAAGTCTGTCTTGTGCCCTTCACAATTGTGAAGAAATCGCCCCTTAACCCTTTAACGACGAGCTGCTTATGGTTTCCCATACATTTTAGTACACGCTCGTCGTTAAAGGGTTAAAATGGCTTCTTCATTCAAATCCTACACATCAACAGATCTTTTTATGCACAGTCAACATATTTTAAGCATATTTCGCGCAAACTCCCACACAGTGTGGCGATCTTTGCCACACAAACCACAAACATTTCAAAGGTGTTCTGCAAGAAAACCATCAAATTTAGCTACACGAAACACTGCATTTTAGTACCATTTTGGTTGACAACCCTCAACATTTCAACCTCCAAGAAGAAAATCAATAATTGTAGGACTATTGGCAATCATAGGCGTAGCTACATGGAGGCACGAAGAGGCAGTTGCCTCCTCTGGTTTCTTTAATATATACTGGAACCTATAATGACCCAATAACAGGATTTTGCCAATGGTCTGTGAAGTTGCCTCCTCTTGAATTTAAGTCTGTCGCTCCTGATGGCAATGCTTTGGTCAAAAGCCTTAAACCACAGGACTAACCTACTCTGTATAAGATAGCCCACCCGAAAACTAGATCCAATACTGAAAACGGGTGATCTCCCAGTACTTCAAACCAACCCTATGCACTCAGTAACTACAGGTGAAATGAATGTGGCATTGTACTGCATTGCCAGCCGGCGTAATCACACATTTATAAATCACTACAAAACTACATGTACTCAGTACAAGCTCTACAGCTGATAACACTAAACCGTCTTCAAATGCAAGGAAGAAGTAATCTCAAATGCAGACAAGGAAGGCTTAACCCTTTAGCGACGAGCTGCATATGGTTTCCCATACATTTTAGTACACGCTCATCGTTAAAGGGTTAACAGCCACGCCCGAGATTATTGCTTATCAGAATGAATAATTTACCCAGACAGTTCTCAGATTTCACGACACTTTTCCTGCACAACTCCTACATCCCACTGGTAATGAATAAATCCCAAAGTCTTGGACAACAATCTATTTTAATGACTTCCACAGTGCCATTATCATCAAGCCCAAGATATTGATTAAAGGTGACTACACGTGAAATCACAATAGAAAATCATGACCCATTAGAGAAGCCAGGTTGAAATCCTATAGATCACAGAAGCCAGAATACGGTGGGTAAGCAAGCTGAAAGAGATAAGTCTTAAGCAATTAATTTAAATAATTAAACCTAACACATGTAAAGGAGCAGCATTCTGTCTGTTCCTGTTGATTGATTAAACCAGCGGTCTTCAAACTTTATTTTATTGTACCACCAGGTGAGGAAATCGAATGTTGGTGTACCACCAGCAATGGTCAGATCAAAAATAACAGGTGAATTAAAAGAAAGCTGGGCATAAACTCATAGAAATTTAAAGAAAAATAAGGGAATGGTGGACGCAGAATAGCAGCTTATAGCTAATCAAAAAAAGATGGGCATTAAGTTAAATACATAGAAAATTTAAAGAAAAATAAGAGTATGGTGGACGTAGAATAGCAGATATAGCTAATCAAAACAAGATGGGTATAAAGTTAAACAGATAGAAAGTTTAAGGAAAATGAAGCAATGGTAGATGTAGAATAGCTAATAAAAAAAAGATGAGCATAAACTCAAAGAAAATATAAATTTTCTTGAATTTTTTTCACGTACCGCTTAACAACACGTGGCGTACCACTAGTGGTACGCAGACCACCATTTGAAAACCGCTGGATTAAACGAAAATACAATAAGTTTAGCCGAGAATTGCACCGAAGAACCGACAGAACACACTGAAAACTGGGCAGTAAATTCCAAAGAACTTGACCGGCCACCAAAAAGTCCAACACCAACAGAGTGCGGTGCACAGATAGTGAAACGAGGCCAAAGCATCCCAGCACCGAAATCGTCACACACGTTGGCGACAGAGACAAGTTTGCAGGACGACAAGCTATACTAGATAATTCTGAATTTAGAAAGGTAATGCAGAACAGTAAATACAATAACAGGATCAAGTAATCCGCAATTTGTCAGCAATTTGGACAGCACCTCCTAACTATGGCAGCGTCCAAATATTAAGCAACGATTAACCAACATAGAAGGGTTGACAATTAGTTCTCTCGTGTGGTTGTTTGGTAACCGTGGCGGTATTTCCCACGACGCTGCATTTAGCTTTTCGTGAGCGTGCTCGTGAGTCGGAAAAATCGGACGAATTTGAAGACGAGCCCAAGAATGAAGAACCAGGAGTTGCGGGCGAGGTTAGATTTCGCGATGAGGAGACGCCAAAGAATGACCAAAAGGGCTGTGTTGAAAACGTAACGGATATTTCTCAGTCTGCAATTATACAAAGCGAGATCAGACAACATGGAACGGTTGATATGAAATAAAAAGAATTAGAAATAATAATAACTATTGTCTCTGGACATTGTTTTAAAAAGCTCAGGTATCCTAGCTACCTTGGGGAAAAGAATAATAATCTTAACTCCTGTATACAAAAAATAATAATAACATTTGTTTATTTATTTAAACTGACAAGTATGCAGTACTTAAGATTATATAATATAGTAGTAACAGATGATAAGAAGTTTAACAGGAGTCGAATTTAACTGTATGACAGCCTGCAAAGCGACCATCTGTCTTATTGCTCATTTTACAGTTGCCCCTAAGGAGTGGAAGGCTGAGTCAACCTCATTGGGTTAGCAGGTATCGAACCCGCGTCCTTCTGATCTTCGTGCCAGCGTGTAACCATTCAACCATTTCCCAACCCCAAGCAGCCGTTACCTCAGCTATCCTAAGAGGCGGCCATGTTCAGGAAAAGTTAACGACTTAATTTTCTTAGCCTCGGTTGACACTCCTCTCCAATGAATAGGCTGGTACCCTGCACTTAGCTTTCAAGTATTGCTTAGAAATTTTAAGGTATGATTACAATCAGGTAGCAAAAATGACATAATAGTAAAAACACGATATTATTAATATTATTATTATGCCAGTTTATAGTTTCATCACTATCTAATAATAGTTAACTAACCCCATGTTCCCCTTGAGCAACAAGTAACTTCTCTCACTCAATTCTAAGCTTGTATATGTATAAATTTTTGTTTGTTTGTTTGAATGTATTAAGGCCATGTTCGAACCTGTAATCTCTGGATCACAAACACATTGCTCTAACCAATCGATGGCACTGAGCAATTGTGACACGAGAACCACTCAAGGCCCCTAATAACCGTCACTTTGGAGGTTAAAACCTTTAATCTCTGGATCACGCCACTGCTTGTACTGTGGCAGTGCCAGTCCCAAGCGATGGATTTAAGGAGGATGGCAACGCTAATGATCTTTGTTATCGGCAGTGTTGTTAAACTGAAACTACTACTACTCACTTCTTAAAAACTACTACTACTCACTTCTTAAGATGTGCACGTGCAGCTGGAAAGCCAGATGGGTCTTCCTTGAGGACGAACTTCTTGGTTCCGAGGCAGTAGTTCTGCATGTAAGTCGCCCAATGAAGTGCACGTGGGTCAAAGCAAAAAGTCTGGTGAAATAAACAGATATTTTCACATTAGGATTTAGGAACAGAAATGTCATCAGTTGGCTAAAAACAATGCAATGAAAACAAGAAGAGTCACCAGTGGCAGGCCCACACACACATGTGGAGTCTCATCCAATCAGATTCCCATCCATAATTGACATAAACCACCATGTTCAGATTCTCTGAACCAAGTTGCATCAACAGTGTGGAGCAGCGACATGTAAGTGTATATTCATGTGTGTTGATTAATCGCAGTTAACCAATACAGCTTGTTACGTTAATAGCTTTCAGAGATATAAGACCAATCTGTGGTAAGCAGAATGGCACGTACACAAGCAGAATGTCAACAGGTCCACACTGTATTTACATATGCAATAATGCAAGTAATAGAACAAGTATAAGTGCCTCATTATTATTATTATTATTATTATTACAGACATTTTAATGCACACTAGGTCACACAGAAATGCAAATTAGAGGCACGAAAATGCAAATCAGATGCACGGAAATGCGAATCAGAGGCAGGGTAATGCAAATCAAAGGCACAGAAATATGCAAATCAGAGGCATGGAAATGTGATCTTAACAAGAATTTTCAAACTTTTGCTGAAATGTTCAAATTTCTCTGACTCAAAGTATTGAGTATTTGTCCACATGCCCTGTCCATTGAGGACACCACAGAAAACCATTAACGTCTTTCTAACCGTCTCATGGTAATTTGTAATGACTGACCTTCTGGTCATCTGGAGTCATGCTGCCCTTCAGCACATCCATGTTGCTGTGGGTCCATTCCCACGATCGGGTCGTGAAGTATTCAAGGACCTCCATCGACTTGTGCAGTCTCGTGTAGACCTGCACCATCCTATAACGAACACACGCATCGACGTAAGCGAACAATGACTTCACAGCTATGCATAAAATTGTACTGTATTGTATCCAAACATTTATAAAGCGCCCCTTGTAGGATGAACCATTCAGAAGCGCTCTCAGCGCACAAAACCCCGAGAAGAAGCAGGTTTTAAGAAAACAGAAGGAGAGACTGTCAGAAAGAATTGTAGTGCAAGCTGTAGGAGAAAGAGCATTCCAAAGAGAAGGACCAATTGAAGCAAAAGATCGAGATTGAGCCATAGCAGTTCTGGAATGGGGAACCAGAAGGTCAAGTCTATTAGAAGAGCTAAGTGGATGGTGAGAGGAAGCTGAATGAGGCCGAAGAACTAGGTCCATTAAGTATTTTGGGGCAAGACTGCGCTGGGCCTTGAAGATCAGAATAAGGATTTCGAATTGAATGTGGGCAGAGAGAGGTAACCAATGTAGTTATGTGGAAGTAAGAGTTTGAGCCTTTTCCTTCGAGGCGGTTACTGCGCAGGGACCTTGAGCAAGTCCTTCACTCACAATTGCACAGAGCAATCAAATGAATGCTTTCATTAGTGGCACATAACAGATGAATCAAAATAATAAGATAGTGCAAAGAACAATGAAATAGACATACCTGGGTTTCTGGCCAATGAGCAGATATCCCAGGTCAGCGGCATACGCAGGTATCAAATGACTCACCAAAACCCAGCAATCATGAAGGAAGCTAGAAACGACAAACGCAGAAAACAGTGACATAAAATGACTTTCTACTGGTAGAAAATACCGCTTTAGATTTTACCATCATAAAAATGCTAAACTGATTCAAGTAATGTCTCTGGGAAAGACTGGGGAAAACCAATGTAGCTCATCGTTAAAGTCAGTGCTTTTTTTCTAAAAAAAGGTTCCGGTTACTCAACAAATTCAGAACAATTAGAGGTGCATATTTTATGCTAATTATTTCTATTTCACATATATATATCAATAACCACTGAAAGCACTGAGATTGAATTAAAGTATCTATAATTTTAAATAATTTTTTATTACAAATTTAAATTAACTAAATTATTTTTTAATAGCTGAAAAAAGGACCGCTCTGGCTGAAAAAAGCACTCGTTAAAGTGTTAAATCATGTTAACCAAATTCTTCCACATTTCATCATTTCAATAAAATTGGCTTTTAACCATAAAACTGTTGCCTAACTGGGACATTTGCATTCCTCGCACAAAATATTGTTACATAAAATCAAAATTCATAGTGAGGTGTGTGCATCTAAGTTTTTAAAAGCATCATAAAATGCTCAATCACTCGAGCATGATCAGAAAGGTCAAAACATTAAAAAGTGCCGAAAATATCTACATGCAGCTCAGTACATTAATAAACGTACCAAAACCTTCACCTGTTCATCAGAACTTTATTACCAAAAGTACCAAAACTTCTACCTGTCATCAATGATGCTAACAAATATACCAAAAAACACCCATAACTCACTTGCTATTTCTTTACAAATATACCAAAAAACACCCATCACTCGCTTGCTATTTCTTTACAAATATACCAAAAAACACCCATAACTCGCTTGCTATTTCTTTACAAATATACCAAAAATCAGCCATCACTCGCTTGCTATTTCGTTACAAGTACCAAAAACTTGCCTGTTGCTTGCTACTTCAACAACAGTACCAAAAGCATATACCGGTACTGTACAATGTGTACATGCTGATCGCAAAACATCAACAGAAGCCTCAGAAACACTACCTGTTGCTTGTAAGAATGTTGTTTTTTGGGCGACGAAAGCAGGAATCCATTGGGTTGTTTTTGAAGTAGTTTATAACATGACTTTCTAAAAACACAACCGAACATTTATATAGCCCCTTCCAAAGGCTTTCAAACGCGCCAATATAGCAAGGCCATGCCTCAGTGACTTCCACTCTACTCGTCTGTATCAATCAATCAATCAATCAATCAATCAATCAATCAATCAATCAATCAATCAATTTATTTTGAAACCAACCAACCAATTATTTTACAGTTACATATCACAAAGACAATAGGAGATGGCTACAAGGAAAGGCCCAGAAGGGATCATTGATCCTCCTAAGTAAGGAACCTATGTACAAGTTATACAAACAGATGCAGTGTACAGTGAGGTCAAGCAGACTATCGGTCCATTTCAGCCAAGTCCCAACACACTATTCAGGACTCGGTGTAAGCGACCACAATCCAATCACGTGTACATGATGTGGACATCTTCAGTCATTATTCCCCTTGTTTGAGCAGCTATGCTTAAAGGTGGATCTCAACTTTTCTCTGCAATTCTGACGGATAAAGGGTGGGTATTACATGGGTTGCTTCCCCTATTAAAACCTCCATCTATTCTCTCCACCCTTGGGCCCATGACCGAATCATTCCTCCAGCAGATAGCTTGATGCGTAGAACTTTTATCACTAGGACGATATATAAAGTTTGATCAAGATAGAATGTGTTGACTATCCTGATTAGATAACTGTCTGTGAGACTCTGTTGTTTGTACACCAAAATGCGGTTATCGGTCTATTAAAGAATAATCTTCTTACTTACTTATGTACTTCGCGAGTGAACTGACAGGCGACTGTCATTGAAAAGCTTAAGTCCTTAATGTATGAAAAAGAAAACAATTTGACAGGCTCCCAGTTTGGGGTCTCTTCCCTCATTGTTTGCATACAGAATCTGTGACAAAACGACTAACCCATTTCGCCCCAGGTGAATGGATTCAGCCCTCCCGTTGTCGAGTGATAGATCGGCACGCTGGTGGTCATCTTAGCACAGGCGCGGTGCCAAGCAATCGCGATCATCATGTTAACTGGAAGGTCGACCGGAACGAGGTCAGCAACGACCCGATGGTCAGCAATCATTGACCGCAGCAGACCCTTACCCGCCTACAACAAAAGTAGCAAACAGAATGTAATCAGCTTCCTCCTTTGACAGCCAGCTTCCTCCTTTGCCAACCAGCTTCCTCCTTTGACAACCAGCTTCCTCCTTCGCCAACCAGCTTCCTCCTCGACAACCAGCTTCCTCCTTTGAGAACCAGCTTCCTCCTTTGACAACCAGCTTCCTCCTTCGACAACCAGCTTCCTCCTTTGACAACCAGCTTCCTCCTTCAACAACCAGCTTCCTCCTTCAACAACCAGCTTCCTCCTTCGACACGTTCCTCTTTATTAACTGGTGGGCCGAGTGCCTCTTTTCGTTGTCTTAAGACCTCTTTCTTTTCTCGCACTGGGAGCGCCTGATTGGTGTGCACTGCGAGAGGCACTATATAAATTGATAGAAACAATACAATACAATGTGACTGGCCATTTATATAGAGCCAGATGCCTAATGCCAGATGGTGTTCAATAATGCAGTCAAAGTGCAGTCCAGAAACTCCAGAAAGTCGCTAACACTTCATACCCGTGGCTGCCTCTCAGGGCGAGCTTAAGGAACTGCTCTTCTTCTTCTAGGCTAACATAGATGAACAAAGTAAATCTCACCGCTATGTAGAGTCCACTTGGTCCATTCAAATTGTCAATCCATCCCTGCAAAACAAGACAAAACAAAGGGGCTTCTATAAACAAATATCACAATGCAGACATTGCTACGACGCAATTACAATACGTACACCAGAAAATCCTTGCAGCATGTTTCGTTACAACACGAATTCTGGTGCAACACAGTGAGAGACATGGAACAAGAGTAACCACTCCTTGGGATATTTCCCAAGATCAATTTGTTAATTTAATGTTATACTCCGGGTTTTTTCTTTGCCAGTTCTTAGCTCGGCATTCTTGTGAATAATTGCTATTGTCAAAATGCATTTCATATTTAATCACAAATTTTTCTTTTTCTGTGACTTGGGATTTATTTTACACTTTTGGCCAATCTTGCAATTTTTCTGGGATTTTTCTGGCAAGATCTTGGGATTTCAGAAAATGGAGAGTGGTCGCACTGCATGGAACCCAAATTAGTTACGAATAGAAAATAAGCTCACAACATGGTCTTGCCATTATAAGGCACTCTTCTTATTTTATGACTCCCAAAGACAGTGCTATAACAAATTTCTGATGTATTTCTTCTTCAAAAAGTCTCAAAGTATTCATCATTACGGTTGACAACATCATTGTTGTAATAATCTTCTTTGTTTATTGTTCCAAACTGACAAGTACGCAGTATGATTACAATTCACATTATGAGCGGATGATCACAAGTTATTACAGGAGTCGAATATAACTGTTTTGGCCGCCATGCATGGCACCCATGACGTCCTACTGCTAATTTTACCAATGCCATCTGGCGAATGAACGGCTGAGTCAAATTTTGGGAGGGTAGCAGGAAGCGATCCCGTGTCCATGGTGATCTTCTGCGTTTTGTGCCAAGGTGTTACCATTACCCTA
>JACEVL010000111.1:745000-765000 GCA_020284085.1 Aporrectodea caliginosa | reverse complement strand
AATAAAAAATAATAATATCAATGAACAACTAGTTAGCATCATCATCTGAGGCCTTAATTTCTCAATGGTTCTACACAAATACTAGAAAATAAAAAAAATAAAAAATAATAATATCAATGAACAACTAGTTAACATCATCATATGAGGCCTTAATTTCTCAATGGTTCTACACAAATACTAGAAAATAAAAAAATAATAATATCAATGAACAACTAGTTAACATCATCATCTGAGGCCTTAATTTTTCAATGGTTCTACACAAATACTAGAAAATAAAAAAATAATAATATCAATGAACAACTAGTTAGCATCATCATCTGAGGCCTTAATTTCTCAATGGTTCTACACAAATACTAGAAAATAAAAAAAATAAAAAATAATAATATCAATGAACAACTAGTTAGCATCATCATCTGAGGCCTTAATTTCTCAATGGTTCTACACAAATACTAGAAAATAAAAAAAATAAAAAATAATAATATCAATGAACAACTAGTTAGCATCATCATCTGAGGCCTTAATTTCTCAATGGTTCTACACAAATACTAGAAAATAAAAAAAATAAAAAATAATAATATCAATGAACAACTAGTTAACATCATCATATGAGGCCTTAATTTCTCAATGGTTCTACACAAATACTAGAAAATAAAAAAATAATAATATCAATGAACAACTAGTTAACATCATCATCTGAGGCCTTAATTTCTCAATGGTTCTACACAAATACTAGAAAATAAAAAAATAATAATATCAATGAACAACTAGTTAGCATCATCATCTGAGGCCTTAATTTCTCAATGGTTCTACACAAATACTAGAAAATAAAAAAAATAAAAAATAATAATATCAATGAACAACTAGTTAACATCATCATATGAGGCCTTAATTTCTCAATGGTTCTACACAAATACTAGAAAATAAAAAAAATAAAAAATAATAATATCAATGAACAACTAGTTAGCATCATCATCTGAGGCCTTAATTTCTCAATGGTTCTACACAAATACTAGAAAATAAAAAAAATAAAAAATAATAATATCAATGAACAACTAGTTAGCATCATCATCTGAGGCCTTAATTTCTCAATGGTTCTACACAAATACTAGAAAAAAAAAAAAAATAATAATATCAATGAACAACTAGTTAACATCATCATATGAGGCCTTAATTTCTCAATGGTTCTACACAAATACTAGAAAATAAAAAATAATAATATCAATGAACAACTAGTTAGCATCATCATGAGACCTTAATTTCTTAGTAGTGTTACACAAATGCACGAAAATATGAGAATAACAAAACTAAATTAAAAAGATATAGGTACCTGAGGGGTTCGTCAAACCGTACGGTGGCAGCGCTGTTGAAGACGACGTGGATCTCATCCTCGAGCAGCCTCTGATCCGAGTCGCTCAGACCGAGCTCGTCCTCGAGCACGTCTCCCGACACGGCAATCACCTTCTCAGTAAAGTTTGGCTGGGTGTCATGCAGGTTTTCATACAGCTAAACACAACAATACAGAAACCAGCAGATAATATCAATCAATCAATGAAACTTGATATAGCGCCCTTTCAAGATATCTACTCAGAGGCACTCCCGGCCCAACCACGGCTGAAAAGAGTAATATAAGTGCTTCACTCACGTTGTACTAGGGACCTCTACTTTTACTTTACTTTTACTTTGATATACTTTATTTTTAAGCTTTACTTTAACTTTGGGGTGTGCGATAGTATAGTGGTTAGAATGCTGGACTGTCAACTGAGAGATTGAGGGTTCAAATCCCTGTAAGGGAAGAAATTTATTTTGAGATTTCTGTTCTACCTAAGCCCCCTAGCCAACTCAGCTATAAAGAGTACATTGGCCATACACTGTCAGTTGGAAGACGATGTGGCAACTTTAGAAGAGGACTGGCCATCCGCCCTCATATGCCAAGGCTAAGAAAATGAAGTCGCTAGCACTTCATACCATGGCTGCATCTTAGGTTAGCTTAATGGACTGCTCTTCTTCTTACTTTAACTTTACTTTAGCATCAACTTTACTTTGCTTTAACTTTAATTTACTTGTTTTGCATTTGTCAAAGATTCTAATCTGGCACCATCAATTCCTGACCTGACACCAACACGGACCAAGCAACCTGGGTATTGCCGACTTGAATTGATATAACGCTAGTGAATAAGCTGGTTACACTAACGCAGCTTTTGTGTGGTGCTGAGAAATTTACGAGACTACATTACATTTCAACAGTGTCTGTGCACTGAAATTTGAATCTAGATGTATATAGTAGTAGTAGTAGATTTCGTTTATTAAAATACTAAGTTGACATACCGCAACATGTTTACATGGGATAATGAAAGTAATGAAATTAAAACTATAAGTTTATGCCTATAGTCAGATTGAGAGTTAAATCTTAACATCCCGAATGGTCCGATATAGAACCGTAGAGATGAAATTGTGGTCATCTTTTTTGTAAAACGAATCAAGATGACATGCCAATAGTATGTCACCCACATAAAATTCGTCTATAACGAAATTAGTAATTAATCTTGGACTAAAACTACCTTATTTGAATCTAACTCACCGGTTCCTTTAACATATTCGTAAGACGTTCAGTTGCACTCAAGCCCTTTTTGGATCGGATGAGGCAGTAGACTGTCTTCACCCCAGGACATGACCTCAGGAGCTTCTCAATCAGAACCTTGCCAATAAATCCGGTCCCTCCTGTCACAAGGACGTTCTTGCCCGAATAGAAGTCAGGAATTGACGACATGATTGCTGGTGATTGCATCGTCAAAGTGTGTCAAATGGCTAAAAATTAACCGCAAAACTCACTCGTAAATTGTTCGATATAAAACACCCGAGCTGCTAGAGTTTCTGAAACGCGTGGTACCATGTCTAATTTCAAACATATTTATATAACACTTAAATCCTGCATATTACACAACTTGCTGCTTCTGAACAGTTAAAATGCTACACAACTTTAGGCTGTATACATTTTTGGTACCACTGTTCTTTTCTTTTTGCAAAGATCCTTATGATGAAAGAAAAATTCCTGCGTACTTGATTACCAACGTCTTCGCACGTCCGAAAATAAGGATTATTTTATACAAAAAATCCGTTAAAATTCAACTACACTTAAGAATCTATCAAGCAAAAATGCAGATTACAGATTAGCCATCTCACTCTCCTAGTGAACCAGACGCAGCCACAACTTCGCATCAGTTCAATACCTGTCGAAATTTGCATACAATAGGTCCAGATTGAGAACAAAGTGCAGATATGCACGTTTAAAACCGGCGCTACATAAATTCCGTTCCATGCGATAACGACACTCGTAGTAAGGAGGGTTCCTGACGGTTGTCATGGCAACATAATCCGTGTATTTACGACCACCAATCAACTACCGTACTAACTGATGAAAATTACGTTAAATTTCTGTTTGATTTTCACCTATTTTATGAGTTTAATTAAAATTGTAATAAATAAAAATATCTCACTACGCGCAAGGCACGCTGGGAAAGGGCATGCGACGTAACTGGAATCTATAAATAAATCGGTCGCCGATTGGTTGCTTTAAAATCAGCAGATGAAACCAGATGCATGCGCCGCAATTCAGATGAATTATTGTTAGTAATGGTGCAAAAATGGAAAACTTTGGTAGAAATGGGAATACCGAAACACTTGGTACAACTTCTTAAGGGATTGTACGAAGATCAGATAGCGGTGATAAGAACAGAATATGGAGATACTGACGGATTCAGGATAAAGAAGGGAGTACGGCAAGGTTGCATTTTGTCTCCTTTTCTATTTAATTTGTATGCAGAAAGGATAATGAGGCATGCAGGTATGGATGAAGCTGAAGAAGGAATAAAGATAGCGGGAAGAACATTGAACAATCTGAGATACGCTGATGACACAACACTATTGGCCGGCAATAAAAATGATTTGATAGAATTAATAAGAAGGCTTAAGAGAGAAAGTGAGAAAGCAGGACTCTATTTCAATATAAAGAAAACAAAGATCATGACAACAGAGGAGGAGGATAGTTTTGTAGTAGACAATGAGGAAATAGAAACGGTAACAAGCTTCACATTTCTGGGATCAGTAATAGAAAAAGAAGGAAAATGTGATATGGAAATAAATCGTAGAGTGGCGATAGGAAAAGCTGCAATGAATGGTCTGGAAAAAATATGGAAGGACAAACATGTCAGTATAGACACAAAAAAAAAGATTGGTGAAAGCTCTAATCATACCAACAGTAACATATGGCAGTGAGACATGGACATTGACTAAGAAAACGAGAAAAAAGATTAATGCATGCGAAATGTGGATATGGAGGAAAATGCAGAGAATTTCATGGACGGAGAAAAAGACTAACGAATGGGTGCGCAGGGATATAGGAATTGAGAAAGAAGAGACACTTCAACAAACAGTGCTAAGAGCAAAGTTGAGGTTCTTTGGACATATCATGCGGTCAGACGGACTGGAAAAGGAAATGATGTTAGCATATGGAGAGGGAAGGAGAAAACAAGGACGACCAAGGATTAAGTGGATGGACGAGATACATGAAATAACTAGAATGAATTTGACAGAACTGAGAGATGCGACGGCGGACAGAAGAAAATGGAGGAACTTGATCATGACGGTCGCCAGGGTTCAACGAACTGACAGCACAAGGTAACAAGGTAATGGTGCAAGGATTGCAAAGTGACAACTGTTAATTCATTAATTCTGAGATTCACATAGCGCCTCATTAAGGGGTCTACTCAGAGGTGTTCCCGACTACATCATGGCCAAAGGGAACGGTTTTTAAGCGATTATTGAACGTAATTGCCAGAGAGCGTTCTAGGAAGCAGGCGCACCTCCAGACGGAGGCATTCTATATCGTCGGGACCACCACAGAAAAAGCGCGATTTTGCATGGTAGCGGTGTGGGCAAACTTGACCAGGGGCACCCCCTCCCAGCAGAACGAAGGGAGCGACTGCTGTGAACCCAGACACTGGCCGACAGAGGTCAAGTAGGTGTAAGCTGTGGCAAGGTCCAGCTGACACCGCCACATCAGATCGACAACACTTTTATTCAATGCCTCAGCGGACAGTGAGGCAGACTCAGTCAGCGCAGGACATCCAACATCTCACTAGAGACATAAGCAAATTTAGGTATCTGCATGGCCAATGAGACGCGCGACAGAGCGTAGCCTACACGATTCGGTCGAAGCAAGCAAACCGACAAGGTGGAAGGAATTTCTGTAGCAACTAGCAAAGGTCAGCTAGATCAAACCTAGCGAGTTGCTGTCGGGTGCCCAGTCAAATGAACTTGGTCTTAAAGCGAACAGGCTATCCTTTTCCCTTAAATCTTGAAAAACTCTATCATGTTCTTCTCGAAGAGGAAGATAACTCCTAATTACGACGATAAATTAATTTTATTATAAATATTGATAAGCATGCAATGTAGGCCCACAACTAGAATGGCTTCAGCTAAATTTCCTTGTGGTCCACATGAGGAACTTTTATCCTGGAAAGAGCGTACATTGATCATTGGCTAAAACATTGGCATAATTTCCCGTATCGGGCATCTTCTGCCGCCAGTCGGCGACACACACTAAGTCTTAATTGTACACTTATATTCTTCGCTAAAATAGGCCTACCCGTCTGACTGTCTGCCTGCCTGACTCTCTGGATTTTGACCTCTGCCTATCGATTCTGTTTTGGTTAAGCGCCTGTGAATAAGCTGGTTCCCGCGACTTCGCTTTTGTGGGCGCTGTAGAAATATCGAGTTTACGATTACGATTACGATTACCCACTGGCCTGTCAATGGCTGTCATACTGTAATCATTTTTGGGGGTGGTGGTGATGGAGCATTGGAGCAGTGGTAACACTCTGGTGTGAAGACCAAAACATCAAACAGGAAACTGGATCGATTCCCGCTACCCCGTAAAGGTAGACTTAGCCTTCTTTCGCTAGGTGGCGACAGTAAAATGAGCATTGGTACAGATGGGCGCCTTGCATGGCTGCTTCGCCCGGGTTTTCCTCAGCGCCCGTGTATTTGAATTTAACGACATCTTCGTCAACGCCTGTGAATTTGAATTTAACGATGTGAAAATTTTTCGTGTGTCCCTCTGGCGAATTTACGCGCTGGCTTGAAATTTGTTTAATTGCAACTCTATGTAATATATACTCCCATGCATTTGCCAGAATTCAATGGCATTGAAACTATGACCACATCGAAACTTAAAATGTCCAAATATCGGAATTTAAAGTAAATTTTGAGTTGAAATATAGTTGGGTTGAGATCTATAGAAATTCAAATGAAAACGTTCGTTAAAAATTTCGTATCGCTAAAGTGTTGCATTGGCGAATCTTTAAGTCCGATGACCTAGAAATTCTCCCGTGGTCCCCACTTCTGATGTTAAATCAACGGTCAACGTGATTGGTTGCGAATCAGAGCGTTGACCTATATGCTACGTGTGACGTAAGATTGCATATTTAATTAGCATGCGTGACGTGGACAAATGGCCTTACTATGGCTATGAGACCGGTATTGAGATATAGCCTCGTCGAAAAGTTGGAAATTTAAAATGGCCATATATCGGCGTTTAAATAAAATTGCGAACTGAAAATAGTCGCGTTGATCTAGACGTTGCGTAATAATGTTTTGTAAATTTTTTCAAATCGCTAAACCGTTCCGTTTCGGAGCCTTTAGCCGGACAAGCAAACATACATACATACATACATACATACATACATACGGAAGGACATCGTAAACAGACTAAGACTTATAATATTAGATTATGAGGTCGTTGTTTAGGATACGTATTTAGTGCTACCACTCCTTGGGATTTTTCCCAAGATCTTGGGATTTGTCTAAGGTCTAGACTAGTTTTTTTACCGCACTTTCCAACAGTGGCAGATTAGACAAAACTCGCTCTCAAATACGTTTATTATCATTGTATTAAACTTGTAAACATTGATATTTTTAATTCATTGCTTCCGTCTACTGAACTTTCTGCCAAACATGACGTCAGACTGAGCTCATTAACATAATAGGTTCTGTGTCCATCCAATCAACGATCTCATATAAATAACGCATCCAATAAACGTCAATGATTATTTGCAAACGGCAAGGCTTCAGTTTAAGCCACCCAATAATACGTCGATGGATGTTACCTAGCTCTGGCCCGAAGGCCCAAAGGAAGGCATAATAGGTCCTTGGGCAGACCCAAGGAATCTATAATAGGTTCATGGGCAGAGTCTCTTATAATGTAGAAAACAACCCTAAAAGGATTGAAGGTAATCATAATGTTGAAATAGAAATAATAAATGAAATATTTAATTTAAATGAACTAAAACAAGCAATTAGATCGGCTAAGAATGATAAGTCACCAGGGGATGATAGAATACCTTATGAACTACTTAAATACCTACATAAAAATGCGTTAAAAACCTTATTACAATTCTATAATGAATTATGGACTGAGGGGAGTTTGCCAGATGATTGGCATCATGCCATTATTTTACCATTACTAAAACCGAATAAAGATGCAGCAAAATCAGAGTCTTATCGACCAATTTCATTAACAGCAACTTTATGCAAAGTGATGGAGAAAATGGTGGCAAACCGCCTTCAATGGTATTTAGAAAAAAATAATCTTTTTACTATAAATCAATCTGGATTTCGTAAACATAAAAACACAATTGATCAGATATTGAAATTGCAGGATACCATACTTAAAAAACTAAAAAATAAGGAACAAGTGTTGGCAATTTTCATTGATTTCGAACGTGCATATGATATGTTACATGTACCTACACTCTTACAAAAACTACAGAAATTAGGAATAGTGGGGAATGTAGCAAATTGGGTGGAAAATTTTTTTATTTCAAAGAACATTTCAAGTAAAAGTTGGAACTGAATTATCAGAAAAACTAATACAACAAAACGGGACTCCGCAAGGTTCAGTAATTTCTCCATTATTGTTCTTAATAATGATCAACGATATTCCTTCAGGCCCGGAAGGTGTTAATATGTCACTCTTTGCTGATGACAGTGCAATCTATATAGGACATAGGAAAACTAAAACCTTAATAAGCAAAATTCAACAATCAATTGATACAATAAATAAATGGTGTAATCAAAATGGGTTTAAAATATCGATAGCAAAAACGATAGGAGTTCTATTTACTAATAAAAAACAACTACCAATAATAAATATCAAAATTGATAAAGAATTTATAAAAATGGAAAATAAAGCTAAATTTTTAGGAATGATATTTGACAGGAAACTAAGTTGGAAACCCCACATAGAATACATAATAGAAAAATGTAAAAAGAGAATGAACCTTATGAGAGCAGTTTCAGGTTATCAATGGGGAGCATCCAAGAAATCTCTTTTGGCAATATATAAAGCATTAATACGATCAATATTAGATTATGGGGATGTAGCTTATTCGTCAGCTAGTAAGTCATTATTAAATAAGCTATCTACGATTCAAAATGAAGCCCTAAGATTATGTTGTGGAACCCCAAGGGGTACAGCAGCATCGACTCTACAAAACGAATGTGGGGAAGTACCCCTCCATTTGAGAAGATTATATAACTCCAATAAAATAGGAATTAAAATACTAGGAATTAAGGATCATTCATGTAAAATAACCTTCCAAACACATTGGACCGACATACACAAAACACCGCAAAACAAAAACCATTCTATACAATACAGAACAAATGAATTCATCTCATCTCTTGATACACCATTTATTGGACCTTGTTTCCCACAAAATCCCCCTTGGACTAATAGGAAACTAGATATAGATACAAGTCTCAAAAAACAGATTAACAAAAAAAGAGATAACCCTGAATATCTTAAACTAATTGCACTTCAAATGATATCAAGGTATAAATTAGAAACACTTATCTATACTGATGGGTCAAAGGCCCAAGAAATTGTTACTGCAGCTTTTACTATTCCAAGTTTAGATATAGATATAAAGTATAGATTATGTAATGGTTCCAGCATCTATGCAGCAGAATTAACTGCAATTAAAGAAGCAGTAACATGGATAATAAACACTGAGAATAATAAAAGCTGTCAATATGTAATACTATCTGATTCATTAAGTGTACTTACTTCTATTAAGAAAAACAAATCTGACTCTCGGCCCAATTTGTTTAATGAACTGATGGTGCAATTGAATAAATTGGAATGTAATCAAATAAAAATGGTTTGGATTCCAAGCCATGTAGATATAAGAGGTAATGAAAGAGCAGATAAATTAGCCAAGGAAGCGCTGAGTTTAGATAGAATTAATTCAACAAATTACTTAGAAATACAAGAGATGAATACTTTTATTAAAGACTATATAATAAATAAATGGCAAATAGAATATGACATTGATAATAAAGGGAAATTCTATAAAACCATATGCCCAATTGTTTCTACAAATATAAAATTTTCTGATCCATGTAGAAGTAAAGAAGTTCAAATTAATAGACTGAGGCTTGGTGTAGCCATTACTAATAAAAGACTATTTCAAATGAGAAAACACCCTACTGGGTTATGTGATACTTGTAATGTAACGGAGAGTATAGAACATCTGTTATTAGAATGTAAAAAAGAAAATATTTCAAATATCCTAAAAGATAAATGTAATTGTTATAAATCAGAATTTAATTTAAAATCTTTGCTGGATATAGGATGTTTGCAGAGTACAGTGTATAATCTTGTTAAACTAATTAATAAAGGAAAAATACTATGAATACTAAAATACTATAATTACTGACATAAATATCAGTTTCATATCAAATCTATTAAAAATATATGACTGGACACATTGGTTGTAACTAAAGTACCAATTAAAACAAAACAAATATTTCATATGTGTGATTAATGGTCATTTGATTTGTTTTTTTAAATTTCATTTTGTAATGGTATTCATTGTTATATAAGAAAATGTTGAATGGATTGTTTAATTAAGTTATCCTGTTATGTAAATAACTTAAAGATGTATTATTATAAATAGATGTATGTTATAATTAAATGTGTAACTGATACATGTATGTATAAATTACACATAATGTACTGAGATTCTGTTTGAAAACAGGATAGGATGTTATTATAGAAAACCTAGAAATACTGTAAATAACTTTGTAAACATGTTTGAAAAAAAAGAGCTGAAACAGCCAAAAGAGCTAAAATAGCCAAAAAGAGCTAATGTAGCCAAAAAAAGAGCTGAATTAGCCACAAAGAAAAAAAAGAGCCAGAAAGGCCAAAGGGAAAAAATGAGAAAAGATGGAGAAATACCAAAAAAGAGGGAAAAAAATTGAAAAAGAGAGAAAAAGAAGGGAGAAATGAGAATTACAATAAAAGAGCCAATGGGCCAAGAAAAATGAAATACATTAAAAACACTAAGACGTCAGCGGCCATAGTTGCCAAAGGACGTCGTTAAACAACTGGAATCATCATCATCTCTTATAATGTATTGGTTAGAAGAAGCCGTTGTGTGAATTTGCGTTGCGGTTTGGTACGAGGAAATTATGATCAAATCTAGACAGTTTTTGAAGATAAAAGTTGCCTATTAAGTCGAAATTAAAGGCCAGCATAATTAATTATGGTTTTAGACAAATGATCAAAGTTGTCATAGTTTTCGTTGTTTGATGGACGTCGGTTTTAAGGTCAGTGCACTTTTGACTGCCAATGACTCGTTTCGCTATCTTTCGCGAGAGAGGATTATGGAACAAAAATTAATTCTTGTAGGATATTTAGCGGAACGAATTTTGCATTTCATTCGATTTTGTCTGCTTACAATATTGCATTTTTATCAGTTGTTCAATTTAGTGGTCATTCTGTTGTTGATTCACTGGATAGATTGAACTGTTGATTGGTTCGTTTGTAAGTAAATAAGTAAGTATTTTCTTTATTAAACCGGTTGCAGAAGAACCGCACTCCGGTATACAAACATCATAGAACAAAACACAGTATCAACAAATATTAGGTTCTTTGTGGCGGCTTAAATGTCCAAGCAGTTACTGTAGGCTTAAGGTTTACAGTGGTAGTATTGTATTGTATTGTATCTATCAATTTGTATAGCGCCTCTCACAGTGCACACCAATCAGAGGCGCTCCCAGTGCAAAAGACCCAGAGAAAGAAAGAAGTCTTGAGACAACGAAAAGAGGCACTTGGCCCACCAGTTAATAAACAGGAACGAGTCAAAGGAGGAAGCTGGTTCCATAGTGCAGGGCCAATGAAGGCAAAGGCTCGCGTTTTAGCCATAGAAGTTCTCGCTCGCAGGACAAAGAGATCATGCCGGTTTAATGAGCGTAGCGGGCGAAGAGAAGTAGTCGAGGCCGGCAGCCGGATAAGGTCACACAGATACTTGGGAGCTTGGCCAGTACACGACCGGTAGATTAAAGTTCTAAGTATCTTGAGCTGAGCACGAGCAATAAGAGGGAGCCAATGAAGGTGGTCAAACATGAAAGCAGATATGTGGGATGAGCGAGGAAGTCGAGCTATTAGTCTGGCCGCAGAATTTAGAACAGACTGAAGAGGAGAGAGAGACGAACCTTTGGGAGACCAACCAAGAGAGAATTACAGTAATCGATCCGAGAGCAGACGAAGGCATGGACAATAGAGGTAAAGACAGAGGAGGAGACAGAGCGTCGAATTGCTCTAAGTCGCCTCAGGTGGAAGTAAGAAGAACGTGTAAGATTAGCAATATGTTCAGAAAAGGTAAGGGTGCTGTCCAGGACTACGCCAAGATCTCGTACACTGGAGTTAAAAGTGAAGGACGGGAATCTCTCTGCAAGAAGAGGGAGATCTAGCTTAAGAAGCTGTTGGCGAGTGCCGAACCAGATGAGCTGCATCTTATTTGAATTAAGTGCGAGCCGATTCGAGGACATCCAGAGGTGCAAGTCTCGAGAGAGAGCATCAATGCAGCCAGTAAGAGAAATAGTAGTAGTATTATTGTTGTAAACAGAGGTGGATCCGGAGGGAGGCAATCCGGCCATGGCCCTCATTTGAAATTTACACAGGACGCCCCCCCATCACGAAGTAGACGATGTTCACTACATGAATTTTTCATTATGAAAATAAAATGACAAAATATAACTAAAATGATGAAATGCAACCTGACAATTTGATTTGTTAGTTTATTGGTTCATTGCAAAGAGTTTGGTTATTGGTAGTTGGGACTAGGTGTTTGAGAGAATCTTGCTTACTTACTTCATATAGTTGAAAGCATACAGTGGGCCACAGTCGCCAAGCACCACAGAATGAGTCACGTCATTCAAGCATTTAATTTTACTATAATGATTATTATATAATTACTTTAATAGCTATGTAAATGCTGTCAACGCTGAAGAGGCATCCCCTGTAACTGCTTAACTTTGACTTTCCATGGAATAGTGTTTCATCTTCGCACCTCTGAGGTGCCTAATTTCCTCCTCCCAGGTTGTATTCTCCCCAGATAAATATAACAAAATAATATAGTTTTGAGTCTGTTGTTGACATTATAATATTATATGAACTGTTATAATATATAATGATATTATTTACTATTGTATGATATAATGTAGGATTATTGATATGATGTCATAGAAATTTCCGTTACCAAATGCATGCTTATACTCAACACAGGAAAACTTATGTTTACATGATGCTTTTAAAGTCTCAAAGGCACATAAGGAGGGTCTTATGATCAGCTAAGCAGGGTTTAAACCGAAGACTTTTCTTAATTGAATGCCATTATGCCCCGGTTCCACGACAATTCGTCTACGACAATTCGTCGACAGACATTTTGGCCGACCGACTAAATTATTTGATATTGTTACTTCAAAATGGAGGCTGGATTGATAAAAAAAACTGTTTCCCTAAATGGAAGTGGGATTGATGAAACTATTCCTGTGTTTAAATAGAAGCTGGATTGATGGAAATAATTTTTCCCGTAAATAGAAGCTGGATGAAACTAAGTTTTCGATTGAATAGAAGCTGGTTTGATGAAAATAATTGTTTCCGTAATTAGAAGCTGGATCCATAAGAATATTTAGTACGTTTTACCGAAACTATAAGAAACCGCCCTCTGTTGATTAGCCCTAATAGATACAGCTACACTCGTTATCGAAATGTCTGCCGGCCAAATGTCTGTAGACGAATTGTTGTGATATGCCCCAGAATCTCACAACCAATGCAATTCTATCATTACTATGTCATAGCTACATGTTTCTTACAACTTGAAATTGTAGATATTTCGCTGTGAAGAATGGATACAATTGACCTTCTGAAAGAGCTAAAGTTGAACGACTTCTATCCACAGAAACTTTCTTTCAGTGAAGCAATTAAGTTGTTTGGAAGATCTCAGAATGGTTGTCAAGAGCAGTATGGCCTAGAAATTGTGAGAAAACTACTTATGTTCGATTCAACGGCAGTGGTTTCTGTTACAAGTGAAATTAATGAGCATCTCAACAACACAGATAATACCCAAACAGAGACTAACGTCCATAGCGTTTCAGATGGTGTCAGACCACCGCAGAAAGACATTGTTAGAGCGCCTAAAATGAAAGCTAAGAGGCGAAAATTGCATCCAATGGATTTATTGGTTGCTGTAATGAACTGTTGTGATGACTTTCTCAGACAGGTTCTTGTTGAAAAAATGTTTGCCAATAAGCTAAGTTTTCCGATATTGCTTCCTGATGTAAGCAATGGTTCATATACATGGCTGCTTTTGGCTCTAAGAAGTCTAGTTCCTGGAGTGCAAGATCCAAAACGAGACTCTTTGACTGATACATTAGTTGACATAAGAAATCCAGTCATATCATTTATTCGTGTTGGTAACTTGCACAGATCCAAATCAAAACTGGTAAATGAACTTCTCAACCTCAACTCTTTCAATACATTCTTTCACAGAGAATGTCAAAATGGATCTGCCAAAAGATCAGTATCAAATGGATCTATAGAAGTTGCTTGGTTTCAGTCAGAAAAAGCAACTGAAAAAGAATTCAACTGCAGATTTTTCACAGCATTGAATCTTCGTGGAAATGCGACAGATTATCCAAAGCAAACACAATTTCTGTGCCAGTCATCAACTCTGGCTGTCTTTATGGTGGATTCGTTTGAATCATTTAAGGAATTGTACGAGAATGTTCTCAAGGCTGTTGACATGTCACAAACAAAGATCATTGTTTGCTGTATTTCACCTGAAGCTCCCAATGACGCGGATGCAACAAATTTCGATTTGTGGGACGATAAAAGTGGTCATGGTGTAATTTCTGAAGTGAAATACGACTGGAATGACGAAGAGAAAATGAGTGACGTTGACTTTACGAACGATTTGAGAAAAACAATTTCCAAATTTTTTAAATCACAACATGGTCATTCAAACCAAATGCCCTCATATGCCAACATTAGCCAAAGTGGAAAGAATTTTGGGTTTCAGCTTGATGAAGATAAGTCGGAATACAAGTCGGAGAAAGCGAGTGCAGACGAATTCGTCGATTTAGTTCTGAAACAACCTCCTGATTGCAAACCAAAGATACTTCCACTGCAAGCTGAACCATGGGAAAAAATTGGAAAACTTGAACGTGAACAACGAAGAAAGCCACAAGATAAAAGTCAAGACGAACATTTTATTGCCGAAAAGGAAACAGAAAAAAGACAACAAAGACAGATACAATGTTGTGGCCTTATTCAACAAAACGAAATAACTCTAAAATTTTCTGTAAAATTTCATTGTTTGCGCGATCAGACTCTTTTGTACTACCTGAATTCTTGCAAGATAAAATTAGATGCACGAAGTCGAGTTATGACATCTAACATTGTGGAAGAATATAAAAAAGAGAAACAAGACTACCAAGCGCAAGAGGCAAACGAAAGGGTATCTGAAGTTGAACTAAGCCAAATGGAGGTGAAAATTGCAAATAGCGCCATTGGTCTGGAGCACATTCTACGTGAGCATGGACAGATGTATGAAGCTGTTGTTTCAGAGGAAATTCGTATGAAGGAGGAGTTGAAGAATGCCCATCTTCCTCTGGATGTTATACATAATTTCCCTACAATCGTGGCTAGACTTCTACTGATGGGTCAGCCGATGGAATTAATGGACGGTAATGCTTCAAATGTTCCAGTAACTTGGGTGAAAGCTGTTTTAGATCAAATCAATATTATGACTAAGAATGCAAAGGTATTTGTCTTGTCGATAATTGGAGTTCAAAGTTCAGGAAAGTCCACTTTACTCAATGCACTCTTTGGTCTTCAATTTCCAGTGAGCGCTGGACGATGCACAAAAGGAATCTACTGTCACCTAATTCCTGTGGATAAAGAAAGTCTGCAACTCGAATACGATTACGTTTTGGTCGTGGACACAGAAGGTCTTGCAGCCTCAGAGTTTACGGGAAAGTCGACCTTCAGAGACAATGAATTAGCTACTTTTGCGATTGGTTTGGCAGATGCAACAATAATCAACATGAAAGGAGAAAACTGGGCGGAAATGAAGGACATTCTACAGATTGTTGCTTATGGTTTAGTTCGTATCAGGAAAACCAAAGCGGAATTGGAGCTGATGCCAAGATGCATGTTTGTGCACCAGAACGTTCCTGCAACGGATGCAGAAGAAAAGAATTGGTTGGGTCAAGAAAAGCAGCTTATGCTTTTAGACGAAGCAATAAAGGCGGCTGGTAGTAAGGAAGGTTTCACAGAAATAACTAAATTTGATCAAGTGATAAAGTATGACCGAGGTTCACATTCTTGGTTCTTTCCGGACTTGTGGAATGGCAGACCGCCAAAAGCCAGAATAAGTCAAGATTACATTGCAAAGGCAAACGAATTAAGGCAATACTTGATGCAAGTGATGAAAGATAATCCTACAAAATTAACAATCTCAAGATTTTTTCTTCGAATGTCTGATCTGTGGAATGCGATGCTTCACAACGACTTTGTACTTTGTTTTAGAAACACACAAGAGATCATTGCAGGTACGTTTCTAAATGATAGAATCTCTCACGAAGTGGACGACTTCAGGAGCCTAAACAAACTTGAGCAGACAAAGATTTGTGAATCAATTTGTTCCCATACAAGTATTGAGGAATTCAAGGAAGAAAAAGAAAGAATATTGAGAGAAGTGAGCGCTGCTGTTGAAAAGAATTTTACAAATATGAAGACCACTTTGCAAGATGTAATCAATGCCACTGATATTTGTGCATCTTTGAAACAAAAGTATGAAGTTTCATTGAATGAACTAAAAGTTGAAGAATTGCGTCGTATTGAAGCAGAAACAGCAAAAGTTACAAGTGTTCATTTGAGGAAACTTGAATGCGACAGCGATCAAAGAGTGAAAGACTTAAAAGCTAAGCTGGCTGATTTGGAAAAATGTACTGAAGAAGTGGAGAAAGACAAACTGAATGAAACAGGGATGAAAGATTACGACAAAAGATGGCAGGGCCTCATTGCTGAAAACAAACCGTTAGGAGACAGTAGAGTGAACAGCGCAGTAGAGAAAATTAAGAACTCAATACGTGGATTTACCTCAAAGTTATTTCAGGAAGAAAAAGTAAAAATCGTTGATTTTGAGGAATTATTTAAGTCTCCTTTAACTGTTAAAATACCGCAAGTGACTGACAATGACATTGTTGAAACCGAAAACGTAATTACAAGATTGGCAATGGATCGAGTTTATTCCAAATCATATGTTTACACGGCTAACAGCAAGTTTCGCGCTGCACTTAAAAAATGGGAGTTGCAGTTTCAAAACCTGAGAGGCATAGAAATCGCGGCTTTCAATTTGAAAGTGGTTATGCTCGAAGTTGGCCAGCTGTTGGGAATTTTAAGGAAAGAACATTATGATGAAGTTCGTTCTGCAACAGATGACATGCGCTCCATTCTGCCGCCAGGATATGGGTTTAGTCGAGAATACACCACTAGATTCTGTGAATTTACCTGTCGTTACATATACAATCAAGCTCTCGAAAACATTAAGACATTCATTACATTGACCGATCCACTGGCCGATATCGGTGAACGCTACCTTAGGTCCATCAGTGTTTTTCGGCTGAAAACAGCAAACGAAAACATCAGCACTATCAGCGAACAAATCTTCACTTTCGCGAAAAGGGATTTTGTTAGAGATCTCAGTGAATTGATGAAAACAGAAGTGTGCAAAAATCCTACGTTTAAGACCAAACGCGCATTTCTCAGAATGATTCTAACAGATCTTGGACAAAAGACTCACAATTTAACGCAAGTAGAAGGAGAAAGGCAAAACATTTTTAAGGATTTTATGTCATTTGTTCAGCTTGGTGAATCAGAAACCAGTGAAAAATTCTTCCTCGATGTAATATTGAAGTTACTGAAAGAAATGCTGGCAACAGAAAACGAATCTGAAACTAATTTTCAGAAAATGGTTAGAAATAATGTCGGAAAGGTTGTAGAGAAAGCTAAAACTGCTTTGACACAGGCAGAAACCCCCGGACAATCACCCCGGGACAATAACCCCCTAGGACAATAACCCCCCGGACAATTACCCCCCATATTGATATATATTGATTATCTAAATATACAAGTAATTTGTATTAATCATGCAGTTTATAATTGCATTTATTAGACATATGTATAAGAGAACCAGAGAACCATGAAATGTCACAGTATGAAATTAAATACTGTTTATTGTTAATTTGTTCATCGAACTTAAAAAGAACTTAAAAAGAAAGGTTGTGAGCGATTCCACGTAGATAGTCAAGAACATTGCGCTCACTGTAGTTGCTAACGACAGCCAGAATTCTTGCATTGGAATCAGCATACTTCTTCCTTGGAGGTTGTGATGGGTGTCCAGCCAGAAACTGGCTGCAGTGAACTTCTTGTAATGCTTGTTCTCTTTGAATAAATCCAATGAACTTCCAAATGGTTGGATGAAAACTTCCGACGTTCGACTGAAAACTTCTGTGCCAGCCTTCAACGGAATTGTTTGTTTTTGGTAGTTCGTCTTCGGATCTTTGGTGCATATTCCACATCCCAATGGCATAAGTAGGTTGTCGTCGTCCCCGTAATTGTCTACTACCAATGGTTTATGATGTCTACTAATTGTCTAATAATTGTCTAATAATTAGTTTTTGATGTCTACTACCAGTGGTTTATGATGTCTACTAATTGTCTACTAATTGTCTAATAATTAGTTTTTGATGTTTGGTAAGTCAATATGGGGGGTAATTGTCCGGGGGGTTATTGTCCTGGGGGTTATTGTCCCGGGGGTGATTGTCCGGGGGTCCGGGGGTGATTGTCCTGTTACCCGGAAAGGTTGTGGAGAAAGCTAAAAGTGCTCTGAGACAGGCAGAAACAAAGAGCAATGGATGTCCAGGAGAATATATTCGAATTTTCAAAGAGCACATGAACGTAACAAATGAAATAGATTTCAGAATAAACACACTGGATGGTATTACAGATGCAGTTCTACAAAAGATTGACAATTTATACGCTGACTTCGTCAGTAGGGGTAATTCTTCATTTGAAACACTCGTATGTCAAGACAACAGAGCTGCAATCCGCCCACTGTTCGAGAAGATAATGGGATGCCGAAAGAAATGTCCTTTCTGTTCAGCGCCCTGTTCTCAATCCCTAGAGATGCATGCCGGAGATCATCGTGCTAATCATTATCCAATGGGCGTGAGCGGTACAGTCGATATCTGGGGTTTGTTTAGAAATATAAAAGAAACTCACGATGCAACTGAAGAAAAGAGATATCAAGAAAAACTGTCCCTGGATACTTGCCAAACACTGGTTGGAAATGATGCAGATTTCAGAACAAAGGATACCGTGCACAAATATAACAAATGGTATCACAGATTGTTTAGCTGGAATTACCACTCATTTAAAAACTACAAAGAAGTAGCGTCCTATGAAAACTGGGATATTCCATATAGTCAAGACCATAAAACTTCTTTATATTGGAAATGGTTCATGGCTCAGTTTGATAAAGAACTTGCTGATCATTATAAGGCTTTGCGTCCAAAAATACCTCAATACTGGAGAGATGTAACTTGGGATGATGCAAGAGAGAGCTTGAATGAGCATGACGAGTATTCCCTCTTTAGTGTTGAAGAATGTTAATATTTTGTTAGATCCAGACTTAAAGCTCACGGTTTGCAGCTTGTTGAGGCCTTCATCTGTTAGTATTCCTGACCCTGTCACTCTCAAAATGTTTTTTGCAAATTTTGAAGATACTTGGCTTTTACTATGGGTCGCAGAAGTTTTGCAATAGCCCAGATAATAACCGGTCAAATTATAAATACTCGGTAACACTGTTAATCTGGTAATTTCAGCTAATGTGCACGGCTGCACGCAGACTGGACTTTTTACATATAGCTGAGTAGATAAAGCAGATATACAGAAATTTTATAGGTTATATTATTTATATAAATTATTTGTATTAAAGAGAAATTTTATTCATCTATGTTGTTTGTGGATACTGTAGCATTCATCCTGAACTTTCCTATGTAGCAACAGAACACTTAGAGTGTTAATTCTGCACCATGTCTGTAATTTCTGTTGTTGGTGATTTTAATTAACGGCTTAATGACCTATGGTACTGATGTTCTGTCCCCCTTCTCTGGTTACCCAATTGAAATGGATACCGCTCCCAAACACCCAGGTGACCCAGCCCCATCCCTCCTTATGGGATCACCGGGTAGGGAGTAGGGACTTCCTATCGACCTCTGCCACATTTTCCTTGGGCTGTCCTATTTGCATCCGTGCATAAGCGGCTGACCAATCGTCGGGATCACCATTTCCTGAATGGAGATCAGCGTCCGGGCCTTCTTCAAAGTTGAACCTCTGGGGTCTACCAGCAAACTCGGTATAGAGCAATGGGCGTCCTAAGGTGCCAGCAAATTCGTCATCATCTTCCCTATCCCATTCTTGAGGGGTCCCCTTAAATGAACAAGAGGAAGTGGGTTCACCAGAATGTTGAGTGGCACCAGGCGTGACAAAGTCGGCGATCCTCGAGTTGAGGATGACCTGCGACTGTTCC
>JACEVL010000111.1:695000-740000 GCA_020284085.1 Aporrectodea caliginosa | reverse complement strand
CTTGAATACAAATTCTTTACTTTAAATTTAAGAAATTATTTATTTTATTTGTTCTCAATTTTTAAAACGTATTTGGCAGCAGAGAGCAGATAATATTATGTATGCCTACTTCCGGATTCAGAGGAACAAAGATCCCAAACAGCTGTCCGATAACAATAAGCCAGATCAGCATTAATTTTCCCCGCAAGGCATGACGGGAAAGGTCAAGGTCGCCGTTCATAAACAAGCGTTATGCATGGCGTTTAGGTTAGACGAATCGTTCGGAGTGGATGACTTTAATCGATCGAAGCCTTGGAAGGTAGATGATTTGAAGAAATTTAGAACATACAGAAGCCACAAGAATACTTGTCGAGTTAAACATAAACTCGTGGCTGTTGCATTTGCGATATATCAGCAATAATTGTCGGCTGTTGCTGCATATGTGGACGGTGTAGAACTGGTCGATGTCGACAAGAAATCTACCTTTTCCCTGCTTAAGACCCTGTTATGTTTACGATTGAATCGAATGGTTGACTTACACGCTACCGGATCCGAATAATCTACACGAGGGACAGCTGCCCGAGTCCACAGGAGTTACGAACTGGCATTCTGTAACTACGTCAATATATCGATCACGACCAACGAGCGCTGCTATCCAGACTAGCCAATGATTACAAAGAAGGTTGGTATTTTATTCATTCCAAATAGTATATCATATGAAAGCCCTCTCTTCATCTTGATGACAGAATATATGCCATCACAACGGATTCGGGAAATACCTCACAAACTTTGGGCGATTCTTGAGAATAGCCTACTGGTGCTGTGAAAGTGCCTATTGCTCCTGTTTTGCAGCGTAGGGCATTTATATGTGCGTTTGTGCATTCTTGGGTCATTATCGGTCAGTTAGTATATATGTTTCTATGTGTGTATGTATGTATGTATACATGTATGTATGTATGTATGTATGTATGTATGTATGTATGTATGTATGTATTGCAGGTATGTATGTATGTATGTATGTATGTATGTTTAAATGTATGTTTGTCTGCATGCATCTAAGTACACATGTATGTATGATATTCATGAATAAATGAATGAATATATGTATGAAAGAGCAAGTGATTCTGATGTATGTATGTATGACTGCATGATGTTTCATATGCATATGGATATGGATTTGTATGTATTCATGGATATAATTTTGTATGTGGGGTTTATTACAACTTTTAGTTTCAACTGACGGAAAACGTCTTTAAAAGCAGTTTCTCTTTCTCTATCTTAGTTTCTAAACTGCGAGGAATTTTAGGTCATAATGCACTCGCAAGTCGCAACTAGTAGGTCTACTCCTGTTTAATTAAGAACAGATGGAAGAAATATCGAGTTTACGATATGCAACAGCCACGTTCATTAGCCGCACAGATGGCCCGCATTGTGGGAATTGTGAGCCAATAATGAGCCCAGCAATATGGGCTCCTTGTTGGCCACCAGTTACCACAATGTGGGCCCACAGAATTGAGCTGTAAGACTAGAGTACCTTCTTCTTGGTCCTCACGGTGAGAGAAACCCAGTTCTCTTCCAGACTCATGGACATCTCTGTAGCCTTCGAAACCCGCGCATCTTTCCAGCTCTTCTTGCTCAGGGAGGGATTCCGTCAGCGATTGCATATTCGGAAAGTTGCTGTCTAGTAGATGAAGTCAGCCAGTCGAAGGAAACAGAAAACCGTACAGCTTTTAAAGTCTAACAGATTATCCCCCGTGAATAATTATGATGACTCTAACCGCCTGAATTTAATTAGCCACGCTCTGAATTGAAATGCCACACTTCAAAATTGTGGATTTTTAATTTGAATTTCAAATAACTTCTCCTGCACAGCGGCATAGACTGCAAACTGTATGATAAGTGATGTTTGCAGTTAAATAATAGGATCAGCACGGCCACAACTACTCAGCTAGGTATCGGCTACAGAGAGAAGGCAATTTAAGTTTGCCAAAACATTTGAGGAGCTTTATTTTAACAGTCTGACCAGCATCAGTTTATGAATCCCTAAATAATTCAACATCTTAGATTAGGCGCCTATGTTAAGCTCCGTGGTCAGAAACCGTTCACTATAATTTGAAATCGAAGAATTAAATAACTAGTTAAATTATTTCTTTTATTATGTATACGAATAAGCGAATGATAGCGTATGCATGCATCATTGTTTGAGCACAATATTTTCTATAGATCTCTACTTCCCTAGATTTTCTTCCCTACTTTCACGGTTTATCTTTAGGGCCCATAACTTCCCAAAAAGTTTTATAACTTCGTTACTAATTTCTTAGATTTTATTACACTTCATCATGGGCGTCCGCAGGGGAGGCGCAAGGGGGCGCATGTGCGCCCCTGGATTTTGCGCATATTTGCAGAATAGTTTAGATTATTGGGTTGTTATGATTATTACAACACGATTTTCAATGTGATCATCGGTAAAACACTAAATTCTTTAGATAATTATTTAAGATTAACACAGAAAGCGTGAGATCAATTCGTAAAGTAGTACCGTATACCGACCGTTAAGAAATGGTACGCTCTATAAGTTGGACCCTGGCCGAGCCTATATCCTTGTTTAAGCGTAGGCCTATTTGGGAAAATTTAAGGTATAGGCTAGAGTTCTCTCTTGTTAATATGGCAATTCATATTGTCAACCCGTTACGGCGAAATGCTTTCGGTTATTGGTATCGTATTCCCTTACCAGCGGATCCTGTGTTGCTTTTAGCCTGGATGAAGGAGGAATATGGATCTATTGATCTTTGTTGTCGCACGGGTCGTTAAACTGAAACTTCTACTACTACGCTTTGTGAGTCAGTCGGGCAGTATCACAGGAACGGAGAAGACGAACACTTCTGAGTAGGACAATATCGTATGAAACTATATATGAAGGTCGACTGTGTTGAGGGTCAAAGCAATTTGTAGCAACGGAACAGAAATTTCAGACAACAAAGACGGATTCATAGATAGAGTGATAAATCAGTTTGGACAAGAACCCAGACGATTGCAATTGTTATTTTAAGAATAA
Organism: Aporrectodea caliginosa; assembly: GCA_020284085.1. Taxonomy (NCBI): domain Eukaryota; kingdom Metazoa; phylum Annelida; class Clitellata; order Crassiclitellata; family Lumbricidae; genus Aporrectodea; species Aporrectodea caliginosa. The sequence continues at coordinate 736,966 of JACEVL010000111.1, read as the reverse complement.
GGTCAGGTTCCAGTCATATAAATTCAATTATCATAATAGTGTTTGACAATGAATGTCTATATATTTTTCGCATGTTGGGATCTGCGCCAGAGGATCGAGAGGTAGCCAGTGTCGAAGGAGCTAGTGTCGAAGGTGGAGTGATCGGTTGCTTTCGACACCCTATTTAGTCCTTGTTACAACTAGGCCTATTTAAAAGTTTGCGCCCCCCTAGAAAAAATTCCTGCGGACGCCCATTCCATTGCAAGTTTATCAAAATGCTCTACGTGTAGCCTACTTGGATAGAGGTTCTTTAAAACAACTAAAAGTAGGTCCTAATGATTATCTATAGAAAGAGACACAGAAATAATAATAAATCGAATATTGAAGCAGAGATGCATAATAATTATCACCTGTGGGATTGATTCGAGAGTTTTCAGCTGTGCGGATGGCGTCCAGACAGAACCCCGACCCTGTCTCAAGAACAGACCTCGCTTCCAGTGTTTCCATCTGTCTCGACGTCTCCTTTAGCAACGGATTCTAAGTAAGTGTAAACATTGCTGTAGCGCCCGTATGGGAACGACACTGCTCCTTCTTCAATGAACATATCTGGTGAGATTGGGTGAGATCTGTCACCACTCAGCCCGTATTAGTGGGTGCCACACCATTATAAGGTCCCGAGTACGGTCAATGATAACCTGAGATTCAAATTTCTTAGATAAGCCACGATTGCTATGTGAACCGGCATCCCCAAGCACAGAAGTGCATGGGACCTACGCGTACGCTCTGACCTATGTAGCTATAACCAAGACAGAACAAGACTCATTAACAGATCGATCTGCACATACAGGCATAGTAAGTAAGTAAGTAAGTATATTCTTTATTAAAACCAATTGCATATCCGCACTCTGGTGTACATACATGTACATCTTAACAACAATCAACAGGACCTTGTGTTAAGTATACGGTCGATTATAATTGAAGCAATAATGTTGTTTGATACAGCATGGTTGTCTATCATTTCATACCAACAGTAGCGTACAATTATACAGGTAGTGCACAATTATAAATGATGCAATTCGATGCAATACAATGCAAAATACAATGTAATACAATACAATGCGCTTCTGAGTAGCTTCTTGAAGGGGCGCTATATAAATGCTCTGAATGAATGAATGAATGCATGCATTGCAATGTGAGACGATAAAATACAATACAATGCAATGAAGTAGGCCTACAATGCAATTTACTATTATGGTCTACAATGTCAATACAATACAATGCAGTTGAAAAATGAAGGCATTGTAGAACAATGCAGAATGATGCAGTGCAACGTAAAATAAAATTCAATACAATGCAATTTATTGCAATACAACAAACGGAAATCTGTGGCGCATCTCAAGTGACCCTACAATTGGAAATGAAAGTGCGCAGCATAAATATTCAAATCTTTTCACGTAGGGCCTACATAATGGTTTTCTATATTGTTTAGGCTATGTCGCGCTACTCTCGTTCTACGAGTCATTTTCTTAACGACTATGTGCACAATCCCTGTGTTAAGCTAAGGTCTAATAGGCTAGATAGGCATACACATTTACGGCATTTCTATATTTATAAGTGCATTTCAGCGCTATTCGACGCAACTTCAAAATCACCCTCTAAAGAGAACGAAGAATTCTTCTTACCATTGTAAATCACAAACACAAACTCTGAAGAGCAAACCGTCTGCAACCGAGTTATAACCTAGGCTAACGCTAGCAGAGACCTTGTACGTCGACGTTTCTGTCCTTAATCAGTTTTATTAGGTGCCTATGTCATATAGCTGTGCAATGTGTTACAGGTCTACTGCTTACGTTATAAGCTATGTGGACTATTTAAATAAAACCGGGATGTTTGTACAGGCCATGTATTTATAACCACAAAATTTCCAGTTTATACTGCTATAACCACTGAGTTTCCCGGTCCTAAAAATAGCGGGACGCGGTGGTGTTGCGGTATATTCTGTGCCTTGTACGCGGAGGCTCGCAGGTTCGAAACTACCTAAAGCCACTGCGTAGCGACCCTGGACAAGTTGCTCACCCACAATTGTCTGTGAGGAAAGCAACGGAAAACCACCTCACTCATGTCATCCCAGGGTGGCAAAATACAATACAATGCATTGCAATAGCCTGTTGGCCTGCCGCTCGGGCAGAGAACTCGATCGTCACCGTCATCTATAAATAGTAGGCCTATTCCATTTGGCGTACAAGATAATTATTGACGAAACCAGTAGAATATTCAGGCTAGGCCTAATGATCAACGCAGAGAAGCTAGAACAATGGTGATTGAAAAGACCACAGAAACACGAATAGGCCCTAACCATCACAGTCCACAGAGAAGCTACTGAGCAATTAGAACAGTTCGTCTATTTTAGAGAAATAATAAACGCAGATGTCAGCAACGAACAAGACAAGCAAAGGAGCATTTGACGCACTAATTATAACAGCCATTGGGAATATCATTAGAAGGACATGGGGAAGTATAGGGACTTTACAAAGAAACCCTATATTAAAATATACACGGTGATAAATTGATAATACAACCGATTTTCCTATACGGATCGAAATGTTGTAAGCAAGACGAGAAAAGAATTCTTACAGAAGAAATGAGTTGGCTGCGGAAGATCGCATTTCAAGACTACAGAAAATAAGAAACGACGACATAAGACAATCATTGCAATGGGTATCCAAGCAACTCTGCTAGATAAAGTCTTTCAACGAAGATTCCGATGGTTTGGAGACGTAGAGAGAATATTGCTACATGTAGTTGACTACAATATTCGATGGAAAAAGAAACAACTACCAAGAGTCCAGACTACGCTGGATAGATTATTATAAATGAGAATATAATCATGTAGCATCACTTTGACCAACATTAAGCGGAGCAGTGGACTTGACAAATGACCGAGGACAATGGAGATCATTTATTTGTACTCATCCCCGCCAATTAAATGGCTGGTTTCAACAGCTGATGATGATGACGATGACGATGATTATAAAATAGGGATGCAACGTTAGATTGGTATAATAATGACAATAATAATAATAATAATAATAATAATAATAATAATAATAATAATAATAATAATAATAATAATAATAATAATAATAATAATAATAATAATAATAATAATAATAATAATAATAGTAATAATAATAATAAAAATAATAAATAAATAAATAAATAACAACAGCAACAGCAATACACATGACAATACTATATATTACTAGCATAGCCTAAATAACGAAAAACAACATTGATACTAAAACGAAATAATAATAGTCTATATTACGACATGGATAATCAGGGCCGATGAGATGGGGGTTGCTGCCCGGGGCCCGGCTCCATGGCAGGGGCCCCTGCAGGGGCCCGGAAATGTCTAAAACTTTTTTTCAAACTGAAGAAACCTGAGAGTCTTGGCCGTCTGCAGGCCCTATGTAGGTCTATGATGGATGCTTCATGATACACAGGGCCACAGACGTATGCATGTGTTGTGTCTAACTGTCTATCTAGGTCATCTGATGGGTCGGATGATTTGATACACAGTACAAACGAACACAGTTGTACACGAAGATACGGGTGCTGGGATGCACGCCAATATACAGCCAATGGTGATTCACCCTTCTGGCATATAAACCACTCTTGCTGTACACCCATCACTGAGCTAAGGAATGCTTGAAATAATAGCTGCATTGTCTCTCTCGCGCGCGTTATTTTGTAGCAGTCGATCTCTTTCAATGTCTCTCTGCAGCCTCCAGTGTTCATGTCATCCCGGCCTATTGAAAAGTAGTCCTTCGTGTTCAGAATACAGTCGCTAATCTACGATGGCCCGTTCGTGCTTACTCGATTCGTTTACTTTGAAATAAAAGATGATTTAATTAAATTGTCAAGTTTAATTACTTCAATTTAATAACTAGGTAATGAAGCGTTGTAGAGGAACCGATCAGCCAATAAAGAATGTGACGCTAAAAAATGAGACTGATGAGGTTAGCATTGCAGATAATTCTATTAGCAAATGTTGTTAACGAAAATGATTTAATAGCTGTCAGACAGAAAGAGAGACAGACAGAGACAGACAGACAGAGACAGACAGAGACAGACAGAGACAGACAGAGACAGACAGATAGAGACAGCTAGACAGACAGACAAACAGACAAACAGAGACAGGCAGACAGAGACAGATGGAGAGGGACAGGGACAGGGACAGGAACATACAGAAACAGACAGAGAGGAAAGGATTGGTCACCACCACTTTGTGGGGCAAAGTTATGCCCTTGTCGGTCATCGAGGATGAGATTTAAGTAACCAAACAAAGAAGAGTTGTGGAATCAGTGAAACTGTTCGGAGAAAAATGGATGAATATTTGGATGTCGTCAACGTATAGGTGACGATCAACTGAAGAATCTTCAATGAGTGAGTTGAGTTGGGTGTCGTGTAAAGGATGAACAAAGAGTCCACGAAACAGAGCGCTGTGAGGCTTCGTAGGCCTATACGGTATGATTGAGATGAGATTTCCCATGTTTTAACGGAGAACGAACGAGCGGGAGGAGAGATATACTATAGGATTGAATCCAGACTCCAGAGCCGAGCAGTGTCAGTAAAGCCGAACCACCAAGTTGAAAGTCCTTTGAGTAGCGTATACAGTATAATTGTGATCACTTATCGAACACTGCTGAAATAATAAATTCAAGTCAGGTACTCCATCAAAACCAGGCACTGTACATGTCGCATTTATTGGAAAATTATATTCTTTCATTTTATTTTAGCCTACAACGTGTAGTCATGTTTCTAACAATACAAAAATTATTAAGATATCTTCAGTAGAACCTGTGATATGCTAAGTTAAAGTGTTAGGCTAGCTATAATGAGAATACCGATTTCGAGAAAATCGCAATCGTTGTACACTGTCTTGGTAGGCCTATAGATTTTTTAAATGCTAATTGGCCTATAGAGGTCTTGAAATTCCTGCTACGATTGATCAGGTTTTTAAAGTAAATATTATTATGACATTAATATAATCTAAAATAGACATTCAGACCTTTCTAGGCCCAATCATATGACTGCCATTAACTTTGAACTCATGTAGGCCTAGCCTACAGCGCCCTTTCCTTCGGCCTCGGCTGAGCTACGGCGCTATACAAATCGTCTTATTATTATTATTATTATTATTATTATTATTATTATTATTATTATTATTATTATTATTATTATTATTATTATTATTATATTATTACTATTATTTTTAAATGGGTTTTTTATCTAGAAGTTCCGATGTCTTATGGCCTTATCGATCTGAAGGTCGAGCATCATAACTTGAACTGCTTCGAGTTTACTTGGGATACGGATACGGAAGCTGCTGTCTACATCAAGATCAACTGCATCAGCACCGAGTTCACGGCCAAGAAACACGGAGGCGAGAAGGGAGTTCCATTTTTTATGCCCCGAGGTAAACATGATCCCTCAGGGACTTGAATATTACTATTGTAGATGGGGTTGTCTGGAGATGACCCTACTCGTCGTTGTCCTGGCTAGCGAAGGTGCCCCGAAATGCGATGGAGTTGAAGCGTTGTATCGTTAATGATATTCGCTGAAAGAGGAAGGAAGTTTCTCGTTGGTCCCCGTGATCATGCTTGTTTTATTATTATTATTATTATTATTATTATTATTATTATTATTATTATTATTATTATTATTACTATTATTATTATTTTTTTTTATTTTTTTATATTTTATTATTATAACAATATTTATTCTCTCCATCAATCAACATCAATACATCAAATAGACAAGGATGCAGTAGCTGTCGTCTAAAATTAACGTCATAAATATTATTATTATTATTATTATTATTATTATTATTATTATTATTATTATTATTATTATTATTATTCAATGTCATGTAATACAAGCTACGTCCGTTCGCTAGATGGCAATATTGTAGAAGGAATTAGCCTAGCCCACATAATAGTATAGCCTACTATTATGTGGCCTAGCCTATGGGCCTATTTTGCCTTGAAAGGTGTTTTTATTTCTTTATCTCCTGCAGGGCCTTCTACAAAAATGTGAGTTTAGCACGTTAAAACGCAAAAAATTTTCATCTCAATAATTCTTTTGATAAAGACAGTAATACTTATGTTACACGAATTTGATTCAAAGTCAAAACACAAAATTTTGATCCAGGAGGTCATTTTTGGCCATTTTCTCGAAATTGTGTTTTGCGACAGGCGCCTGGTTTTGATAGAGACAGAGGCAAGAGACCTGTTGATGAGATAGGCCTACAGCGGAAGCAATTAAAATCATTGTAGAGGGAAGTAAGGTTTCAATTGAGTGCCGCTTGGTAAAGCCAGACTGGTGTTAAGTAAGTAAGTAAGTATAGAGGGGCCCGATAGCGCATTGGATAACATAACATAACATAACAAGGGTTTTAAGTGGTTCAGAATACGTTTAGTCTGTGTTAGAACCACTGTAATTAACCTGGAACATGATTAATAGCCCAATTTTCCTAGCTTCTTCTTAAAAGCCGTGATAGTGTCCACTGAGACAGTACTATCATCCAAACTATTCCACAAATCTACAACTCTTGCACTGAAGCATTTCTGCCCTAATGTCCCTTTTGGTTTCTTAAATAATTTATACCTATGTCCCCGAGTTGCCTTGTTTGGTGCTAATTCAAAAAACTTCTCCTTCTGCACTGCCTCCTTTCCAGTAATAATCTTGTAGGCTTCAATTAGGTCTCCTCTGCTCCTCCTTCTCTCCAATGTTGTTAGTCCACACCTTTTCAACCTTTCTTCATATCCCAAATCCTTGTAGCCCCGAATCATTTTTGTAGCTCTTCTTTGCACCTTCTCCAGCTTTTCCATGTCCTGTTTCAGGTAAGGACTCCACACCTGGATGCAGTATTCCAACTGTGGCCTAACCAGTGATTTGTATAGCCTCAATATTGTATCCTTATCTCGGGTGACTATTGTCCTTCTTATCATGCCTAAAGTAGAGTTAGCCTTTTTTGATGCTTCAGCACATTGCCTTGAGGGTTTTGCGCTCTTGTGCATAATCACTCCCAAGTCCCTTTCTTCCTCACTCACTTTCAACACCATACCCCCCATTTCATATGAAAACTCGCTGTTACTCTTCCCCATATGCATCACTGAGCACTTTTCCACATTAAAGAGCATCTGCCAGTCCTGTGACCATCTGAACATTCTTCTTAGATCTTCCCGTAGTATCTCCGCTTCTTTTTCGTTTCCCACTGCTCTACATAGTTTGGTATCATCTGCAAATTTAGAAATTTTAGATAAAATCCCATCATCTATATGTCATTAATAAAAAGTACGAACAGCAATGGCCCAAGCACTGATCCTTGTGGCACTCCACTTAGCACTGCCGTCCAGCTAGAATGTTTGTCACCTAGGCTATGCCCACCTTTTGTCTTCTTCCTGATAGCCAGCTTTGAATCCACGCTAGCAACATTTGGCGTAGCGAGAGGTACCGAGTTCGAGCCCGGTAAATTTGTAGGCTGCTATTAGCGCCGTGTATTGCAGGATGTTTGTTCTGTAACTTCTGTTAGTAGTTAAGATTTAAATTGCATAACATGTAAATGTACAGCGCAGTGCGTTTGTCAGGCGCTTAATAAAGAAAAGATGATGATGATGATTATTATTATTATTCTTTAATAAAACCAATTGCATATCCGCACTCTGGTGTAGCCTACATAGGCTCGACTCGGGACTCGACCCGACAGACCCAGCCAGTTATCGTCCTATCTCAAACGTGTCCTTCATCTCAAAACTCGTTGAACGTGTCATCCACAAACAACTATCCGACTACGTTGAATCACGTCATCTGCTTCCACCTACACACATAGGCGCAACCACCCTATGGGACCCGTGGGACGCGTCCCCCCCCAACTTTCGAAAAGCTTGGGACCGTCCCCCCAACTTTTGAAAATTTTGAGGTAAACTAGAGCCCAAAATGCACTGCATTTGGTATCAAATGCTCAAAATTGCGTCAGACCCCGATGGAGGAACTTACGACGCTCCCCCCACCATACCCCTAGTCGTTAGGAGCTTCTTGCCTTCCGCGATCTCTCCCCTCTGTACCATTAATGCCAGTAGGGCCTATAGTACAAGGCTCTGACCTTGGACCTACTGATTTTGTCATAGCCATTTCTAACCTAAAACCTAAATACAGTGAAAACCGTCTCACTAAATATGCCGACGATAGCTACTTGCTTCTTCCTGCGTTGACAGCACTCTTTCTGAACTTGACCATATCTCTAAGTGGGCATCCATTAGGAATCTTAAATTAAACCTTGCTAAGACCACTGACCAGAGAAATGGTTGTCAAACGACCGAGGTCCAAACCTAGTGCCCTCCCTCCTCTCATCCCTGGCATCGAGCGGGTCCCGGAGATGGTTATATTGGGTGTCACCATCTCTGATGGGATTGGCTTTGGGGCACACATGGACAAAATATGCTGCAAAGCCCGAAAATCAATGTTCGGCTACGTGTTTTTGTTGCCCACGGTCACTACGGTCTCTTTGACGTTGTTAGGGCTACTACCCTCGCACGGCTATTTTATGCCTCCTCTGGTGGGGATTTGCCACAACAGGGAACGTAAAAGCCTTAACGGTAATCTAAGAAAATTGACCCGTCCAGGCTTCCTCCCTGCCGATTTTCCTAGTTTTGACAAACACTATTCTAGAGCTTATTCTACTCTTTTCCGTTCAATTCTCTTAAACCCTTGTCACTTCCAGTTTATTCATATAATAAAGTCATATTTTTCACAGATCTGGATGGATTAGGTACTTTTATATCGAAATCATCGGTGAAAAATTTTGAGGTAAATAAAAGCCCAAAATGCACTCCATTTGGCATCAAATGCTCAAAATTTCGTCGGCTTGGGGCTCCGCCCCGGCCAATGGGGAGCCCGACGCTCCCCCATACCCTGTAATCGTTAAAGGGTTTCAGTGGCTTCGGCAATCGCAAGCTTCGCGCCTTCGGCGCTCGCAATTCCACCTCCCAACTCAGACATTCAAGTAGGTCCCCCCAACTTCTGGACCGTGGTTGCGCCCCTGCCTACACAATCTGGATTTCGTCGCCATCACTCCACTGAAACCGCAGTTATTAAAGTTTACAATGACATTGTCCTGGCCCTTGAATCTGGATTCACCACGTACTCTATTACTACTCGATTTCTCTGCCGCTTTTGATTGCGTGGACCATACCATTCTCCTCAAAATCCTACAAGTACAATTCGGTATTAGCGCCTTAGCTATTCAATGGATTGCCTCATTTCTTTCCTCAAGGACTCACAGTAGGCTATTAAACTTGGTGGCTGCTCATCCAAAATCTTCTCTATCCTCTTTGGTGTTCCCCAAGGCTCCATTCTTGGCCCACTTCTCTTTATACTGTACACCTCTAACATTGTCAACATCGCATCACATCATGGCCTTATGATCCATTTATATGCTGACGACACCCAGCTCTACATAAAACTCTCTTGCAAAAACTTTGATAACATCAAAATAAAAATTGCGGCATCCGTCCGTGACATTCAAACCTGGTGTGCGCATCTATGCGTTTGAAGCTAAATGCAACCAAAACAGAACTCATTTGGTTCGACCGTCGAAGCCGACCGGACGATGATAAACAAATAAAATCTCTTCATCTCGAGTCTAACTGCACCATTCTACCATCTGATGTCGTTCGTGACCTCGGTGTTCTAGCTGCTAGACAGCAGCCTAAACATGACTCAACACATCTCTTCTGTTGCCAAAGCATGCTATTTCCACCTTCGCCGAATCCGACAAGTGAAACGCTGCCTCGACGAAACCTGCCTTCGTATCCTGATCCAAGCTCTCGTCATCTCTCGCCTCGACTACTGCAACTCTGTCCTATCCGGTCTTCCTTCATCGACACTGCAACCCTTATCCTCAGTTCTACACACTGCCGCTCGCCTAATAAAAGACCTTGGTTCAAGAGATCACATCACGCCTACACTGCAACAACTTCACTGGCTTCCCATCCGCGCCCGTATCGCCTTCAAAATCTGCCTCCTCATGTATCACATTCACTCTGGAACCTCTCCATCATATATGGCATCCATGGTCACGCCATGTTCACTTTTCAATACTAGAGGACTCCGATCGTCAACGAGAGGGGATTTCACCGTAGCCTACTTCGCACAAAACCGGAAGTTTGGAAACCGTGCTTTCTCTACCTCAGGACCCTTAGAATGGAACCGTCTTCCAGCTTCTGTTCGACAGTGCATATCTGTCGCACAGTTTAAAACAAAAATAAAAACTTACCTGTTTAACCTGCACTATGACTAAGAATGTAGCGAAACGCGCTCTCGTGCAAGACTTTGTCTTGTTAAAGCGCGCTATAAATTTTCATTTGTATTGTATTGTATTTGTATACATGGTAACAACCATCGACCTATAGGTCGATGGTAACAACAATCAACAGTTAATGTCAATAGGAGTATAACATTCTAATAATAAACGGTTTAGAAGTGAGTTAGATACAAGCTTATTTATAAATTAACCATAATTATTCGCCGATTTTTTGCATAAACACTCATTATGATTTTCTTTGAAACTGTTCGTGATGCATTAATTTGTTATGTAAAAAAATACGTGATACTTATTGACCGCCAGAGGCGCTGCGGAGCATATGCACTTCTGGTCACAGCACATTTTAATTAGGACCCTCCAGTCTGGAGCAATATTTTGTTCTTGTGTAATTTATAAATTAAAGTGGAGGTCTTGAAATTTCGATACTCAACCCGAAAGCTGCTCTATTTGTAGTGCAGGACTATTTGAGGTGATTCGAGAGATTTCCGGACGACGTTTCATCGTTCGTTTCAACGTGCTTCAGAAACTCTGAACTTGCTGTCATCTTTCAACACAAATCGGGAATTTGTTAGTTACTATTATGTTTATCTTTTTTTCTGGGGTCCTTAAAGTCGTGGTAACATCACTGGCGTGACGAGCAGTATATTAGGTAGCGGGATCGCTTCCCGCACCCTCCCAAAGGTTCACTCAGCCTATCATTCGCAAGATGATGCGTTGGTAAAATGAGATGTAGGACGTGATGGGCGCCTTGCATGGCTGCCGTATACAGTTAAATTCGACTCCTGTAATAACTTGTGATCATCCGTTCATGCTGAATTGTAATCTGGGCTTTGTAATGGGGGAGTGTGGTTTATCAATTTCAGTTTTATTGTATGTATTGTAGGCTACTATTTGCACAGTTGGCAACGTTTGACTTGGTTTATCAGCGTACGTTAGGCTCTGCCATAATAAATCTGGTGACCTACACTTAAAGGATAAATCCTCTGCGGCGGAAGATTCCGCCGCACTAGCAATTCTTCCATGGCGGAAAACCTTCACGCCAGCGCATATATATATATATATATATATATATATATATATATATGCTTAATTGGCTTATAAAGCATACCGCACACAGTTAAAACAGTTAAAAGGCCATGTAGTGCATCTGGATTTTAATTTCCCTGCCTAAGTGACGATATTCCATGTGGGACCCTTATGGGGCCCATCAAATATATATTTGGCATGGTGATAGGGTATAACGCCTTTGAAAGTTCATAAAGCATAAGTAGCCTATTTCACAGATCTAAAAGGTGTGATTCAAGATTAGTCAAAAGTTTCTTGAGTTTATGAATTGTTAAACTATTCAAAAGTAGCTTTGTAAATTAATATATCTAAGTTACATTTAGTTGTGTCTACAGTTGATCATATTTGCTTGTGTTGTAATCTGTTTTAAATGTGTTTAAATTGCTATTTGCAGCGTGATGCATGTGTGCTTGTCTTGTACGTACTTAACATAACATAACATAACATAACATAACAAGGTTTATAGTGGCTCAGAAGACTTGCATCTGTGTCAGAGCCACTCTCTCAAGTCTCATCCACTGCATCTTGGCCTAGTATCCAATTTTACTGAGTCCCTTCTTGAATTCCATCACCGAGTCCGCAGTAACAATTTCCTCGTCCAACTTATTCCAATTGTTCACTACTCTTGCACTGAAGAATCTTTGCATTATTGTCCCAGCTGATTTTTTAATAATCTTGTATCTGTGCCCTCGAGTTCTTCTATCAACTGAGAATTCAAATATCCTTGTTGCTGGTATTTTGTCTACTTACTAATGAATAAATTGGGATTGTTTGGATTATTGTTTCAGAAGAGCAGTTGCATGCACTGAGCATACGATAATGTCATTGAATCATTGCACAGTAGCGATCTGTGATGATCCTGCTGAATCAAGTCGCACAGTGCTTAATAGTGGTATGTTCGCAAGTGCAGTCTACTTATATGTGTGTGTGTGTGTGTGTGTTGAATAACACCTTTTAAATGTCTTTAAAAGACTAGGATGCATTATTAGCCATTATGATAGCTCAGAAAAGTTAATCGTTTTATAATATTGGAATATTCTATGATGGGCTATTAACCCTTTAGCGACAAGAGTGTATTGAATGCAATATGGGTATAATGTGCAGCTATTTAGGGTCTTTGTTATGGCTCTGGCCAGAGAAATTAGAACCAGTTGTAACTTGTGCAGATCTCTCTTAGTGATGCCAATAAGAAGTGAGTTTAACACTTTAATGACGAGCCGCATTGGTTTTCCACTCACTTTTAGTACACGCTCGTCGTTAAAGTGTTAATAGTCAAGTTAGGTAGAAACGTAAGCATTCGCTAGTGAGGTTTGAGGCATAGTTGTTAAAAACGGTCACACCAAAATAAAAAACGGTATAAAACGTCGTTTTTCAACAAAATTGAATCACGGAAAAAAATAATTTGACTTTTTACATATTGCACTGTATTTTAAAATTAAAAAATAACACAACTTTTATTAGTAAACTTAACAAATAGGCCCCTATCATTTGATATACAACAAAAATACTTTCTTTTACGTAAGTTTGGTTTAATAAGAAATTGAGAAATTAAAAATATTGAAACCTTTTCAAATTTAAATTGTAAACATAGGTCCATATAAGTCCATGCTGATACAAACAATTAAAACTAGACTTTGTAAGTATAGAGTGCACTTAATTAAAAATTGTACTTACAATTTTGACTTATATAAGAACTTAATATGAAGTAATATAAGTCAATTTATCAATCGGAGATTATTGTGTACAAAGACAACATTTCGCATTTTGTATAACTTAGAAATTCAGATAACTTTTAGAAATTTTATTTCCTGTACTGTGCTGTTTATTTCTCAACTGATGACACTAAATAATGACGTAAACTGGATGAATCCTTCAAAGGACGGAGACAACGTAAGGGATATCAGACAGAAATAAAATTAAACAAATTATAACAGACAGTAAATAAATAACTAAAGTTGCAAAAAAAATAAAAACGGAAAAAAATGGTGACGAGAAATAAAAAAACGAAAAAACGACGTTTTTTGAAAAATAATAAAAAACGAAAAAAACGTTTTTTACAACTATGAATTTAGAGGTATTTTAGATATGATTCTTTAAATATCCCAATACATTGGACATTAAACTGATCTTCATAGGGCCTTCATATGTTCAGAAAATGACATGATGGAGTCTTATACTTACGTTTAAACAAATGGCCTCCCCTCTGACCTTCGTTCTATCCCGCGAGACCTCTCTGAATCTTTTTATAGACTACTTAAGACTTTTCTCTTTGACCGGGCCTGGGTCGGGAGCGCCTCTGAGTAGTAGTTATCTTGAAGGGGTGCTATATAAATTCCATAGATAGATAGAAATACTGTGCATTTACTGTTTTCACTATTAACAAGCAAGCTGTAAGCCAAACAATGTGCTGAGTTTTTCACTTGTGCCTAAGATTAGGAATTCAGTTTCTGAAAGATGCGGGACAAGTTTACTACTAAAAATCCCAAACTGAACATCTCCAAAATTTGAAGCAAGTAGTTTCAGGGCTGGTTCAGATTTGAAATTTAACTGATAGGAATAGTTGGTGGTAGGGTACTGGTAGCTGATGGATACTGGCATTGGAGTGATATATTTATCAACGAAATGTGTGCTGTAGTCCAACAGAGACTGGAAATCGAAATTTTTAACAATTGCTTATCAAGACAAGTGGTAAAGAAACCTCAAAATACGTGTGCTGCAAGAGTGTTCAGTCGCTAAATACTGTTACTTTGAAAATATCAACACTGTGATAAAAACTTTTACAGATGTGCACTTCAATGAGTGTGAAAATGCACTTTTGCAGACTCAGAATTGACACATAACGGCTCTGTTGGACACAGCGACTCGCTGGAAATGAGTGAACCCAAGGTAGAGCTCCCTGAAGCAGGTTTCACTGAACATGATGCCAGCAATCAGCACATGGTCAAGAAACTCAAAAGAGAACAAGTATGTCATAATTGTATTCTTAAATTATTAGACATTTAAGAAGTCTTATAGTGTACTTAGTACAGATTGGTTGTTTAGAGGGCACAGAAAAAGCAGAAATTTCTAAATGGATATCATTCTGTCCTGGTGGCGATGTTACAAACTGGAGCCATGTATTCCATATTGTGACATTTGACACTTTAACTGTCTTGTGTCGCTTTTTAGTAGTCCTACACTCGTCGTTAAAGTGTTAAATGCTGGATTAACTGTTTCACTGTTGTTTCTCATTCTCTGTGATACCATCAATGACGTTTACTTCAATATAATTATTGTCTTAAAAGTATGTAAACAGTAATTCCTTTATGTTAGCAGTAATTAGAGTGAAGTTTAATTCAAAGCAATTTATTTCTAATTTTTGTGAACTGATTCAATATTATCTGTTTTACTGTTTGCAATTTTTCTGGTATGGTAGTTGGCTTTAACTGAAACAGATTTACATAGAACTCGGAAGTCTGAATCAAAATTCAGAGCTGGTTTAAATGTTCATCTGTTCCCCTGTTTTCAGTCATTCCGTGTGAACGATGCATGGTGATAACTTCTATATTGTTACTTCAGTAGCATTATGGCAAATTATATGTTATCATGAAGTTACTGGAAGTAATACTTTATTTTACTTCTTATTACGTGTATTCAGAACTGATCCACTCATTGTTATTTCTGTGCTATAATGACTGCTGTTCATTTCTTCAGAAATTCTTCATGATGTTCGAGAAGAGTGTAGCAAGTATGGAGTTGCTAAAGGCATGGACATACCAGACCCATGAAAGGCGTTGAAATTCCTGGAGTTGGAAAGGTCAGCTTGTGTGTAAAAAATGTCACCATTAGAACACCATTTATATCTTACACTGACAGCCGACAGTTTTGAGTAATAGTAGTGAAAATAAGCTTATTCTCATGAGTTTGCTTTTGTGAGCAGTGGAGTTTACATATGTGCATTGTGCAGTGATTCGCTGTAACTATTCTGTGTTTAGTATTCCAACCACACACATGACATGTCAGAAAGGTGTTGGACATATTTCTGTTTTCAGTATCCTTTAATTTTTCTACATATCAGATGTATTAAAGGGAATGGCACATAAACTGGAAGTATGAAAATAAGTCGATGTTGTGCCAATCAATTACTGACTATTAACTATCTACCTATCAAGAACCAAACTGGAATAACCTGACCGAGAAGTCTTAGACGTGAGAGGGACTTAGCTCAATCACCTTAAATGAATTTAATTTGTGAGGCTTTTAGTATATAAAGTGACATTACCATTCATTCATCTCAAGAATTTGATATAGTATCGTTCATTCATTCATTCATTCATTCTCAAGACTTAAATAAGGTAGTTGTAATGAGTTATATATTTATTTACATTAATTTTGTGCAATTTTGTTGTTGTTTCCAGACATTTCTAGAATTTGCAACATTATTGCTGATTGTCAGAGTAGTGCCATAATCTCTGTGGCCGGAAATTTCCTATTTATCGGTATCAAGGTGAGTTGTCACGACGACGTTGTTAGGAAATTTCCGACCACAGAGATTATATTGGCAACACTCTGACAATCAGCAATTGTTGCAAATTCCAGAAATGTCTGGAAACAACAACAAAATTGCACAAAATTAATGTAAATAAATATATAACTCATTACAACTATATAAGTCTCTTTAGTCTGAATGAACGATACTATATCAAATTCTTAAGATGAATGAACAGATAATGTCAGTTTACCTACTAAAAACCTTCACAAATTCAATTCAATTAAGGTGATTGAGTGAAGTAAATCACCGGTCCAAAGCTACTCTGTTAGGTTATTTCATTATAGATACATTTACTCATTGGCAAAACATGAACTTGTATTTTCATACTTCCCAGTTTACTCCTGCCATTTTATTCTCTTCAACACATCTGAGGCCCATTTGTAAAGAAATTAAAGGATACTGAAAATAGAAATATGTCCAACACCTTTCTGACATGTCAGGTGTGTGGTTGGAATGCAAACCACAGGATAGTTACAGTGAATCACTGCACATATGTAAACTCCACTGCTCACAAAACAAACTCATGAGAATGAGCATATTGTCACTCCAATTTTATTGAAACAGTCAGCTAATAAGTAGAAGATAGATATATAAATATATATATATATATTTATTTATTATATATGGTGCTCTAATGGTGACATTTCTTTACAGAAGCTTACCTTTCCAACTCCAGGAATTTGAACTGCTTTCATGGGTCTGGGTATGTCAATGCTTGTAACAACTCCATACTTATTTGGTCCTAAGAAGAATCAAACCCATAAGTCGTATGGGTAAACGTGTTGTTTACCGTCGTAAATTATTTTCTGACTTATAAAGTATCTCCAGATTAAATTAAGCGTTTACCCTTATATTTTTCATATTCCACAATATATCTGTGCTAAAAAAACGAAAAACAACCGAAAATAATCGAATCAAGTCTACGGATACTACGTGCGGTATACGTTCTAAAGACGGTACTTCCTAGGAAGAATCAACCCCATTAGTCGCTTGGGTAAACGTGTAGTTTAGCGTCGTAAATTATTTTCTGACTTATAAAGTATCACAAGATTAAATTAAGCGTTTACCCTTTTAGTTTTCATATTCCAGAATATATATGTGCTAAAAAACCGAAAAATAACCGAAAATAATCGAATAAAAAGTCTACGGATACTACGTGCGGTTTACGTTCTAAAGACGGTATTTTTTAACGGAGACGTTCCTATTACCATCCAAGGCTATAATATAACGGTCGCGGATAAGACTTAACATAACATAACATAACATAACAAGGGTTTTAAGTGGTTCAGAAGACGTTTAGTCTGTGTTAGAACCACTGCAATTAACCTGGAACATGATTAATAGCCCAATTTTCCTAGCTTCTTCTTAAAAGCTGTGATAGTGTCCACTGAGACAGTACTATCATCCAAACTATTCCACAAATCTACAACTCTTGCACTGAAGCATTTCTGTCCTAATGTCCCTTTTGGTTTCTTAAATAATTTATACCTATGTCCCCGAGTTGCCTTGTTTGGTGCTAATTCAAAAAACTTCTCCTTCTGCACTGCCTCCTTTCCAGTAATAATCTTGTAGGCTTCAATTAGGTCTCCTCTGCTCCTCCTTCTCTCCAATGTTGTTAGTCCACACCTTTTCAACCTTTCTTCATATCCCAAATCCTTGTAGCCCCAAATCATTTTTGTAGCTCTTCTTTGCACCTTCTCCAGCTTTTCCATGTCCTGTTTCAGGTAGGGACTCCATACCTGGATGCAGTATTCCAACTGTGGCCTAACCAGTGATTTGTATAACCTCAATATTGTATCCTTGTCTCTGGTGACTATTGTCCTTCTTATCATGCCTAAAGTCGAGTTAGCCTTTTTTGATGCTTCAGCACATTGCCTTGAGGGTTTTGCACTCTTGTGCATAATCACTCCCAAGTCCCTTTCTTCCTCACTCACTTTCAACACCATACCCCCATTTCATATGAAAACTCGCTGTTTCTCTTCCCCATATGCATCACTGAGCACTTTTCCACATTAAAGAGCATCTGCAGTCCTGTGACCATCTGAACATTCTTCTTAGATCTTCCTGTAGTATCTCCGCTTCTTTTTCATTTCCCACTGCTCTACATAGTTTGGTATCATCTGCAAATTTAGAAATTTTAGATAAAATCCCATCATCGATGTCATTAATAAAAAGTACGAACAGCAATGGCCCAAGCACTGATCCTTGTGGCACTCCACTTAGCACTGTCGTCCAGCTAGAATGTTTGTCACCTATGCCCCACCTTTTGTCTTCTTCCTGATAGCCAGCTTTGAATCCACGCTAGCAACATTTGGCGTAGCGAGAGGTACCGAGTTCGAGCCCGGTAAATTTGTAGGCTGCTATTAGCGCCGTGTATTGCAGGATGTTTGTTCTGTAACTTCTGTTAGTAGTTAAGATTTAAATTGCATAACATGTAAATGTACAGCGCAGTGCGTTTGTCAGGCGCTTAATAAAGAAAAGATGATGATGATGATTATTATTATTATTCTTTAATAAAACCAATTGCATATCCGCACTCTGGTGTAGCCTACATAGGCTCGACTCGGGACTCGACCCGACAGACCCAGCCAGTTATCGTCCTATCTCAAACGTGTCCTTCATCTCAAAACTCGTTGAACGTGTCATCCACAAACAACTATCCGACTACGTTGAATCACGTCATCTGCTTCCACCTACACACATAGGCGCAACCACCCTATGGGACCCGTGGGACGCGTCCCCCCCCAACTTTCGAAAAGCTTGGGACCGTCCCCCCGAACTTTTGAAAATTTTGAGGTAAACTAGAGCCCAAAATGCACTGCATTTGGTATCAAATGCTCAAAATTGCGTCAGACCCCGATGGAGGAACTTACGACGCTCCCCCACCATTCCCCTATAGTCGTTAGGAGCTTCTTGCCTTCCGCGATCTCTCCCCTCTGTACCATTAATGCCAGTAGGGCCTATAGTACAAGGCTCTGACCTTGGACCTACTGATTTTGTCATAGCCATTTCTAACCTAAAACCTAAATACAGTGAAAACCGTCTCACTAAATATGCCGACGATAGCTACTTGCTGCTTCCTGCGTTGACAGCACTCTTTCTGAACTTGACCATATCTCTAAGTGGGCATCCATTAGGAATCTTAAATTAAACCTTGCTAAGACCACTGACCAGAGAAATGGTTGTCAAACGACCGAGGTCCAAACCTAGTGCCCTCCCTCCTCTCATCCCTGGCATCGAGCGGGTCCCGGAGATGGTTATATTGGGTGTCACCATCTCTGATGGGATTGGCTTTGGGGCACACATGGACAAAATATGCTGCAAAGCCCGAAAATCAATGTTCGGCTACGTGTTTTTGTTGCCCACGGTCACTACGGTCTCTTTGACGTTGTTAGGGCTACTACCCTCGCACGGCTATTTTATGCCTCCTCTGGTGGGGATTTGCCACAACAGGGAACGTAAAAGCCTTAACGGTAATCTAAGAAAATTGACCCGTCCAGGCTTCCTCCCTGCCGATTTTCCTAGTTTTGACAAACACTATTCTAGAGCTTATTCTACTCTTTTCCGTTCAATTCTCTTAAACCCTTGTCACTTCCAGTTTATTCATATAATAAAGTCATATTTTTCACAGATCTGATGGATTAGGTACTTTTATATCGAAATCATCGGTGAAAATTTGAGGTAAATAAAGCCCAAATGCACTCCATTTGGCATCATATGCTCAAAATTGCGTCGAGCAACCTGGGGGAGCTTACGACCCGACAGACCCAGCCAGTTATCGTCCTATCTCAAACGCGCTTCGAGCCTTGGCCTTCATCTCAAAACTCGTTGAACGTGTCATCCACAAACAACTATCCAACTACGTTGAATCACTTCATCTGCTTCCACCTACACAATCTGGATTTCGTCGCCATCACTCCACTGAAACCGCAGTTATTAAAGTTTACAATGACATTGTCCTGGCCCTTGAATCTGGATTCACCACGTACTCTATTACTACTCGATTTCTCTGCCGCTTTTGATTGCGTGGACCATACCATTCTCCTCAAAATCCTACAAGTACAATTCGGTATTAGCGCCTTAGCTATTCAATGGATTGCCTCATTTCTTTCCTCAAGGACTCACAGTAGGCTATTAAACTTGGTGGCTGCTCATCCAAAATCTTCTCTATCCTCTTTGGTGTTCCCCAAGGCTCCATTCTTGGCCCACTTCTCTTTATACTGTACACCTCTAACATTGTCAACATCGCATCACATCATGGCCTTATGATCCATTTATATGCTGACGACACCCAGCTCTACATAAAACTCTCTTGCAAAAACTTTGATAACATCAAAATAAAAATTGCGGCATCCGTCCGTGACATTCAAACCTGGTGTGCGCATCTATGCGTTTGAAGCTAAATGCAACCAAAACAGAACTCATTTGGTTCGACCGTCGAAGCCGACCGGACGATGATAAACAAATAAAATCTCTTCATCTCGAGTCTAACTGCACCATTCTACCATCTGATGTCGTTCGTGACCTCGGTGTTCTAGCTAGCTAGACAGCAGCCTAAACATGACGCAACACATCTCTTCTGTTGCCAAAGCATGCTATTTCCACCTTCGCCGAATTCGACAAGTGAAACGCTGCCTCGACGAAACCTGCCTCCGTATCCTGATCCAAGCTCTCGTCATCTCTCGCCTCGACTACTGCAACTCTGTCCTATCCGGTCTTCCTTCATCGACACTGCAACCCTTATCCTCAGTTCTACACACTGCCGCTCGCCTAATAAAAGACCTTGGTTCAAGAGATCACATCACGCCTACACTGCAACAACTTCACTGGCTTCCCATCCGCGCCCGTATCGCCTTCAAAATCTGCCTCCTCATGTATCACATTCACTCTGGAACCTCTCCATCATATATGGCATCCATGGTCACGCCATGTTCACTTTTCAATACTAGAGGACTCCGATCGTCAACGAGAGGGGATTTCACCGTAGCCTACTTCGCACAAACCGGAAGTTTGGAAACCGTGCTTTCTCTACCTCAGGACCCTTAGAATGGAACCGTCTTCCAGCTTCTGTTCGACAGTGCATATCTGTCGCACAGTTTAAAACAAAAATAAAAACTTACCTGTTTAACCTGCACTATGACTAAGAATGTAGCGAAACGCGCTCTCGTGCAAGACTTTGTCTTGTTAAAGCGCGCTATAAATTTTCATTTGTATTGTATTGTATTTGTATACATGGTAACAACCATCGACCTATAGGTCGATGGTAACAACAATCAACAGTTAATGTCAATAGGAGTATAACATTCTAATAATAAACGGTTTAGAAGTGAGTTAGATACAAGCTTATTTATAAATTAACCATAATTATTCGCCGATTTTTTGCATAAACACTCATTATGATTTTCTTTGAAACTGTTCGTGATGCATTAATTTGTTATGTAAAAAAATACGTGATACTTATTGACCGCCAGAGGCGCTGCGGAGCATATGCACTTCTGGTCACAGCACATTTTAATTAGGACCCTCCAGTCTGGAGCAATATTTTGTTCTTGTGTAATTTATAAATTAAAGTGGAGGTCTTGAAATTTCGATACTCAACCCGAAAGCTGCTCTATTTGTAGTGCAGGACTATTTGAGGTGATTCGAGAGATTTCCGGACGACGTTTCATCGTTCGTTTCAACGTGCTTCAGAAACTCTGAACTTGCTGTCATCTTTCAACACAAATCGGGAATTTGTTAGTTACTATTATGTTTATCTTTTTTTCTGGGGGGGGGGTCCTTAAAGTCGTGGTAACATCACTGGCGTGACGAGCAGTATATTAGGTAGCGGGATCGCTTCCCGCACCCTCCCAAAGGTTCACTCAGCCTATCATTCGCAAGATGATGCGTTGGTAAAATGAGATGTAGGACGTGATGGGCGCCTTGCATGGCTGCCGTATACAGTTAAATTCGACTCCTGTAATAACTTGTGATCATCCGTTCATGCTGAATTGTAATCTGGGCTTTGTAATGGGGGAGTGTGGTTTATCAATTTCAGTTTTATTGTATGTATTGTAGGCTACTATTTGCACAGTTGGCAACGTTTGACTTGGTTTATCAGCGTACGTTAGGCTCTGCCATAATAAATCTGGTGACCTACACTTAAAGGATAAATCCTCTGCGGCGGAAGATTCCGCCGCACTAGCAATTCTTCCATGGCGGAAAACCTTCACGCCAGCGCATATATATATATATATATATATATATATATATATATATGCTTAATTGCTTATAAGCATACCGCACACAGTTAAAACAGTTAAAAGGCCATGTAGTGCATCTGGATTTTAATTTCCCTGCCTAAGTGACGATATTCCATGTGGGACCCTTATGGGGCCCATCAAATATATATTTGGCATGGTGATAGGGTATAACGCCTTTGAAAGTTCATAAAGCATAAGTAGCCTATTTCACAGATCTAAAAGGTGTGATTCAAGATTAGTCAAAAGTTTCTTGAGTTTATGAATTGTTAAACTATTCAAAAGTAGCTTTGTAAATTAATATATCTAAGTTACATTTAGTTGTGTCTACAGTTGATCATATTTGCTTGTGTTGTAATCTGTTTTAAATGTGTTTAAATTGCTATTTGCAGCGTGATGCATGTGTGCTTGTCTTGTACGTACTTAACATAACATAACATAACATAACATAACAAGGTTTATAGTGGCTCAGAAGACTTGCATCTGTGTCAGAGCCACTCTCTCAAGTCTCATCCACTGCATCTTGGCCTAGTATCCAATTTTACTGAGTCCCTTCTTGAATTCCATCACCGAGTCCGCAGTAACAATTTCCTCGTCCAACTTATTCCAATTGTTCACTACTCTTGCACTGAAGAATCTTTGCATTATTGTCCCAGCTGATTTTTTAATAATCTTGTATCTGTGCCCTCGAGTTCTTCTATCAACTGAGAATTCAAATATCCTTGTTGCTGGTATTTTGTCTACTTACTAATGAATAAATTGGGATTGTTTGGATTATTGTTTCAGAAGAGCAGTTGCATGCACTGAGCATACGATAATGTCATTGAATCATTGCACAGTAGCGATCTGTGATGATCCTGCTGAATCAAGTCGCACAGTGCTTAATAGTGGTATGTTCGCAAGTGCAGTCTACTTATATGTGTGTGTGTGTGTGTGTTGAATAACACCTTTTAAATGTCTTTAAAAGACTAGGATGCATTATTAGCCATTATGATAGCTCAGAAAAGTTAATCGTTTTATAATATTGGAATATTCTATGATGGGCTATTAACCCTTTAGCGACAAGAGTGTATTGAATGCAATATGGGTATAATGTGCAGCTATTTAGGGTCTTTGTTATGGCTCTGGCCAGAGAAATTAGAACCAGTTGTAACTTGTGCAGATCTCTCTTAGTGATGCCAATAAGAAGTGAGTTTAACACTTTAATGACGAGCCGCATTGGTTTTCCACTCACTTTTAGTACACGCTCGTCGTTAAAGTGTTAATAGTCAAGTTAGGTAGAAACGTAAGCATTCGCTAGTGAGGTTTGAGGCATAGTTGTTAAAAACGGTCACACCAAAATAAAAAACGGTATAAAACGTCGTTTTTTCAACAAAATAAAACGGGGAAAAAATAATTTGACTTTTTACATATTGCACTGTATTTTAAAATTAAAGTAACACAACTTTATTAGTAAACAACAAGTAGGCCCCTATCATTGATATACAACAAAAATATTTCTTTTTCGTAAGTTTGGTTTAATAAGAAATTGAGAAATTAAAAATATTGAAACCTTTTCAAATTTAAATTGTAAACATAGGTCCATATAAGTCCATGCTGATACAAACAATTAAAACTAGACTTTGTAAGTATATATTGTACTTAATTAAAAATTGTACTTACAATTTTGACTTATATAAGAACTTAATATGAAGTAATATAAGTCAATTTATCAATCGGAGATTATTGTGTACAAAGACAACATTTCGCATTTTGTATAACTTAGAAATTCAGATAACTTTTAGAAATTTTATTTCCTGTACTGTGCTGTTTATTTCTCAACTGATGACACTAAATAATGACGTAAACTGGATGAATCCTTCAAAGGACGGAGACAACGTAAGGGATATCAGACAGAAATAAAATTAAACAAATTATAACAGACAGTAAATAAATAACTAAAGTTACATAAAAAATAAAAACGGAAAAAATCGTGACGAGAAATAAAAACGAAAAACGACGTTTTTTGAAAAATAATAAAAAACGAAAAAAACGTTTTTTACAACTATGGTTTGAGGTATTTTAGATATGATTCTTTAAATATCCCAATACATTGGACATTAAACTGATCTTCATAGGGCCTTCATATGTTCAGAAAATGACATGATGGAGTCTTATACTTACGTTTAAACAAATGGCCTCCCCTCTGACCTTCGTTCTATCCCGCGAGACCTCTCTGAATCTTTTTATAGACTACTTAAGACTTTTCTCTTTGACCGGGCCTGGGTCGGGAGCGCCTCTGAGTAGTAGTTATCTTGAAGGGGTGCTATATAAATTCCATAGATAGATAGAAATACTGTGCATTTACTGTTTTCACTATTAACAAGCAAGCTGTAAGCCAAACAATGTGCTGAGTTTTTCACTTGTGCCTAAGATTAGGAATTCAGTTTCTGAAAGATGCGGGACAAGTTTACTACTAAAAATCCCAAACTGAACATCTCCAAAATTTGAAGCAAGTAGTTTCAGGGCTGGTTCAGATTTGAAATTTAACTGATAGGAATAGTTGGTGGTAGGGTACTGGTAGCTGATGGATACTGGCATTGGAGTGATATATTTATCAACGAAATGTGTGCTGTAGTCCAACAGAGACTGGAAATCGAAATTTTTAACAATTGCTTATCAAGACAAGTGGTAAAGAAACCTCAAAATACGTGTGCTGCAAGAGTGTTCAGTCGCTAAATACTGTTACTTTGAAAATATCAACACTGTGATAAAAACTTTTACAGATGTGCACTTCAATGAGTGTGAAAATGCACTTTTGCAGACTCAGAATTGACACATAACGGCTCTGTTGGACACAGCGACTCGCTGGAAATGAGTGAACCCAAGGTAGAGCTCCCTGAAGCAGGTTTCACTGAACATGATGCCAGCAATCAGCACATGGTCAAGAAACTCAAAAGAGAACAAGTATGTCATAATTGTATTCTTAATCCTGGTTGAGAAATGCATTGCCCAGCATAGGGAAACACGTCTTGTATGTGGTAAACAAATCATTTCGCAAGAAATATCATAGCCCCAGTAGGTTCCACAAGGTATATAAGTAGGTGGCTAGGTGCCACCTACTTATATAACTAAATAAACGTCAAAGCGCAGAATGTGGCAATGGTGATCCAAAAAGTAAATCAAGTCCGGGAAGAATTGGAGGAATTCTCTTCTGCCTCCTCTCTCTCTGGCAACCAGGCTCAGGTCTTCACTTGACATCTCTGGACAACCCCTCTGATATGACACAGCTCTCGTGAATAACCTAGTGCCCTGCGCCTAGCTTTAGAGTTGTGTTTTAGAAATTTACAGATTACGATTGCAAGGAATGTACGAACTATGAAGGTTTGAGATGATTCGGGAAAAAGATGAAAAGGTGTCACTAATTGCATTAGGGTCATTCCACCTCAATTCAACCAGTGGCTCGAGGTCGACCATCTCGGATTTCAATGAAAATTTCAAAGAATGTTTATTATGGTATTAGAGGAAGGTATGCAAAATTTTAGAGCAATATCTGAAGAAATTTTGAAGATATTGAGTTTCAAAGAGGTAGGGGGTGACCTCGTTTTTGACGTTTTGGAATGCGCGTCTAAATTTGTAGTGACTTTCAGAAGCTCATAACTTCATTAATATCGCAGATAATACTATGAAATTTTCAGGATATTTAGTCTTTGTTGTTTAGATGAAATGCTGAAGAAAAGAATGGTCAGTGCTGAAAACTGTGATATTATGACCCATCTGAAAATGGTTAAAAAAAACTTGTGCATGTCTGATGATCATACTTTGCAGCCCTGCCATGACCAAACTGATGCTGTATTAAAGAATGTTTTAACAACCCATGATGCTAATATACTTTCTCTACAAAATGATGCAGAAATTTTGTATTCTGATGCATGTCTGCTACCATATGGCCTTCCAAAAATGGAAAATTGTATTCCAAAGACAATTTTCAAAGCCAAAGATCATCATGTTTGATAGGTCATGAAGAAATGCAACTTGCATCATTGGAAAGAGCAGCTAAGAGACTGTAAGTTCACCAAAAATGGTGATGGTGTCTCTTCTTGTTCATGCTATACATTTATTTCAGACGTGGCAGTGTTTCCTGCATTCGCGAGTTTATAATGGGGTCAATTTCATTGCATTATATTGTGAAATAATCTCTGTAATGAGTCAGTTTACTCAGATTTCAATCTCTTCATCTTCCTCAGTTCTTGAAGTTATTTGGTAGATATCTACCAGAGTGAGTCATATGAAAGAAAGATATCTAATATATAGATGTCCAAATAATAAAACATTTTTCAACCCCCACTTATACGGAGCCACTAGGCCTACTTAAGATGAAAAGGTTTTGAAGTGATCTAATATTATTGCTGGTTTGCAATTTGAGATAATCTTGCAGTATCCTGAATTAAATGAGCTGTTTATCTGAATATAATGTCAAGTGTTAACAGTGAGTAAGAATATATTGGTTGACCTCTATGTGCCTGCTTGAGACCATTTAGTGGTCCAGCTATATGAGCATCATTCATAATGGGAAAACTTGTCATTCGCTTAGAACTGTATCATGAGACTAGTTGCTGGTTGAGAGTTCATATTGCACTCACATATCATGAACTGATGTTTATAAAAAAAATTTTGCTGGGTACTCTATGTTGTATTAGACAGGGCCAGTGGACGAAGTTGATGAAGTTCGGCCTAGGCAAGTGGCAGCCATTTCTGCGGACAAAGATGCTTCAACTGCTGAAGTTATTCCTGTACCAACTGCTGACGATACCATAGTACCAGCTGCTGACGATATTCCTGTACCAGCTGCTGACAATATTACAGTACCAGCTGCATCAAGAAGTTCCACATACTCCACTGAAGGGCTTAACGCCACTGATCTCTCCCACGGTGCTGATTTTGGTGAAAGTCTTTCTAAGGTTGCCAGTGAGCGATTGCAAAGCACATCCTCTGAGCAACCTGTGGGCAAAGAAGAAACCTGTGACTCATCCTTCCCAACAACACCAGAAAGTTCAGGGCTTTCACTGAACCGAGCCAGGATCGGTGATACTGCTCTTGCACTTACACTGGTAACGGAAGACGGTGGTAGACTGTTGGACACGTTGGTGACTTCTAATTGCTGTGAAGTTGATGAGGCAAGTAGACTAGCAATGTGTAAAACTTATTTTAAGACACTCTATACACTGCTCATAGTTTGCCATGAAGTTGTGAATTATTCTACATAAGTTATCGTTCTGTCTTTTGAGACTGATTACCTCTTTGGATTCATTTTAACTTTTTGCTGAGATTTTAAACACCAATTCCATTCCATATCAATATTATAAATTTGCAATATAGCCAGTGGTTAAAGTGGTTTGGGTGAGTAATGGGAACGCTGCAGAAGAGTTTTATTTGAACACATGTTTTCCCAGGGTTCCATTGCATGGTGAGCAGTGGGAATGCCATTCCCATGTATTCCTGCCCACTTTAAATGCTAAATATGGCTCATCTAGTGAACTTGAGGAAAGCTTGAAGTGGCCCGATCATTTAACGTAAACATCCATAGGAAGGATTAAAATGATTCACAAATCATAGCAGTAATCTGTGTTTGAAACACTGCAATCACTGCATTTGAATTGTGGTTTTGTATCAGCTCCAGTCATAGACCATTTCATCTGTTTTTCAATAATTTTCAATTATGAATGTAACATTTACTAATTTGGATTCGGATAGATATTTGTATTTATTTTGATTAAACAAATTACAAGATGTTCCATATAAAGCTAAGTGCTGGAAACAGTTTCCTTGTAATAACAAAACTGATTAGCATTGCCCTCCTCCATTGTCCACACTTGGGACCGATTTCAACTGATAAATAACCTGCAAATGAGTTGGTATCAGTGCACAGCTGTATATACGTGACAAGAGAAACCAATTTCCAGTACTTCCAGTTCGATTGCATTTCCATTTTCCAAGTTACCATTTCTTTTTGGAGTCGGCCAATTTTGTAGTACAAAATGGACAGGTTGCATGATACTTACCAAGACCACTTCCCAAGATAGAATATAACTGGCTTCAAGACGTTTCCACAGAGCCATGACCTCGATACTGAGACCATGATTTCTGCATTAGGTACCAAACTGCTGCTTGTCGCAAATACATTCTTACCATTTTTCAACCCGTACAATTTATTACCTGTTGCACTTATTTGTATTTTTGTCCTTGAAGGGAATTGAACTGTCCTAAGCTAATATTGAACCGGTGACTTTTGGTTTAACAGCCGAGCATGCTGGCCTCTAGACTAATGCACTTTGTTATTCATAGTAATGTGGTAATGTATTTTTATTTCAGTCACCTAGTCAACCTGAGGGACTCTATGCTGTTGGAGGCTTTCTGGAAGAGATTGGTGTCACGTTGCAGTCACCTCCGCAACAACCACCTCTGCAACAGCAACCTCCGGAGCCCCCTCCACTTCTCCATCCACCACCTTCCGAGCTACCTCCTGCAACAAATATAGACGTTGTCGACATAGAGAATGTCTTTCCAAATGGAGAGCCTGGATTTGATCGGGACAGTGAACCCATGACATTAGGAGAAGGTATGTGGGATTTCACATTGAGACCCATAAGCAATTCATTTTGTGTTGCATTTCATAAATACTTTCATCTTACATAAATGACAGTGATTCATGACAGATTCGAGTTTTGAAATGTGAATATTTTTATTTAAACAACTTTTCTACTTTTATGTACTTGTATGTGAATAATTAGTCATGTAAATGTGACAGGTTTTGATTAACCCTGTAACGACGAGCTGCATTGGTTTCCCATACATTTTAGTATCATGCTCGTCGTTAAATCGTGAGCTAATCTGATTTTATTAAATAATTGCGAAGATTTGTATCACCTCTTTCACATTTGTTTCTACTCTGCCATCATGCATAATTTTATATCAGATCATCATAAGATCCTCACAGCTAATGTGGAACCTACAATAAGTGGCATCTATAAGATTGCATAAAATTATGAGAATCTGATGACATATCAATAGTTTTTGGCAGGATTGCACAACAGTTGTGCATAAGAAAAAGAATTGAAACAAAGTCTGAAAAGCTAGTATATGAGATATCCCTGCCAGCATGCCAACACATTTTTGATGGGACCCAAACGGGCTGCATTGGAATATGAGTCCCTTTAGGGCCTTGCATGCACAAGCTGGTGGCAAGTCAGTTGCTTTAAGTAACAAGCCATACCTTATCAATTGAGCCATAGTGATATTTGTCAATTATTTAACACGAACTAAAGCACAGATGATTTAGCAGCTGAATCTTCGCAATAGTTTACTTACTGTTGTTCCAGTGAACCAGACTTTTTGTATAGCTTGTTACTTGATTTTAAAATGACAGTCAAGACAGCACTTCAGTTCTTACTATGGGTTTTACAGGTCAAATTCAGCCTAGCACAGTTTAATTTCAGTTTAGTTTTGCAGTTTAGTTCAGTAATCAGTTCCAGCATGTTGCAATGGTACAAGTGTTGTTATTTTCAGGAGAACCAGGAAACGTCTGCAGCATATGCCTTGACAGTCACTGTAACTGTGCCTTGTGTCCCTGTGGACATTATGCCTGCTTGTCGTGCATAGACCAATGGAAGAGAACACGTCATCCAGCGCCTCTAATATGCCACATCTGCCGACGGAAGGTTTTGGAAGTGCTACCATTTTGACATTACGATCTCAGGTTGCAAAATTTGCATAGTCATGATCCACCGTGTCTCGTTAGAATGGTTTCGGTTGTTTTTTTTAAATTTTTCTTTACATGTAAGTTGTTCTGTGGATGTGATTTCCCTGCAATGGAACTCGTCCCAGCAAATCTTAAATGCTGCATCATCAGTTGCAACTTTATACAGTCATCTTCTGAAACCATGTATCTCATGTGAAGTTTCTGTAACATTCTTTAATGTCTATGTACTTCTTTAAATTATTTTCCATGGGTGTTCATTGATACTCATTCCAAACAATGCCACCTATGCAAAGTAGTGCTACCATCTTTTTGATGTATTGTAATATCTCATAATTTTGTTCTGTTTTGTTTTGCCTGGCATTGTTATTATTCAGGTTGATTTCTCTGCTTGTGTGTTTTGTTTCACATACTATCGTAGACAGTTATGTGGTAATGTCTCTAAGGTTTATGAAATATATCATATCAAGATGTAGTAATACCTGTAAGGTATGTCATAAACACATCTGGTTTTAACTGAATGCAATAATACTGTCAGCATTCTGGTCTCATCTTGAGAGATTGTTATCAAGATTAATGCCTTAGTTCTTTAAAACTCGGTTCACAACAGGTTTTTTGCTTTATACACTAAAATATATGTTGCCAGTGTTCTGAACTATTTTGTACTCATCTTTTGAGCAAGGTTTATTAATAATTTCTTCTGCATAATTATCAAAAGCAAAATGTTTGCATCTGAAATTTTCTTCAAAATGTGAAAAATCAATTTCTTCAATTTTCACGACTCGTGATAGAACTGCTGTTGGCAGTGTTGGACAGGGTTTGTTTGGGGTTTGTGTACTTGAAATCTAGTTTTGTGTAAAGTCTATGACTATTTTTTTTACCTAAAATGAATTCATCTGGCAGATTGTAAATATTGATTAAGAGAAGGGTACATTTAATTCTTGGTTAAGTTTTTGCACTTATATCTGTGAGTCACGTATTTAAATACTAGAGCTGAACTTGAACTAGTCATGCCTTGCCTGTCTCCTCTGTTCCGCTAGTGCTTGAAGTCTAGTTGGGAGTGCTACTGATGAGTTTTTCCTTGAAGTTGCCCTCTACAAATTTTCATTTATGTTACAGTATGGTGTTAATTATCAATGAAATTGTTTTTATTTATCAATAGCAGAAATTGACCAGAGTTATTGAAATTGTAATCACAGATTTATATAGAACCTCTACAAGAGAGGCTCATTAGAGTTGCTTAATAATGACTTAATTTTGAGTACAAATTTGGAAATCATTGCTTAAACAAGTTATACATGGAAATAAGCTTGCAACGCATTTCGCCTCTGAGTAGGTTTCTTGAAGAGGCGCTATATAAATTCTAGGAATGAATTTGTGCAAATCAACTTGAGCCCGTTGTTTATTGTTTTGTGATATGTATGAAAAGTCAGTCAATGTGAATCCGAGGCTTGAAACAATGTGCACAAATAACTTTTCACTTTCCAGGATCGGTACTTGAAATCCGCTTTGTTGATGCAAAACCCCAATCCTCATATATTACAGACCCAGTGGGCTTCTGTATCAGAACACCGTGCTGCACAAATATCACTTAATTCCACCAATTTTAACTTGCCTAAACACTTGTTTAGATCAGTTCGAAAGCCATAATGTGCATTGCGTTCAAGAAGTACTCCTTTAAGAAGTGTATTTTATTGTGTGTTTTGCAAAATGTTGGATAATAGCAATACACAATTATGCAATAACAATAGTGGTAGCCTAAACGTTTTGCCATACAGAGAGTTCAAGAAGTTTTCCAGCTGTTTGGATTCTGTATGTCTAACCTTTAGGCCAGGGGTCTCCAAAGTTTTCCAGAGGGGGGCATTGCTGACTTTCTAAAACTCCACGGGCCAAAACTCAGATGAAAAAAATTTCTCTGTGCGCAGCTGTCCAGTGAATTGTGAGTAATGCGATGAATGCTTGGATTCATAATGTCTCCGAATATTGTACTCTTTAAGCACTGCAATGGTGTCATTGCATATCATGCACAGTGCCTTACAAACAGCGACATGGATTTTGGCAATATGCAATTATGCATGTCAGTGTACAGATGCGTTAAAATTTTAAATTTTCCCAATTTAGTTTGTTTCTTCAAGGAGAGTTCCGCGGGCCAGATTAAAGGCTTTGGCAGGCCGGATGTGGCCCGCGGGCCGTACTTTGGAGACCCCTGCTTTAGGCTATGCAGCCTGGTAATGACATTCCTGAGAGGGGTATGCTAGAGATGATTTCAGTGATGGAGAAGGTTTGCTATGTTTCCACAATGTTTAGCATAATTTGAGTTTATATTTTGATACCTTGTGAATGAAGTTATCTAGTATTTTTACAATTGTATCCAACGCTCAACTACAATTCCTGGCCGCAAGTGTTGACAAATGACCTAGTCATGGCCTTCTGGGAACAATGCATTATTTTGTGTTGGACAGTTTTTACACTGTTTGTTTCTGTTGGGATTTTTTATAGCTTAAATGTTTGTTATGCAGTCAGTGTATATAGTATTATCAATGTGATTCTGACTGAAAGTTGAATAGGACCTGGTGTAAACAAGTGGACTTTTAACTACATGCATTCAATGCTTCTGGACTGTTCGGATCAAATTAGATCTATTTTAATGGAAGTGAAATCGCCAAAGATAGGCACTTTGTACATGTCATTTAAAAGTGTATGGAAGAATACTTTCTTTACTGTTACTTAATAAAAATCGTCTCAAAATGACTTAGCTTCCACTGTGTAAACGTTTGCTTCTCACCCTTTCGCTCAGGGATGTCAAAGAGCCGGCTCACGAGCCAATTCAGGCCCACCGACGATGTTTTTCTGGCCCGCGTTGCCTTGCACAAAGACTACACAACTTGAGAATAAAAGCTCAAATTTGTCATTTTTAATTCTTACTGAGTTTTAAGTGATGTTTGTGACTGATAATGAAGATAAAATTAATATTTTATAGCCTAATTTGACTGTTTGTTTGCTAAAAAGGCAACATTTCAGATTTAGTTTTGTGAAAATTTTCTGGGGACATGCTCACCAAGCCCCTCCCAGATCCATGTCCCCATTTTGCTCAGGCGCATTCGGAACCCTGGCCCGCCACTTGCTGGAAAATATTGCAACTGGCCCACCGTTAAAAAAGGTTTGACACCCCTGCTTTAGCTCTTCCAGATTCAACCTGTTTGGGTGTTCTAGTTTCTTGTCAGTAGCCAGTCTAGCCCCTCTGCCGCTGGCAGATGATAATCAAAATCATTGTGAGGTACTAGAATTGGATGAAGGGAAGAGAGCACAAGATGAGCTCTAGCAAGAGACTAATACAATTCTATTGGAAGTAGCCAAAATACCTTGGGTACAAGAAGGTCATAAGTGGAAACCATGAATATTTGATGAAATCTTTGAGGTAATAGGGCGAAAAAGCCAGAACAAAAGATACAAGGAAAGCAATACCTACCTCTCAGGTAGTAGAAGACATAACGTCCAGCGATGTATGCAAGCACATATTATGCATTTATACTTCTGTTTTAGTAGACTATGCATCAATATAATTGAAATTGCAATCACACATTTGTATTAGGCCTACTCCTCTGTAAGACATTTTCCTCAGGGACGCTATGTCCTCATGACAACACAAGACCACGATAAAACAAACTATAGGTAGGCCTATTCATGTAAGTTTGTAGATAATATATGAATTCATAAATTCATAAATCGATTGAAAATTTATTCATGATTGCTAATCATGAGTTAACTCTTATAGCTGATTGGTTTAAGGCTAATCGTTTATCTTTAAATCTTCAGAAAACAAATTTTGTGCTATTCAGATCGAGCAGAAAGAGCCTGCCTGTCTCAGACTACTCATTGTCTATTGAAAACTCAGAAATTTCACAAGTAAAGTCAGCTAAATTCCTAGGAGTTCATATTGATGAACACCTTACTTGGAATGTCCACATTAATAATATTGAAAATAAAATTGCAAAAAATGTGGGCATTATGACCAAGATCTCCTATCTGCTCCCCTCTCATATATTACAAAAACTCTATTATGCTCTAATACACCCATACCTGACGTACTGCAACATAAGCTGGGCTTCGAATTATTCAACTCGTCTAGATAGACTAATGAAATTACAGAAGAGAGCCATTCGTGTAATTACCAAAAGTAAGTACTATGCCCATACTTTTGAACTATTTCAACAAGTGAGAATCTTGAACATTGTAAAGATAAACAAATTGCAGACTGGTATTTTTATGTTCAGATATATTCACAAAGCCTTACCATTGAATTTTAAAGATTACTTCACTTTTTTAAATGAGATACATAATTACAACACAAGGACCAAGGAAAATCTTTGCCCAGTCAGATTTCGAACAAATTACAGGAAACACTCGATCAAGCACAGTGGTGCTGTGACTTGGAATAATCTGCCTTGGGAGATACGTAGCTTGAAAATCTTAGCTTCCTTCAAAAATGCTTTAAGAATGCACCTACTAACTAGCAATTGAAATGAATGTGAGCTGTACTAAATTCTTCTATCCTCGACTACGTGTACCTTTCAAATACCTGCTCTAAGTTTGCCTACCCTACTGATTATTCACTTAATTCTCCTCCTCCTGCTGATTGTTGTCTAATGATTAGGTATGTTGTTGTTAGTTAAGAATAGTTAGGAATAACATGAAATTGTTGTAGAACTCGGTTCAATGGTCTTTGTTTCTGATTAGAAATATACATCATGGTGTCTGACTCCACGTATCACTATAATATTTCGTTAAAAATTTTGTAACTTTTTGTTGTCAGCACTGGTAATTGTCATGTATAACTGATCCTATATCACTGCTTGGGGGTTCCTACCTAGCGGGACTCAGGTCCCTTTTGGATCTCCCTTTGTTTCTCTACCCAACTAATTTGTACCTACTTTTTAATAATTGTTTGTTTTCAATTGTGATGTTCTCAAAGACTGTAACTAAAATTGAGAAACAATAAAGAACGATTTGATTTGATATCTCAAATTCAGGTCTGTTTGCTTTTATGTATGTATTTACGTGTGTGTGTCTTGCTGTTCTCACAGTGTCCTTTCATTTAGCCTACTCACACAAACGCTAAGCGAAACACGCCGAAACTGATTCCCAAGATGTAGGCCTAGCTGTTCGTGCGCTGATGAAAAATTAATGTGTTTTTTGAAACTTTTTTCGATGATTCAATTCGGCCGCGATAACAGGTGATTTTTGACTTGGGCAGAACCGCCGTTGCAAGTAGGCTATAATCGCCAATCTCTCAATCTGGCTTGCACGAAGGCTTAGTAATAAATACTGAAATATTATTGAAATTATTTAGAAATTTTAATCACAGGAGACATCATGAGATTCCGAGAATGGATAAAAGAGATAGGCCTATTCATGTGACAAAAAAGGCTTGCTATGAGAAAGAAGAGATAAAAGTGTTGATGTTTTTATTGGTGGATACTTGGAAGATTTTCCCCAAACGTCGTTAATAGCCTATTGGAAAGAGTCGTGTAGGTTAAATACTTTGCCGATGTTGAGTAGCCTACGTACGGCCTTATATGCGACCAATTTTTAATTACTGCGTCCGCCATTGTAATAGGCCTACTGTATGTACATAATTGCGATCTCTAATCTCATGAATCCGCGTATGAATTCCGCGTATGAATTTGGTTTCAATAAACCTAGCATCCGTTTCATTTCATCAACTAGGCCTACCGTTCAGGCCTACTCCTTCAATTAACCGAACAGTAGAACCGTAGATTGTCATAAACGTAGTTTACATGCAAAGAGATTTTGCAAATCTGTAAAAATCTCAATGTTTCGGGATTTTTAAAAAAAAAAAAGGGCCCAAAAACCAAAAAACCAAGCCTTTAACAGCCCTGGTTTGAACTCATCTAAAACATTAGCTCAGAAACCTTACACAAGACTACTAAGTGACGATTGCGACGTCCATCAACAGCAAGTAGGCTATTATAGGGCCTAAGTAACGGGCTTCGACTATAGGCCTAATAGATTCCGCTAGACCAGAGGTCTCCAAAGTTTTCCAGCGGGGGCCACATTGCTGACTTTCTAAAGCTCCACGGGCCAAAACTCCGAAGAAAAATTTCTCTGTGCGCAGCAGTCCAGTGAATTGTGAGTAATGCGATGAATGCTTGGATTCATAATGTCTCCGAATATTGTACTCTTTTAGCAGTAGCACTGCAATGGTGTCATTGCATATCAGGCACAGCCGCACAGTGCCTTACAGCGCCATGGATTTGGCAATATGCATGTCAGAGTACAGCGGCGTTAAAATTGTCAATTTTCCCAATTTAGTTTGTTTCTTCAGGAGAGTTCCGCGGGCCACATTAAAGGCCTTAGCGGGCCGAATGTACAGCAGGCCGTACTTTTGAGACCTCTGCGCTAGACCATTATAATATAGCGCGACTCGTAGCGAAAAGGACAAAAGTTCGAACATCTCTTAGTCTTGTACAGATTTGAAGATGAACTTTGAAATTGGAAAGTTAGAGAAATTTATGTCATAGAACAGCGAAGAACCATAGGCCCAATATTTTAGATACGGCTAAGAATCAGAGTTGAAATGGTTGACGTGAAAACTGTCGTTGTTGATGTGTTGTCTGTTTTCCTACAACCAGAATCAGAGCTCAGCCGACGATCGGGTCCTCCACTGAAGATGACTCCTGTTCACAGATGGAAGAGGAATGGGAATTCAGAGGGTAGAAAACATACGTCTGCGAAGTGTAGTGGAAAGGGGCCGTCCATGCATAAATGACGTCACGCAATTTTGGCCGATTTTAACCCCCACTGCGTCACACTTCGTCACAAAAGGTAGCCTAACACCCCCTTGAAAAATGACGTCACAAAGATCTGACCCCCTCAAACCAAATTTCCAATGCTCTTTCGTGGAACAAATAGGGAGAGCATGCATATTTTAAAATCTAACGGTGACCAAATATTGAAATAATTAGAAAATTATTAATAATGGTGCCCGTATACATTAAAATAATAAAAAAAAATAATTAAAATTTAATACTCGCAATTAGTGCTGTTATTATTAAACTTAAATTGTTGTTAATTGTGAAATTTAATTACATAGACCTGGTTTGACGTCACACCTCTCAGACCCACCCACCCCATATCACACATCGTCACAAATTTCCGACCCCCTCTCCCCCTAGGTGCGTGACGTCATTTATGGACGGCCCAAAGTGAACGGCAGACGATAAAGACCCTGGAAAACGAGCTACGTCGGCTGAGGAAACGAGAATCACAGTCAGGTAATAGGAGCATTCACTGGATCACGTGACAATGTTTACGTAAGTCAAAACAGATTTCAAAATGCCTTCGACTTGTGTGAAAGATTGTACGAACAGACATAGAAACGATGAAGAAATTAAATTTTATCGGTTTCCTCTTGGACGAAAGCGAGAGGAGAAGCTAAGTAAATGGGTTACAGCAGTAAATCGCAAGGAATGGCGACCGCATGGCGGCGCCAGAGCTTCAAGGTTGGGGGGCAGGCATAGGATAACAGAGAAATGAGCGTCCGAAAGGACAATCGCTGAGGCGCAAGCGCCGAGCAGGAAAACTGTTTGGGGAGGGATGTGCCCATTCTCACGTGAAATTTTGAATGCTCCTATACGTAATGGTCTGCATTTGGTGCTGTCGATGAATGCGAAGGAATTGAGTCATAGACTTTAATTGGGGGAACAGACGCCACCCATGACATGTATTAGCTAAATGTTTATGTTGCCCGTTTTCATATACTTACTTCATACAACCTCTAAGATTCAGAATCATTTTTCAATGAATTGATTGGCTTACATCCCGTCATCACTGCTCGCCCGTTCGAATGGACGCCACACCATTTAAGGTCCCCGTGCAAGGACCGTCTACCCCGAGGTTTAAGATGTAGTTTGAACCATATTTCAATTTGACTACAGATAATATTAGCAAACCCGACATTTATTGAAATTAATATAAAAACTAGAAAACACATTCAATATCCAAGAACGCCACAAGCCTTAGGGTAAACAGATTGCTGACCAGACACAATTAGCAGACATAGTTTACAAATGGTATACAAACCAAGTAAGAAGGAATGAAGGATTCAACTACCAAATCGGGAAGCCAAGCAGTGCTGATGCAGTTTTACTGGTGAACAATCGACAATAGAAACAGAACGCCGACTGCTTTAAACGACTGTACTCGGGGTTAAAGTGGGTGGGAATGCATGGGAACGACCTTCCACTGCTCTCGAAAATTGGCAGGCGAAGGAGTATTAATTCATAGATATTTTTATTCCCTTGTCTTAAAACCAAGATAGTGTGAATCAGTTTGCTATGTTTTGTCTCTGTATATATGTATCTATTTCACAACAAGTATTATACCCACACACACGCCACATACATATACATACACACACACACACACACACACACACACACACACACATGTCACACACACACTGATGCTTGCTTTTGCGTGCACCCGTTGAGCGAAATTGGCGGGCGAAGATGTCGTTCAAAGAGGCAGGCATAAGTTACTAATAATTTTCAAATGTTGTCTTGAACAGCCTGTTGGAATGCGGCTGTGTGACTGGTGTAAATAGGTCACCCCATCATGACTCATCACTGCGAATAGGAGAGATAAACAACATTGGACTTTCCCTAGTCTTCTGTATATTTTGTGTAAAGCAAAATCCGTCACCTGTTGATTAGTGATTAGTCTTTGAAAATAAAACAAACTTTGGAAGAGGAGAAGAGGACCTTCAATGTAAAATGTCAAATCACACACCACATAGGGTACCCCCCTAAAAACTCACCGGATTTGCACGAATCCCAGGACCCAGCCTGACCAGGGTTGGGGGCAGCCTGCCCCCCGTGGCCCCCGTGGCGCTAATGATGGCGACCGAATGAAGGCGCCATGCAGGTCGCCATTCCTTGCGATTTACTGCTGTAACCCATTTACACAGCTTCTCCTTTAGCTTTCGTCCAAGAGGAAACCGGTAAAATTTATTTCTTCATCGTTTCTATGTCTGTTTGTACAATCTTTCACACAAGTCGAAGGCATTTTGAAAACTGTTTTGACTTACGTAAACATTCTCACGTGATCCAGTGAATGCTCCTATACGTTGTCTGCAGCTGGTGCTGTCGATGAATGCGAGAGGAATGGAGTCATAGACTTTAATTGGGGGAACAGACGACACCCATGCATGTATTAGAAAATAATTATGTTGCCCAAATTACAGACTTAATTCAGCAACTTCTACGATTCAGAATCTGTATAGGAAGACGCTTTATTGTTAATGTAGAAATTACTGTGTTATGATTCTATGCAGAACAATATCTCCTAAATATCTCGGAACTTTCATAAAGCGCATCTTTGGAACCCTTCATAAGTTAACCCGAATTTCTATTTATCTATCTGTCTGTGTGTCTGTCTGTGTGTCTATCTATCTGTCTCTGTCTGTCTGTCTGTCTGTCTGTCTGTCTATCTCTCTATCTATCTATCTATCTATCTATCTATCTATCTATCTATCTATCTATCTATCTATCTATCTATCTATCTATCTATCTATCTATCTATCTATCTATCTATCTATCTATCTATCTATCTATCTATCTATCTATCTATCATCTCTGTCTATCTGTCTGTCCTTCTATTTACCATAGCCATCATCTATAGATCTGTCTGTCGCTGTTCATCCGCCCGTCCGTTCGTCCATCTATCCTTTCATCCATTATAACGCGAAAAAGTCTTACAGAAATCTGAAACTGAGATGCAAAGCTACCTAATAATATTCATTTATCGATCCATCCATAGGTTTTCCCATCGATCAACCACAATGATGGGCACTAACTAATCTTTTTTCGACTAAAATAAAAAAGTTTAACTAAATGTTGGAAACTGATTTTGTAAATAAGTTAATTAAACTAAAAATATTTAGTTAAACGTTTTCCAACTTTTTCACAAACATTTTCACAATGACAGAGGTTCAGTGGCGTTAAACTGAAACTACTAGCCTACTACTCACAGAGCGCCTATATGACTACTTGACACCAGCAGTGGAGGCGCCAGGATTTCAGGTTGGGGGGCTAAAGTTCCAAGCCCTTTCCTTTTGTCCCCTCCTCCCTGTGATTTGCAGTGATTTCTCACTTTTTAGGGGGCTGAGCCGCAGTTAGGGGGGCTAAGCCCCCTATCCCTCTGGCGCCGCCACTGGACACCAGAGAGGACGGTGTAGACCTTGGGCGTGGGATCGTGCTCATAGCATGTTCTGTTAGAGTTTATTTGTATGCTTGAAATCAGTTGAATTATTTGCTACGTCTTCAGTAATATTACGAGTTCGTATCAGTTTGTGTCGTTCTCTTCATCGAGGCAACCAGTGTGCATCGACGGTGGCCGTCAACAAAACCTTCTGTCTGAAAAGAGAGGTCGATCAACGCGGACAGGAGAAGGAAGAAGGGAGGATTCCAACTAGCCTGAATGGTGATTTGGAAGAAGAAGAGAGAGAAGGAACCTCCCTTTCAGATCCCTGCCGAATATCGAGAGAATTGCTCCGGGGTTTGCCACATTATGCATTATATGTAACACATGCATGTAAATGTAATCACATATTTGTATAACACGTACCTTTGAAAGAACTCTACCCTTCTGGAAACAAAAGAACACGATAAAACAAAAGAGGTGTGCATGGATATATTAGTGCATAGATCTATAAGTAGTTGTTTGAGCGCTGCTGATATGAAATGCAAATGAAAAAAGACAATAGGCCTACAGATAAGGTTATGAAGAGTATGCCCAGAGAAAGAAAAGAGGTATAATTATATGTTTACGACTCTATCGGCCGCATCACAAAATCTTTTAAGGTAGACACTAAGTCTTAATTTGAACAGGTCCCTCAAAATTCGTGATAATTTGGAAGGATTTTGTGCAAATGTTGTCACTGTTAAGTAGGCCTATGACCTAGCAGCATCTGTTCAATTTTAATCCACTTCCCGTGTTGAATGTAATTGCGATATCTAATCTCATGTTTCGGGATTTTAAGTTTAAATCAATGAGCCTAGCATCTGTTCCTCTTTAAAGTACCGCAACCACACGTATCGTACGTAATTGCTATCTCAAATCTCGTGCATCCGAATGTGAAATTGGGCCTCGGTTATCTTAGGACCAGGTTGAACTCTTCTTTAGTAGGTCTATTGACTCCGGAGCACAACACACAACGTGACGAAGACAGCACCCATCAAGTGGGCCTAATCACGAGATATCAGATTGTAGGGCCTAAACATGGCGCTATTTTAATCGCTCTTCGACTTGATTCCGTTAGACCTTATAATACGTCTCGCAGCGATTGGAAACAGTTATTCACGTCTTATGCCTGCACAGATTTACCAAGGAACTTTGCAATTAGAAAGTTAGAGAAACTCACGCTAGAAATCAGCGACAAATTAAAAAAAAAATAAACAAGGCTCGAAATCAGTTTTATTCGAAATGGTTGACGTAAAGACCGTTGTTGTTTTCGTTGTTGCTGTGTTGTCTGCTTTCTTACAACCAGGAATCAGAGCTCAGCCGACCATCGGCTCCTCTTCTGAAGATGACTCCTGTTCACAACTGGAAGAGGAATTGGATTTCAAGGTAGTGGAACACAATCACCTACGGAGTGCACTTGAAAACAAACAACAGAAGATAGAGACACTGGAAATTGTATCCAACTCTCAGGCGGAAGAAATCCACCGATTACATCTCGAATTGGAAAGCAAACAACAGAAGATAGAGATACAGGAAAATGTATCCAACACTCAGATGGAAGAAAACCGCCGACTAAATATGGAGCTGGAAAACAAACAACAGTTGATAGAGACACTGAGAAATGTAACCAGTGCTCAAACGAAAGAAATTAACCGACTAAATATTGAACTGGAAAACAAACAACAATTGATAGCAATATTGAG
This sequence comes from Aporrectodea caliginosa, assembly GCA_020284085.1. Classification (NCBI taxonomy): domain Eukaryota; kingdom Metazoa; phylum Annelida; class Clitellata; order Crassiclitellata; family Lumbricidae; genus Aporrectodea; species Aporrectodea caliginosa. Next base: position 695,061 of record JACEVL010000111.1, on the reverse strand, counting down.
AAATTCGTCAAGCGTTCAAACGATAGAAAACCACCGACTAAAGATGGAATTGGAATCAATC
>JACEVL010000111.1:417500-690000 GCA_020284085.1 Aporrectodea caliginosa | reverse complement strand
TGATTGACCAAAACGAATACAGTAGTCGCTTCTTTGAGCAGGACGATGGAGTAATCGTTTGACCAGAACGATTAGTAGGCCTACTCGTTTGTTTGATCCAAATGATAAAGTAACCGATATGTTTATGAGAACTATGTTGTAAACGCTTATTTGATCTGAGCATTGTAAAAGTTGTTTCATTGATCAGAACGATAGTGTAATCGTTTGGATACTATATGATTGTGTAGCTGTGCTTCATTTCTAACAAGTGTTATATATTGCGTTACAAAAGCATTTAATTTTCTATTTACTATATAAAAATAAATATCTTCGTATGTTTGCATGTTTTTATGTAGACCCTATATGTGCATGTGTGAGGAATGGTCGTGTTTATTGTACCAATGTACTTTACATCACAATTGAAATATCCACTATACGGAAATAAATTGTTGCTAAGCAATAGGTTTATGAATGATGAACTATTCTCAGCAGTGTATGAAAATATTTAATATCCATAAAAATGCCAACAAATCTTTCATTCAATAAAAAAGTCATCAATATGGTTCATCAATTACTATGTCGAATAAATTTCATTTTCCCGAAAACCTAAGCCTACTTAAGCCTGCAGGCTGCACCAGAATAAAATTATTAATATATAATAATTATTTGCTTATTTCCAAAGGAAGTCATGTATGGTGAGATTTGTGTAGGCTTATCTATCGTCGAGACATTTCGATGCTGCCCAGATGAATCTTCTAAGCTTTCGTCCCTTGCAGATGAGGAATGCTCTGCTTATTCTCCGGATGACTTCAACAAATCTCGTCTTCATGTACAAGCTGATCACCATTCAAATCTTCTTTTCACCGCTTCTTCCGATGGCAATCGACTCTGCCGCGCTTCCAAAGTAGGCCTATCTGAACACGCGTTGATCCGATGTAGACCGACTACAGTCACTGTGGCGGTGCGAATGGATTCACGAGTTGGGTTGTGTCCCGAAACCTCGCAACTGTAGCGCAGATTTAAGTTTAAGTTTCTTCAAGTGAGTCCCTGCTCTGTTTGTTAATCCATCACTCTGTAGCCAGTCTCCATCATAGCTTATAACTTAATATTATTTTTATGCTTTATGATGCTGTTGTGTATATTGGTGCTAACATGAAATAATTTTTGCAAAATTTCTAACATATAATAATTATATGCCTTTCAAACCCCCATCCATTAACGTCGGGACTTCTCAGTGGCAGTGCTGGGCAGCTGGGGATATGGAATGCTCTTCCTTCCTCTGTCGTTACAATAATGCTGCATATGGCGACATGATTTTCTCTAGACTCTTAAGGACGCAATTTTCCAGCTGTTTGATGGCCACGTGTTGAGCGCTTCTAAGGGACTCAAAAATAGCGCTTCATAAATATGTTGTTATATTACATTACATTACAAAGACCCTAAATCCTACACGAACCGACGGCTAAACACAAACATGGTAAGAGAAACCCAACAACAGGTCAACCTTTACAAAACGTATAACATATCATAACATTACAGAACAAAGCATAACATTAAAAATATGTCAGCCTATAACATAACAACATAAAATGGCTTTCAAGTGGCTCAGAACTCATTCTATTGGTGTTGGAACAACTGCAAATTACCGCAACTGCTCAATAGACAATATCCTAACTAACTCCTCCGTAATGTCCAGTACTATCATTCAAACTATGTTGTCTGAATATCAATAATCATAATAATTATACCAAACTGAATAATAAACAAATCTCAGAAAAGGCTTTGTGAGCGAACAGAGCTTAACCCCAGCGTCGCTCCATTCACATGACGTCACCAACAGCGATCACGTGATCGTCGTTGTGTCGTAGAGTTGGTGGTGATGGAGGTGGTGATGGTGGTGGAGCAGACTTTGGTGGTAGTTCTGGCGGAAGCCAAGCACCGCTGAGCAGACGGAAGAGGAGTTCGCCCCGGGCGCAGCCGGGAAACACGTCGAAGATGACGACGAACAGTGACGGTGAGCCTCGCAGAGCGTCTCAAGCCTGCTCGGAGCCGCCATCAACCGCCACTCCTGCTCCTCCTAGTCCACCTGCTCCTCCTCCTCCTCCGCCAGGGTCTGCCGTCGATTCCTGCTGACTCGGACAGATCCATCTCATGGCATAATCGCTTACCTTTGATCCGGAATCGATCGAGTATCTGTCCGACCGGAAGAGCAAGGACGGCTTATGTGCGTCTGACGTCATCGGCTCTGTCATAAACTGCGATCCGTCGTACAGGCTTCCGGCGCCTTCGAAACAAAACCCCATGTAACCATAATACACTACGACAATTCGACTATGTAAACTTGCACGCATGTATATATAGCAGGACATTTAATATAGCGTAGAGATATGTGCTTATGACTAGCTAACAGATCTAAATAAGTACTCTAAAGACAGCTGGCAATCGTATGTTCAAGACTTACTCGAGATTTCTACACAGTGACCGTTTCAGAGGAGGTTCGAACCCATATTTTCCTCATTAAGGTGAGCACTTAACCACTCGACAATCGGCTACACACTAGGGTGGATCGAATGTATAGGCAAAAACCTTTTTTCTTAAATAACTAAATTTAATAGTGGGCAAAAGTTGCCTATTGGTATGACAAACACACAGTAAAAATTTGGTAATTATTGTGCATCATCTTGAGGGTCCCCAAGGACTGTGAAGTTTTGCTATATGGGGCCTTTTTGTGCATGGGAAATATTACGGATTATCGTGAATCATCAGACGTGACAACGTCTCGTATTACATGTAACAAATCATAGAATATATATCACATGTAACAAATCATAGAATACATTTTTATGCTTAACTAAAATGCACAAATGTCTCGATAATCAGATTTTGTATTAAACTTTGGCATTATCAATCGAGATTCTAGCCGGGAGTTGATAAAGCCATCTCGCGATTTTGCGCCACAAACTGCTGCTGCCGATTTAGTAACTAACTTTACACAGCGGTCCACAGCCTGCGAATGATAGGGTAACTTAGGATGGTTAGCTATGGGTGGTTCACCGCTTGTCACATATAGCTTCACATGCTCCTCCGAAATGTCAGTCGTCAACGGCGGTTCAGTTATGTGAGAATTTTGCCAGTCGATCAAGTGGTAGTCATCTCGTGCGTCAAACCTGAGTTCTGGTACTTCGAATTGTCGCACAGCTGATGTTCGAGTTGATGAACATGCATTAAGATTGCGACAAATTCCGAATTCGCATACGTGCTGATGATTTGTCTGTAATCGTGAAGAGAAGTAGGTTTTCCTGTTGAGCAAAATAGACATTTCGCAGTATTACAGGATCGATAATACGTTTCAATTCAACTGTAAGATAACGGGACAGATGGACAGAACGGAGCAAATGTCTTGCACCATCTTTGCATGACGGCTTAGTCTTGATATTGAACCACCTTAACTTGCTGTGTGCCAACCAGAGTTTTCAATAAACGATTATACCACAATACGAAGTACGCTGCAAGAATCTGTAAGTTGGCTGACGGTTCAGCTGTTGTGATGTACTAACGGATAAGTCGATTCGCAGTTGTAAGCCACCTCGAGTGATTCAATTTTCAGGGGTTTCGTTCAGATACGTCATGGCTGTCATGTGGGCAGTAACCTTCGGAAACAGCGTTGGTTATTTCCCACAGATATTTCTGGTCTGTACTGAGTTCCTTTATGTTGACATATGGCAAATCAGCATTTATTTTGGTATAGTTTGTCACCGATAACTGTTCACATGCTGATCAGAGCTCGAGGGTACGCGTACCCTAAAATAGAATACGTTAAAATACGTACGTACCTTTCAAAAAATAGAATACGCGTATGGTACGTATCATACACGAAAAAATTTTTATGGTTTACTCGGTGACCCATGATAGCCTACGTAGCCTATAATCTGACAGTAGTGCATTAAGTGCAATGCATGCTGGATAAACATAGACCTAAAATATAGCAATTTATTACGCTGTATACTGGGTTGTGATTGTTCCCTAAATTAAATTGAACATTCTTATAATGAGCAATGACGTGGTTAACGTATTTTTGTATTGTTTACGTACCCTAAAATAGGGTACGTTAAAATACGTACGTACCTTTCAAAAAATAGAATACGTATGGTACGTACCCTCGAGCTTTGATGCTGATAAACGTAGGCCTATAGGCCTACAATCGACCCAATATACGTCGATGACGTATACCAAACGGACCGGAAAATGCACACGGATCAGAATGTTGTTCCATCAAGACTATGCACCCTGCAGTAAGTGTCCCAGAAGGAGTTCATTACCATGGTCCATGAAGCATGCAGATAAGCCACTGTAAGTTTTCTCAGTTTTTGTTCTAACAACGTAATGCCTCTTCCAACCCTTCCCCCGTTGACATTATTGTCGTTGCATCCAACTGCAATCAACTTTCGATGGACATGTGGTTTTCACTCAGGTACTCAACAATGCTCGATTTCAAGCACTCAGCTGAACCACCTTTGGATGTAACATGACCAAGTTATGCCGAGCCTGCTTATCTGATCAATGACAAATGGTGCTCTATAAAATGTCTTCAATGAAAGCGTGCGCCTTCTTTTCTAATGATCTTAGTTTTGTCTTTTCGCCCGTCACAAAATAGATGAAAAACAAGAAATAGGCCTAAATAGCATAGATATAAAAGTAGTAGAATACACTAAGTGCTAGCCAAACATATTCTAATAAATCTAGATTATACCAACTGTCACACGATGCAACAATTGCAAGGATTGAACAGAACTTAATTAAAAACTGCACGCGAACCGTTCCTTTTTGCTTTTCGAGCACAGACGATTTTTGATCTCGTTGGGGACCCTCAAGATGTTGTCCAAATTTGAAATAATTTTACACAGTTATCAACGTATACTAAAGGCAACTTTTGCTCACTATAAATATCTGATACGAAAGAAAAATGTTTTTCGATCCACCCTACTACACACATCATTGTATTGTAATGTAATGGAAAATTTCTCAGCTCTAAAGAAAAGCTGCGATAAGGCCGCGAGCTTACTTTCTTACGTCAAATTTAACGGAGATCCTGAAGAGCCTCTATGTTGAGGTCGGTTTAGGTGTGAGGTTAGAATCCACAGGGATGTCAGACAGATGGAAATAGAAAGGCAATTTCTGTCATGATGAAGTTGATTAAACTCGCCTCTTCCTTGACTTGGGGCTGGCACAACCTGAGCAGACAGTGGCGCAGTAAATGTTGAACGTTAGATATAAATAAAGAAGTTGACAGCGAATAATGAAGAATGGCGTCGTTTGACTCCAGGACCAAAGGGAAGGAAGATAATTGAAAGGCTGGCAACTATTCTGCTGAACTGGATGATGGATAACAGAGTTTTATAGAGCTATAAAGAAGTAAAGAAGGTGGAAGAGAAGAAGCAAGAGAGAAGCCGTTGACTTGACTTAAATACGGGCAGAACGTCGCAGAAAACATGAATAGGCCTATATCCACTAAGTCTATGTAAATACAAAAACATATTTCCAAGTGTCACTCTAACCGCCACAGCCACCAGAATACCTGCAAAGACACAGACACATAACCACGCATATGTACAGACAGACACACACAAACACACTGTATTCGACAAGCATACATAGAAACAGACTTGTGATTCGAAAAAAACATGCCCAGAATAATACACAGGAATCAACATTCAAACGCAGATTGAAACACATCAATAGACATACGTAGTAATTAGGATTACACAGATACAAACAAAGATCAACATTGACAACAAGAATACCTAGACATAATATACAGAAAGAGATAACACATTATGCATACTCACTAAGCAAGAGGAGCACGAATCCAGAGACATACACAGTATTAGATGAAACAATCGACACACATACATGAAAACATGCACATGAGCATAGAGAGAGTTAGACATCACAGTAGACAGTCACACTCAGGCAGATGCGCAGAATGTGTGAAACAAGGCTCATAATTATGGTCGGTGATTGTATCAGAAACACATTTAGGTGAAGGGTCTGTTCTTTTTGATGACGGATCTACTTGTTCAGGTGTCGGATCCCAAGTCTGCAGTTTCGGATCTCATGTATGTTTGTACGCATGTATGGATGTATGTATGCATGCATGCAGGTGCGTATGCTTCTATGTATGTTGTAAAGTGGACTAAGTACCTAGATGTTAATTGCGGTGTTTGGCTGAGACATGTTACGTCGAAGGCAGGCGCGAGTGAGTTAAATCCGCTACAACGCATTATGAAGCAATTAGTTTGATATTTCGCAGATTTGGGCCACATGCCTGTTCTGCTCCCGAAAACATTATGAAATCAGTCTAGAATACACACTGACTTTACTTAGTAGCGACTGTTAATGGATGCATTGGGATTAATTACTATCTCGCACACCTGTCCGAATGTGCATTCAGTTATAGCCATGCAATTAAAATGCACTCAACCTACAGTAGGCCCCAATTATAAAGAGCACTTCTAACTTGAATGTATATGTCACATGGCATAGTCTGTACAAACACGCGCTTGATATAGTCCAAGTTCTGTTCAACAAATTATCGTGTGTCAGCAACTAAATCTAGGACGAGTGACATAAAACTGTGGGCGACAGATCATTTGGCACTTATCAAAAACTCTTTTCAATAACTCTTTTCAATAACTCTTTTCAATAACTCTTTTCAATAACTCTTTTCAATAAATCTTTTCAATAATTCTGTTCAGTAAGTTTTTCAATAACTCTTTTCAAAAACTCATTTCAAACTCATTTCAATAACTCTTTGCAACAACTCTTTGCAACAACTCTTTGCAACAACTCTTTTCAATAACTCTTTTCAATAACTCTTTTCAATAACTCTTTTCAATAACTCTTTTCAATAACTCTTTTCAATAACTCTTTTCAGTAACTCTTTTCAATAACTCTTTTCGATAACTCTTTTCAATAACTCATTTCAATAAAACATTTCAATAACTCATTTCAATAACTCATTTCAATAACTCATTTCAATAACTCATTTTCAATAACTCTTTTCAATAACTCTTTTCAATAACTCTTTTCAACAACTCTTTTCAACAACTCTTTTCAACAACTCTTTTCAACAACTCTTTTCAACAACTCTTTTCAATAACTCTTTTCAACAACTCTTTTCAACAACTCTTTTCAACAACTCTTTTCAACAACTCTTTTCAACAACTCTTTTCAACAACTCTTTTCAACAACTCTTTTCAACAACTCTTTTCAATAACTCTTTTCAATAACTCTTTTCAATAACTCTTTTCAATATCTCTTTTCAATAACTCTCTTTCAATAACTCTTTTCAATAACTCTTTTCAATAACTCTTTTCAATAACTCTTTTCAATAACTCTTTTCAATAACTCTTTTCAATAACTCTTTTCAATAACTCTTTTCAATAACTCTTTTCAATAACTCTTTTCAATAACTCTTTTCAATAACTCTTTTCAATAACTCTTTTCAATAACTCTTTTCAATAACTCTTTTCAATAACTCTTTTCAATAACTCTTTTCAATAACTCTTTTCAATAACTCTTTTCAATAACTCTTTTCAATAACTCTTTTCAATAACTCTTTTCAATAACTCTTTTCAATAACTCTTTTCAATAACTCTTTTCAATATCTCTTTTCAATAACTCTTTTCAATAACTCTTTTCAATAACTCTTTTCAATAACTCTTTTCAATAACACTTTTCAATAACTCTTTTCAATAACTCTTTTCAATAACTCTTTTCAATAACTCTTTTCAATAACTCTTTTCAATAACTCTTTTCAATAACTCTTTTCAATAACTCTTTTCAATAACTCTTTTCAGTAACTCTTTTCAGTAACTCTTTTCAGTAACTCTTTTCAGTAACTCTTTTCAGTAACTCTTTTCAGTAACTCTTTTCAATAACTCTTTTCAATAACTCTTTTCAATAACTCTTTTCAATAACTCTTTTCAATAACTCTTTTCAATAACTCTTTTCAATAACTCTTTTCAATAACTCTTTTCAATAACTCTTTTCAATAACTCTTTTCAATAACTCTTTTCAATAACTCTTTTCAATAACTCTTTTCAATAACTCTTTTCAATAACTCTTTTCAATAACTCTTTTCAATAACTCTTTTCAATAACTCTTTTCAATAACTCTTTTCAATAACTCTTTTCAATAACTCTTTTCAATAACTCTTTTCAATAACTCTTTTCAATAACTCTTTTCAATAACTCTTTTCAATAACTCTTTTCAATAACTCTTTTCAATAACTCTTTTCAATAACTCTTTTCAATAACTCTTTTCAATAACTCTTTTCAATAACTCTTTTCAATAACTCTTTTCAATAACTCTTTTCAATAACTCTTTTCAATAACTCTTTTCAATAACTCTTTTCAATAACTCTTTTCAATAACTCTTTTCAATAACTCTTTTCAATAACTCTTTTCAATAACTCTTTTCAATAACTCTTTTCAATAACTCTTTTCAATAACTCTTTTCAGTAACTCTTTTCAATAACTCTTTTCAAAAACTCTTTTCAATAACTCATTTCAATAACTCTTTTCAATAACTCTTTTCAACAACTCTTTTCAATAACTCTTTTCAATAACTCTTTTCAATAACTCTTTTCAATAACTCTTTTCAATAATCTTTTCAATAATCTTTTCAATAATCTTCTCTTTAATCAAACGCCTGACAAACGCACTGCACTGTACATTTACATGTTATGCAATTGAAACAATCTTAACTAGTTAACTACTTTTCAGAACAGACAGCCTGTAATACACGGCGCTAATAGCAGCCTACAAAGCAAATCCGCCCTACGGGGCTCGAACTCGGTACCTCTCTCTCTCTTCGCCAGATGTTATCCAAAGCGCCACTCTTTTCAATAACTCTTTTCAATAACTCTTTTCAGTAACTCTTTTCAATAACTCTTTTCGATAACTCTTTTCAATAACTCATTTCAATAAAACATTTCAATAACTCATTTCAATAACTCATTTCAATAACTCATTTCAATAACTCATTTCAATAACTCATTTCAATAACTCATTTCAATAACTCATTTCAATAACTCTTTTCAATAACTCTTTTCAATAACTCTTTTCAATAACTCTTTTCAATAACTCTTTTCAATAACTCTTTTCAATAATTCTTTTCAACAACTCTTTTCAACAACTCTTTTCAACAACTCTTTTCAACAACTCTTTTCAACAACTCTTTTCAACAACTCTTTTCAACAACTCTTTTCAACAACTCTTTTCAACAACTCTTTTCAACAACTCTTTTCAACAACTCTTTTCAACAACTCTTTTCAACAACTCTTTTCAATAACTCTTTTCAATAACTCTTTTCAATAACTCTTTTCAATAACTCTTTTCAATATCTCTTTTCAATAACTCTTTTCAATAACTCATTACAATAACTCATTTCTATAACTCATTTCAATAACTCATTTCAATAACTCATTTCAATAACTCTTTTCAATAACTCTTTTCAATAACCTTTTTCAATAACTCTTTTCAATAACTCTGTTCAATAACTCTTTTCAATAATTCTTTTCAACAATTCTTTTCAACAATTCTTTTCAACAACACTTTTCAACAACTCTTTTCAACAACTCTTTTCAATAACTCTTTTCAACAACTCTTTTCAACAACTCTTTTCAACAACTCTTTTCAACAACTCTTTTCAACAACTCTTTTCAACAACTCTTTTCAACAACTCTTTTCAACAACTCTTTTCAACAACTCTTTTCAACAACTCTTTTCAACAACTCTTTTCAATAACTCTTTTCAATAACTCTTTTCAATAACTCTTTTCAATAACTCTTTTCAATAACTCTTTTCAATAACTCTTTTCAATAACTCTTTTCAATAACTCTTTTCAATAACTCTTTTCAATAACTCTTTTCAATAACTCTTTTCAATAACTCTTTTCAATAACTCTTTTCAATAACTCTTTTCAATAACTCTTTTCAATAACTCTTTTCAATAACTCTTTTCAATAACTCTTTTCAATAACTCTTTTCAATAACTCTTTTCAATAACTCTTTTCAATAACTCTTTTCAATAACTCTTTTCAATAACTCTTTTCAATAACTCTTTTCAATAACTCTTTTCAATAACTCTTTTCAATAACTCTTTTCAATAACTCTTTTCAATAACTCTTTTCAATAACTCTTTTCAATAACTCTTTTCAATAACTCTTTTCAATAACTCTTTTCAATAACTCTTTTCAATAACTCTTTTCAATAACTCTTTTCAATAACTCTTTTCAATAACTCTTTTCAATAACTCTTTTCAATAACTCTTTTCAGTAACTCTTTTCAGTAACTCTTTTCAGTAACTCTTTTCAGTAACTCTTTTCAATAACTCTTTTCAATAACTCTTTTCAATAACTCTTTTCAATAACTCTTTTCAATAACTCTTTTCAATAACTCTTTTCAATAACTCTTTTCAATAACTCTTTTCAATAACTCTTTTCAATAACTCTTTTCAATAACTCTTTTCAATAACTCTTTTCAATAACTCTTTTCAATAACTCTTTTCAATAACTCTTTTCAATAACTCTTTTCAATAACTCTTTTCAATAACTCTTTTCAATAACTCTTTTCAATAACTCTTTTCAATAACTCTTTTCAATAACTCTTTTCAATAACTCTTTTCAATAACTCTTTTCAATAACTCTTTTCAATAACTCTTTTCAATAACTCTTTTCAATAACTCTTTTCAATAACTCTTTTCAATAACTCTTTTCAATAACTCTTTTCAATAACTCTTTTCAATAACTCTTTTCAATAACTCTTTTCAATAACTCTTTTCAATAACTCTTTTCAATAACTCTTTTCAATAACTCTTTTCAATAACTCTTTTCAATAACTCTTTTCAATAACTCTTTTCAATAACTCTTTTCAATAACTCTTTTCAATAACTCTTTTCAATAACTCTTTTCAATAACTCTTTTCAGTAACTCTTTTCAATAACTCTTTTCAATAACTCTTTTCAATAACTCTTTTCAATAACTCTTTTCAATAACTCTTTTCAATAACTCTTTTCAATAACTCTTTTCAATAACTCTTTTCAATAACTCTTTTCAATAACTCTTTTCAATAACTCTTTTCAATAACTCTTTTCAATAACTCTTTTCAATAACTCTTTTCAATAACTCTTTTCAATAACTCTTTTCAATAACTCTTTTCAATAACTCTTTTCAATAACTCTTTTCAATAACTCTTTTCAATAACTCTTTTCAATAACTCTTTTCAATAACTCTTTTCAATAACTCTTTTCAATAACTCTTTTCAATAACTCTTTTCAATAACTCTTTTCAATAACTCATTCTTTTTCAATAACTCTTTTCAATAACTCTTTTCAATAACTCTTTTCAATAACTCTTTTCAATAACTCTTTTCAATAACTCTTTTCAATAACTCTTTTCAATAACTCTTTTCAATAACTCTTTTCAATAACTCTTTTCAATAACTCTTTTCAATAACTCTTTTCAATAACTCTTTTCAATAACTCTTTTCAATAACTCTTTTCAATAACTCTTTTCAATAACTCTTTTCAATAACTCTTTTCAATAACTCTTTTCAATAACTCTTTTCAATAACTCTTTTCAATAACTCTTTTCAATAACTCTTTTCAATAACTCTTTTCAATAACTCTTTTCAATAACTCTTTTCAATAACTCTTTTCAATAACTCTTTTCAATAACTCTTTTCAATAACTCTTTTCAATAACTCTTTTCAATAACTCTTTTCAATAACTCTTTTCAATAACTCTTTTCAATAACTCTTTTCAATAACTCTTTTCAATAACTCTTTTCAATAACTCTTTTCAATAACTCTTTTCAATAACTCTTTTCAATAACTCTTTTCAATAACTCTTTTCAATAACTCTTTTCAATAACTCTTTTCAATAACTCTTTTCAATAACTCTTTTCAATAACTCTTTTCAATAACTCTTTTCAATAACTCTTTTCAATAACTCTTTTCAATAACTCTTTTCAATAACTCTTTTCAATAACTCTTTTCAATAACTCTTTTCAACAACTCTTTTCAATAACTCTTTTCAACAACTCTTTTCAATAACTCTTTTCAATAACTCTTTTTTCAACAACTCTTTTCAACAACTCTTTTCAACAACTCTTTTCAATAACTCTTTTCAATAACTCTTTTCAACAACTCTTTTCAATAACTCTTTTCAATAACTCTTTTCAACAACTCTTTTCAACAACTCTTTTCAACAACTCTTTTCAATAACTCTTTTCAACAACTCTTTTCAACAACTCTTTTCAATAACTCTTTTCAATAACTCTTTTCAATAACTCTTTTCAATAACTCTTTTCAATAACTCTTTTCAATAACTCTTTTCAATAACTCTTTTCAATAACTCTTTTCAATAACTCTTTTCAATAACTCTTTTCAATAACTCTTTTCAATAACTCTTTTCAATAACTCTTTTCAATAACTCTTTTCAATAACTCTTTTCAATAACTCTTTTCAATAACTCTTTTCAATAACTCTTTTCAATAACTCTTTTCAATAACTCTTTTCAATAACTCTTTTCAATAACTCTTTTCAATAACTCTTTTCAACAACTCTTTTCAATAACTCTTTTCAATAACTCTTTTCAATAACTCTTTTCAATAACTCTTTTCAATAACTCTTTTCAACAACTCTTTTCAACAACTCTTTTCAACAACTCTTTTCAACAACTCTTTTCAATAACTCTTTTCAATAACTCTTTTCAATAACTCTTTTCAATAACTCTTTTCAATAACTCTTTTCAATAACTCTTTTCAATAACTCTTTTCAATAACTCTTTTCAATAACTCTTTTCAATAACTCTTTTCAATAACTCTTTTCAATAACTCTTTTCAATAACTCTTTTCAATAACTCATTTCAATAACTCTTTTCAATAACTCTTTTCAATAACTCTTTTCAATAACTCTTTTCAATAACTCTTTTCAATAACTCTTTTCAATAACTCTTTTCAATAACTCTTTTCAATAACTCTTTTCAATAACTCTTTTCAACAACTCTTTTCAACAACTCTTTTCAATAACTCTTTTCAATAACTCTTTTCAATAACTCTTTTCAATAACTCTTTTCAACAACTCTTTTCAACAACTCTTTTCAACAACTCTTTTCAACAACTCTTTTCAACAACTCTTTTCAACAACTCTTTTCAACAACTCTTTTCAACAACTCTTTTCAACAACTCTTTTCAATAACTCTTTTCAATAACTCTTTTCAATAACTCTTTTCAATAACTCTTTTCAATAACTCTTTTCAATAACTCTTTTCAATAACTCTTTTCAATAACTCTTTTCAATAACTCTTTTCAATAACTCTTTTCAATAACTCTTTTCAATAACTCTTTTCAATAACTCTTTTCAATAACTCTTTTCAATAACTCTTTTCAATAACTCTTTTCAATAACTCTTTTCAATAACTCTTTTCAATAACTCTTTTCAATAACTCTTTTCAATAACTCTTTTCAAATAACTCTTTTCAATAACTCTTTTCAATAACTCTTTTCAATAACTCTTTTCAATAACTCTTTTCAATAACTCTTTTCAATAACTCTTTTCAATAACTCTTTTCAATAACTCTTTTCAATAACTCTTTTCAATAACTCTTTTCAATAACTCTTTTCAATAACTCTTTTCAATAACTCTTTTCAATAACTCTTTTCAACAACTCTTTTCAACAACTCTTTTCAACAACTCTTTTCAATAACTCTTTTCAATAACTCTTTTCAATAACTCTTTTCAATAACTCTTTTCAGTAACTCTTTTCAATAACTCTTTTCAATAACTCTTTTCAATAACTCTTTTCAATAACTCTTTTCAATAACTCTTTTCAATAACTCTTTTCAATAACTCTTTTCAATAACTCTTTTCAATAACTCTTTTCAATAACTCTTTTCAATAACTCTTTTCAATAACTCTTTTCAATAACTCATTTCAATAACTCATTTCAATAACTCTTTTCAATAACTCTTTGCAACAACTCTTTTCAACAACTCTTTTCAATAACTCTTTTCAATAACTCTTTTCAATAACTCTTTTCAATAACTCTTTTCAACAACTCTTTTCAATAACTCTTTTCAATAACTCTTTTCAATAACTCTTTTCAATAACTCTTTTCAATAACTCTTTTCAATAACTCTTTTCAATAACTCATTTCAATAACTCTTTTCAAAAACTCATTTCAATAACTCTTTTCAATAACTCATTTCAATAACTCATTTCAATAACTCTTTTCAATAACTCTTTTCAATAACTCTTTTCAATAACTTTTTCAATAACGCTTTTCAATAACCCTTTTCAATAACTCTTTTCAATAACTCTTTTCAATAATTCTTTTCAACAACTCTTTTCAACAACTCTTTTCAACAACTCTTTTCAACAACTCTTTTTCAATAACTCTTTTCAACAACTCTTTTCAACAACTCTTTTCAACAACTCTTTTCAACAACTCTTTTCAACAACTCTTTTCAACAACTCTTTTCAACAACTCTTTTCAACAACTCTTTTCAACAACTCTTTTCAACAACTCTTTTCAACAACTCTTTTCAACAACTCTTTTCAACAACTCTTTTCAATAACTCTTTTCAATAACTCTTTTCAATAACTCTTTTCAATAACTCTTTTCAATAACTCTTTTCAATAACTCTTTTCAATAACTCTTTTCAATAACTCTTTTCAATAACTCATTTCAATAACTCATTTCAATAACTCATTTCAATAACTCTTTTCAATAACTGTTTTCAATAACTCTTTTCAATAACTCTTTTTCAATAACTCTTTTCAATAACTCTTTTCAATAACTCTTTTCAACAATTCTTTTCAACAACTCTTTTCAACAACTCTTTTTCAACAACTCTTTTCAACAACTCTTTTCAACAACTCTTTTCAACAACTCTTTTCAACAACTCTTTTCAACAACTCTTTTCAACAACTCTTTTCAACAACTCTTTTCAACAACTCTTTTCAACAACTCTTTTCAACAACTCTTTTCAACAACTCTTTTCAACAACTCTTTTCAACAACTCTTTTCAACAACTCTTTTCAATAACTCTTTTCAATAACTCTTTTCAATAACTCTTTTCAATAACTCTTTTCAATAACTCTTTTCAATAACTCTTTTCAACAACTCTTTTCAATAACTCTTTTCAATAACTCTTTTCAATAACTCTTTTCAATAACTCTTTTCAAAACTCTTTTCAATAACTCTTTTCAAAAACTCTTTTCAATAACTCTTTTCAATAACACTTTTCAATAACTCTTTTCAATAACTCTTTTCAATAACTGTTTTCAATAACTCGTTTCAATAACTCTTTTCAATAACTTTTTTCAATAACTCTTTTCAATAACTCTTTTCAATAACTCTTTTCAGTAACTCTTTTCAATAACTCTTTTCAATAACTCTTTTCAATAACTCTTTTCAGTAACTCTTTTCAATAACTCTTTTCAATAACTCTTTAACTCTTTTCAATAACTCTTTTCAATAACTCTTTTCAATAACTCTTTTCAATAACTCTTTTCAACAACACTTTTCAACAACTCTTTTCAACAACTCTTTTCAACAACTGTTTTTCAATAACTCTTTTCAATAACTCTTTTCAATAACTCTTTTCAATAACTCTTTTCAATATCTCTTTTCTTTTCAACAACTCTTTTCAATAACTCTTTTCAATAACTCTTTTCAACAACTCTTTTCAACAACTCTTTTCAACAACTCTTTTCAACAACTCTTTTCAACAACTCTTTTCAACAACTCTTTTCAACAACTCTTTTCAACAACTCTTTTCAACAACTCTTTTCAATAACTCTTTTCAATAACTCTTTTCAATAACTCTTTTCAATAACTCTTTTCAATAACTCTTTTCAATAACTCTTTAATTAACTCTTTTCAATAACTCTTTTCAATAACTCTTTTCAATAACTCTTTTCAATAACTCTTTTCAATAACTCTTTTCAATAACTCTTTTCAATAACTCTTTTCAATAACTCTTTTCAATAACTCTTTTCAATAACTCTTTTCAATAACTCTTTTCAATAACTCTTTTCAATAACTCTTTTCAATAACTCTTTTCAATAACTCTTTTCAATAACTCTTTTCAATAACTCTTTTCAATAACTCTTTTCAATAACTCTTTTCAATAACTCTTTTCAATAACTCTTTTCAATAACTCTTTTCAATAACTCTTTTCAATAACTCTTTTCAATAACTCTTTTCAATAACTCTTTTCAATAACTCTTTTCAATAACTCTTTTCAATAACTCTTTTCAATAACTCTTTTCAATAACTCTTTTCAATAACTCTTTTCAATAACTCTTTTCAATAACTCTTTTCAATAACTCTTTTCAATAACTCTTTTCAATAACTCTTTTCAATAACTCTTTTCAATAACTCTTTTCAATAACTCTTTTCAATAACTCTTTTCAATAACTCTTTTCAATAACTCTTTTCAATAACTCTTTTCAATAACTCTTTTCAATAACTCTTTTCAATAACTCTTTTCAATAACTCTTTTCAATAACTCTTTTCAATAACTCTTTTCAATAACTCTTTTCAATAACTCTTTTCAATAACTCTTTTCAATAACTCTTTTCAATAACTCTTTTCAATAACTCTTTTCAATAACTCTTTTCAATAACTCTTTTCAATAACTCTTTTCAATAACTCTTTTCAATAACTCTTTCAATAACTCTTTTCAATAACTCTTTTCAATAACTCTTTTCAATAACTCTTTTCAATAACTCTTTTCAATAACTCTTTTCAATAACTCTTTTCAATAACTCTTTTCAATAATAACTCTTTTCAATAACTCTTTTCAATAACTCTTTTCAATAACTCTTTTCAATAACTCTTTTCAATAACTCTTTTCAATAACTCTTTTCAATAACTCTTTTCAATAACTCTTTTCAATAACTCTTTTCAATAACTCTTTTCAATAACTCTTTTCAATAACTCTTTTCAATAACTCTTTTCAATAACTCTTTTCAATAACTCTTTTCAATAACTCTTTTCAATAACTCTTTTCAATAACTCTTTCAATAACTCTTTTCAATAACTCTTTTCAATAACTCTTTTCAATAACTCTTTTCAATAACTCTTTTCAATAACTCTTTTCAATAACTCTTTTCAATAACTCTTTTCCAAATAGCGTCGTAAATTTTTCAAATAACGTGCAATTGCCCAATTAATGTATCAGTATAGTTATAATTGGTTAAACAGAAGGAAATCGATTGAAAAATTATCTTAAATATTCAATATTTCTCATAACAAATGATCGCTCGAAGCTATGTATGAACGACGACCCATTCCGGAAGTGGGTGTGCGCACGGCCTTCTAAATATAACCGTGGTGTGCGTGAACTTTTGGCAAGTCGTCAATAATATTCATATTCAAGGTCGACACTTGAGCAGTACGAGTTAAGTAAGTAAGTAAGTAGGTAGGTATATTCTTTATTTTACCATTTGCGACCTGCACTCTTGTTTACATACATATAAAACACGGAAAACAAACAAAGCTGGCAGCCAACAACGACGCCCAGCCCACAACGACTCTAGCCTATGATGTTAAAGTCACCACGACAGACAGAGTCATCTATGGCAAACGCCGGCCGAAACAGACAAGTCACCCGCGACGATCTCCAAGTCGTTTCCTTGCAGCATATACAAATTTATCAAAAACGAAACGCCTGAATAATGCAGCCATTCGATATATCAATCACTAAGCCCTTTCACACTGCATCTCCACCCTATCCCTTGAAATTCCTGAAATTCCTTTGCACTGGATAGCAAGAAAAGGTGCAATTTGGCCCTTCATCTAAAAAACTGCCCTCTGCATTTCTGAATCCCCCTTCCTTGGGTCTGTTAGGCACTCCTAAGGCTATCCAAAATGACAGTCAGTCATATCTTGCAATCACTCTTCAATCAGTGCTAGCCTTTCAGTTCTATTATCCTTGTAAAGCGAAAATGCACTGCAGAAGTTGGAGGGAGGAAATGCTGAAATTTGACCATTGAAATGAAATACTTAGACCCTAAGCATGTGAAAGCCCTATTCAGAGTTGTTAGGGCTATCAAAAGCGACAATCACTCATCTCTAAGAATCACTCTTCTCTTGGTAGTAACCATTTAAACTTACCATCATTGCGAAGGCGTAATGCATTGCACAAATTGCAAAAAGGAATGCTGTAATTTGGCCCATGAAATGAAATACTTATCGTCTAAGTATGCGAAAGCCCTTTGTAGGGCTAAAAGACCACCATTCATGCTATCCAAAACGCCAATCATACGTCTGTTTCAATCACCATTGTCTAAGTGGTAGCTCTTGAATCATACCATTATTGTCAATGCAAAATCCATTGTACAAATACATTGCAAGAGATACTGTGACTTGACCCTTGAAATAAAATACTTAGACGCTAAGTATGTGAAAGCCGTATCTAGGGACTAAAGATCACCCTTACTGTTATAGAAACCGCCAATCACCCGTCTGTTTCAATCACCATTGCCTAAAATAATGGCAGCCCTTCAAGAATACCACTATTCCCAAAGCAAAATCCATATTAGAAATGCATTGCAAGATATACTGTTACTTGATCCTTGAAATAAAATACTTAGACCCCAAGTATGTGAAAGCCGTATCTAGGGACTAAAGACCACCCTCAGTGCTATAGAAATCGCCAATCACCCATCTATTTCAATCACCATTCTCTAAGTGGTAGCACATGAAACTTACCATTATTGTCAATGCAAAATCCATGGTACAAATGCATTGCAGTATATACTGTTATTTGACCCTTGAAATAAAATACCTATCCTCTAAATATGTGGAAACCTTTTCTAGGGCCTAAAGAGCACACTCAGTGCTACCAAAATCGAAAATCACCCGTCTGTTTCAATCACCATTGTCAAAGTAGTAGCCCTTCAACAATACCACTATTCCCAAAGCAAAATTCATTTTGCAAATGCATTGCAAGATATACTGTTACTTGACCCTTGAAATGAAATACTTAGACCTTGAGTATGTGAAAGCCGTATCTAACGCCTAAAGAGTACCTCTAGTGCTGATGAAAACCACAATCACCCACCACTTTCAATCACTTTTCTCTAAGTGCTCACCCTTAAACTGAAACATTATTGCCAAGCCAAAATACACTGTAGAAATTCATTCAAATAGTGCTGCTACTGGACCCTTCCTATTAAGTACTCATCGTCTGGGTATGTGAAAGCCTTTTATAGGGACTGAAGAGCACCCTTGTTACTTACCAAAACCAAAATAACCAGGATTTTCAATCAATCTACTCTTAGTGCTCACCCTTCAACTGAAACATTATTGCCAAGTCAAAATACACTGTAGAAATTCATTGCAAATAGTGCTGTTACTGGACCCTTCCAATTAAGTATTCATCGTCTGGGTATGTCAAAGCCTTTTATAGGGCCTGAAGATCACCCTTGGTACTTAGCAACACCACAACGACCCAGCTTTTTCAATCACTCTTCTACAAGTTCTGACCCTTCAACTGAAACATTATTGTCAAGGCAAAATACACTGTAGAAATCCATTGCCAATAATGCTGTTACTGGACCCTTCCAATTAAGTACTTATCGTCTAAGTATGTGAAAGCCTTTTATAGGGTCTAAAGAGCACCCTAAGTACTGACCAAAACCACTATCATCCCATCTCTTTCAATAACTATTCTCTAATTTCGGACCCTGCAACTGAAACGTTATTGTCAAGCCAAAATACACAGTAGAAATGCATTGCAAGTAATGCTGTTACTAGACCCTTTGAATTTAGTACTTGTCGTCCAAGTATGTGAAAGTCTTTTATAGGGGCTGAAGAGCACCATTGGTACTTACCAAAACCACAATCATCCACCTTTTTCAATCACTCTTCTATAAGTTCTGACCATTCAACTGAAACATTATTGTCAAGTCAAAATACACTGTAGAAATCCATTGCAAATTATGCTGTTACTGAACCCTTCTAATTAAATACTTATCGTCCAGGTATGTGAAAGCTCTCTCTAGGGCCTGAAGACAAACCTTTATGCTAACCAAAACCTGACAGTCAACCACCTTTTTCAATCAACAGTGCTTAAGTGCGCACCCATCAACTTATACATTGTTTCCAAGTCAAAATACACTGTAGAAATCCATTGCAAATTATGCTGTTACTGAACCCTTCTAATTAAATACTTATCGTCCAGGTATGTGAAAGCTCTCTCTAGGGCCTGAAGACAAACCTTTATGCTAACCAAAACCACAGTCAACCACCTTTTTCAATCAACAGTGCTTAAGTGCGCACCCATCAACTTATACATTGTTTCCAAGTCAAAATACACTGTAGAAATCCATTGCAAATTATGCTGTTACTGAACCCTTCTAATTAAATACTTATCTTCCAGGTATGTGAAAGCGCTCTCTAGGGCCTGAAGACAAACCTTTATGCTAACCAAAACCACAATCAACCACCTTTTTCAATCAACAGTGCTCTAAGTGCTCACCCTTCAACTTATACATTGTTTCCAAGTCAAAATACACTGTAGAAATCCATTGCAAATTATGCTGTTACTGAACCCTTCTAATTAAATACTTATCGTCCAGGTATGTGAAAGCACTCTCTAGGGCCTGAAGAGAAGCCTTTATGCTCACCAATACCACAATCACCCAGCTTTTTCAATCAACAGTGTCTAAGTGCTCACCCTTCAACTGAAACACTTTTTCAAGCCAAAATACACTGTAGAAATGCATTGATAGTAATGCTGTTATTTCAGCGTCCAAATTAAATACTTATCGTATAAGTAAGTGAAAGCTTTTTCTAGGGCCTAAAAGCCACCCTTAATACTACTGAAACTGGCTTCCACCTAATCAGCCTCAGATGTAATGAGAATAAGCTTATTTTCAAAATGTCAAATAAGTGCAAATACCAATTGTTCTAATGGTGCATTTTTTTACACACAAGCTGACCTTTCCAACTCCAGGAATTTCAACTCCTTTCATGGGTCTGGTATGTCCATGCTTTTAGCAACTCCATACTTGCTACACTCTTCTCGAAAATCATGAAGAATTTCTGAAGAAATGAACAGCAGCCATTATAGCACAGAAATAACAATGAGTGGATCAGTTCTGAAAACATGTAATAAGAAGTAAAATAAAGTATTACTTCCAATAACTTCATGATAACATATAATTGCCATAATGCTACTGAAGTAACAATATAGAAGTTATTACCATGCATCGTATCACACAGAATGACAAACAACAGGGGAACAGAGGAACATTTAAACCAGCTCTGAATTTTGATTCAGATTTCCGAGTTCTATGTAAATCTGTTTCAGTTAAAGCCAACTACCATACCAGAAAAATTACAAACAGTAAAACAGATAATATTGAAGCAGTTCACAAAGATAAGAAATAAATTGCTTTGAATTAAGCTTCACTCTAATTACTGCTAACATAAAGGAATTACTGTTAACATACTTCTAAGAAAATAATGATATTGAAGTAAACGTCATTGATGGTATCACAGAGAATTAGAAAAAACATTGAAACAGTTAATCCAGCTTTTAACACTTTAACGACGAGTGTAGGACTACTGAAAGCGACACAAGACACAAACAAAAGCAGCTCATTGTTAAAGTGTCAAATGTCACAATATGGAACACATGGATCCAGTTTGTAACATCACCACCAGGACAGATATCCATTTAGAAATTTCTGCTTCTTCTGTGCCCTCTAAACAACCAATCTGTACTAAGTACACAGTAAGATTTCTTAAATATCTAATAATTTAAGAATACAACTAGTACACTAAGTAATATATTGCATACTTATACAGCTTATATACGATTGTCCATGCACAATTGAAATATTGTAAAATTAGATAGCACATGAATATATTGGCCACTATTATACTATACCATAACGCTTCCACAGAGTGATTCTTGCCTGTCGAAGCCACACTTAAAATTCTATTCCACTCCATTCTCAGTTCCTTGCTGAAGAAGTAGGGCCATTCATGCAAACAGCATCTGCAGCAGTAATGACAAAAGCAGGTAGGTTAAACAGAATCTTTGGATTCACATAATAGGCACATTTAACATCCTCATGAAAAATTGCTCCTACACCTAGGCCTATACTTGTCAAACATTTATATCTTGTACTTATAGCTGACTTTTGTAAGTGATTTAAATATTGCTATATTGAGCACTTCAGCTACATAATGTAGATTATATACACATTATAATAGAATTAATTCTCTGTTATTCTTATATGAAGGCATACAATTGAAAACATTCAATAAGTACAATACAGTACCGTATTTAAATAAGAATATCACAAAGATCAGACCTCAAGGCAACCAGGAAATGCAGCAACGGAATTTCTGTTTTAACCTCATGGCGCAAGACAGAGGGTTCTCTCCACCTCATCTTGCAAACAGAAGTCTGCAGTCATTGTCCTTAGTGTGCAAGGGGTGCTCATGGAACACGTTTTCGTATCTATGTAACCGGGATTGGATTTAATTAATTACTTAGTAACTTCTACCCCACTGTTATCTAATGCTCAAGGCATCAACCAATGGCACATGTCTTCTTCAAAAATGATAAGACTGACGTAAAAGGAACGGATCGTGAATAATGTGAATAACTTGAGTTCACTGTTCTGTCACCCTGAAACCCAATTCAGACAGAATCTCTCTAGAGCAGGAAACCAAGGCAACAACTTAAGTACACAGACCGTAGCATGCTTGACTAGAAAATATACTTACATTCGAATGCTTACTCCAGACAACAGCAGAACGTTTCAAATCAGTAAAACTCTGCTTCTTGCACCTTCCATTCCAGTAAAACTGCAGGACCAGACAGATGGTAATCAGTCGTTTCATGATACCCAATACTGTCTTGCATGAATGCCTTCAACCTCGACTCGACAGAAAGCTTACCTGCAACATACAACACAAAAAAGTGCAATATGCTTATACATGTGTATTTGTGTCCGTATGCACGCATGATGTATGAGCGATATTGCACATATGATTTAAGTAAGTATGTATGTCTGTAGATATTGATACAGACTCTTCATATGTGACCTTTCAAGCACCTCTCAGTAGTATTAAGGGTGGCTTTTAGGCCCTAGAAAAAGCTTTCACATACTTATACGATAAGTATTTAATTTGGACGCTGAAATAACAGCATTACTATCAATGCATTTCTACAGTGTATTTTGGCTTGAAAATAGTGTTTCAGTTGAAGGGTGAGCACTTAGACAAGAGCAATTGAAAAAGATGGGTGATTGTGGTTTTGGTGAGCATAAAGGCTTCTCTTCAGGCCCTAGAAAGTGCATTCACATACCTAGACGATAAGTATTTAATTGGAAGGGTTCAGTAACAGCATAATTTGCAATGGATTTCTACAGTGTATTTTGACTTGAAAACAATGTTTAAGTGGAAGGGTGAGCACTTAGACACTGTTGATTGAAAAAGGTGGTTGATTGTGGTTTTGGTTAGCATAAAGGTTTGTCTTCAGGCCCTAGAGAGCGCTTTCACATACCTGGACGATAAGTATTTAATTGGAAGGGTTCAGTAACAGCATAATTTGCAATGGATTTCTACAGTGTATTTTGACTTGACAACAATGTTTAAGTTGAAGGGTGAGCACTTAGACACTGTTGATTGAAAAAGGTGGTTGATTGTGGTTTTGGTTAGCATAAAGGGTTGTCTTCAGGCCCTAGAGAGTGCTTTCACATACCTTGACGATAAGTATTTAATTGGAAGGGTTCAGTAACAGCATAATTTGCAATGGATTTCTACAGTGTATTTTGACTTGACAACAATGTTTAAGTGGAAGGGTGAGCACTTAGACACTGTTGATTGAAAAAGGTGGTTGATTGTGGTTTTGGTTAGCATAAAGGTTTGTCTTCAGGCCCTAGAGAGCGCTTTCACATACCTAGAAGATAAGTATTTAATTGGAAGGGTTCAGTAACAGCATAATTTGCAATGGATTTCTACAGTGTATTTTGACTTGAAAACAATGTTTAAGTGGAAGGGTGAGCACTTAGACACTGTTGATTGAAAAAGGTGGTTGATTGTGGTTTTGGTTAGCATAAAGGTTTGTCTTCAGGCCCTAGAAAGTGCATTCACATACCTAGACGATAAGTATTTAATTGGAAGGGTTCAGTAACAGCATAATTTGCAATGGATTTCTACAGTGTATTTTGACTTGACAACAATGTTTAAGTGGAAGGGTGAGCACTTAGACACTGTTGATTGAAAAAGGTGGTTGATTGTGGTTTTGGTTAGCATAAAGGTTTGTCTTCAGGCCCTAGAGAGCGCTTTCACATACCTGGACGATAAGTATTTAATTGGAAGGGTTCAGTAACAGCATAATTTGCAATGGATTTCTACAGTGTATTTTGGCTTGACAACAATGTTTAAGTGGAAGGGTGAGCACTTAGACACTGTTGATTGAAAAAGGTGGTTGATTGTGGTTTTGGTTAGCATAAAGGGTTGTCTTCAGGCCCTAGAAAACAGCGCTTTCACATACCTAGATGATAAGTATTTAATTGAAAGGGTTCAGTAACAGCATAATTTGCAATGAATTTCTACAATGTATTTCTTGACAACAATGTACTTATTGGAAGGTTGAGCACTTATGCCTTTGAAAAAGATGAATTGTTTTGAGCATTCTATTCAATGTGTATATGATTGAAGACGATGTATTTAATTGGAAGGGTTCAGTGATTTTGCAATGTTTTACAGTGTATTTTGCCTTGAAAACAATGTTTCTTCAAGCACTAGAAAAAGGTGGGTGATTGTGGTTTTGGTGTAGCATAAAGGGTTTTCTTCAGGCCCTAGGATGCATTCACATACCTAGACGATAAGTATTTAATTGGAAGGGTTCAGTAACAGCATAATTTGCAATGGATTTCTACAGTGTATTTTGACTTGACAACAATGTTTAAGTGGAAGGGTGAGCACTTAGACACTGTTGATTGAAAAAGGTGGTTGATTGTGGTTTTGGTTAGCATAAAGGGTTGTCTTCAGGCCCTAGAAAGCGCAAGAATCATACCTAGACGATAAGTATTTAATTGGAAGGGTTCAGTAACAGCATAATTTGCAATGGATTTCTACAGTGTATTTTGGCTTGAAATGGACAATGTTTAAGTGGAAGGGTGAGCACTTAGACACTGTTGATTGAAAAAGGATGGGTGATTGTGGTTTTGGTTAGCATTGGTTGTTTCTTCAGGCCCTAGAAGCAGAAATTTCACATACTCTGACGATAAGTATTTAATTGGAAGGGTTCAGTAACAGCATAATTTGCAATGGCTTTCTACAGTGTATTTTGACTTGAAAACAATGTTTAAGTGGAAGGGTGAGCACTTAGACACTGTTGATTGAAAAAGGTGGTTGATTGTGGTTTTGGTTAGCACAAAGGGTTGTCTTCAGGCCCTAGAAAGTGCATTCACATACCTAGACGATAAGTATTTAATTGGAAGGGTTCAGTAACAGCATAATTTGCAATGGATTTCTACAGTGTATTTTGACTTGAAAACAATGTTTTGAGCACTTGACAACAATGTGGGTGATTGTGGTTGGTTGTCTTCAGGCCCTAGAATGTGCATTCACATACCTAGATGATAAGTATTTAATTGGAAGGGTTCAGTAACAGCATAACTTAGACACTGAATTGATTGAAAAAGGGTGGTAACAGTGATTGTGGTTTTGTGTATTTTGACCAAGGTTTAAGTGGAAGGGTTCAGGCCCTATAAAAGATGGTTGATTTTTTGGTTACATACTCAGACGATAGAAAGTACACATTAATTAATTGGAAGGGTTCAGTAACAGCATAATTTGCAATGGATTTCTACAGTGTATTTTGGCTTGAAAACAATGTTTAAGTGGAAGGGTGAGCACTTAGACACTGTTGATTGAAAAAGGTGGGTGATTGTGGTTTTGGTTAGCACCAAGGTTTGTCTTCAGGCCCTAGAAAAGGCTTTCACATACCTAGACGATAAGTATTTAATTGAAAGGGTTCAGTAACAGCATAATTTGCAATGGATTTCTACAGTGTATTTTGGCTTGAAAACAATGTTTAAGTGGAAGGGTGAGCACTTAGACACTGTTGATTGAAAAAGGTGGGTGATTGTGGTTTTGGTTAGCACAAAGGTTTGTCTTCAGGCCCTAGAAAGTGCTTTCACATACCTAGACGATAAGTATTTAATTGGAAGGGTTCAGTAACAGCATAATTTGCAATGGATTTCTACAGTGTATTTTGGCTTGAAAACAATGTTTAAGTGGAAGGGTGAGCACTTAGACACTGTTGATTGAAAAAGGTGGGTGATTGTGGTTTTGGTTAGCATAAAGGTTTGTCTTCAGGCCCTAGAGAGTGCTTTCACATACCTAGACGATAAGTATTTAATTGGAAGGGTTCAGTAACAGCATAATTTGCAATGGATTTCTACAGTGTATTTTGGCTTGAAAACAATGTTTAAGTGGAAGGGTGAGCACTTAGACACTGTTGATTGAAAAAGGTGGGTGATTGTGGTTTTGGTTAGCATAAAGGTTTGTCTTCAGGCCCTAGAAAGCGCTTTCACATACCTGGACGATAAGTATTTAATTGGAAGGGTTCAGTAACAGCATAATTTGCAATGGATTTCTACAGTGTATTTTGGCTTGAAAACAATGTTTAAGTTGAAGGGTGAGCACTTAGACACTGTTGATTGAAAAAGGTGGTTGATTGTGGTTTTGGTTAGCATAAAGGTTTGTCTTCAGGCCCTAGAGAGTGCTTTCACATACCTAGACGATAAGTATTTAATTGGAAGGGTTCAGTAACAGCATAATTTGCAATGGATTTCTACAGTGTATTTTGGCTTGAAAACAATGTTTAAGTGGAAGGGTGAGCACTTAGACACTGTTGATTGAAAAAGGTGGTTGATTGTGGTTTTGGTTAGCATAAAGGTTTGTCTTCAGGCCCTAGAGAGTGCTTTCACATACCTAGACGATAAGTATTTAATTGGAAGGGTTCAGTAACAGCATAATTTGCAATGGATTTCTACAGTGTATTTTGGCTTGAAAACAATGTTTAAGTGGAAGGGTGAGCACTTAGACACTGTTGATTGAAAAAGGTGGTTGATTGTGGTTTTGGTTAGCATAAAGGTTTGTCTTCAGGCCCTAGAAAGTGCTTTCACATACCTGGACGATAAGTATTTAATTGGAAGGGTTCAGTAACAGCATAATTTGCAATGGATTTCTACAGTGTATTTTGGCTTGAAAACAATGTTTAAGTGGAAGGGTGAGCACTTAGACACTGTTGATTGAAAAAGGTGGTTGATTGTGGTTTTGGTTAGCATAAAGGTTTGTCTTCAGGCCCTAGAGAGCGCTTTCACATACCTAGACGATAAGTATTTAATTGGAAGGGTTCAGTAACAGCATAATTTGCAATGGATTTCTACAGTGTATTTTGGCTTGAAAACAATGTTTAAGTTGAAGGGTGAGCACTTAGACACTGTTGATTGAAAAAGGTGGGTGATTGTGGTTTTGGTTAGCATAAAGGTTTGTCTTCAGGCCCTAGAGAGCGCTTTCACATACCTAGACGATAAGTATTTAATTGGAAGGGTTCAGTAACAGCATAATTTGCAATGGATTTCTACAGTGTATTTTGACTTGAAAACAATGTTTAAGTTGAAGGGTGAGCACTTAGACACTGTTGATTGAAAAAGGTGGTTGATTGTGGTTTTGGTTAGCATAAAGGTTTGTCTTCAGGCCCTAGAGAGTGCTTTCACATACCTGGACGATAAGTATTTAATTGGAAGGGTTCAGTAACAGCATAATTTGCAATGGATTTCTACAGTGTATTTTGACTTGACAACAATGTTTAAGTGGAAGGGTGAGCACTTAGACACTGTTGATTGAAAAAGGTGGTTGATTGTGGTTTTGGTTAGCATAAAGGTTTGTCTTCAGGCCCTAGAGAGTGCTTTCACATACCTGGACGATAAGTATTTAATTGGAAGGGTTCAGTAACAGCATAATTTGCAATGGATTTCTACAGTGTATTTTGGCTTGAAAACAATGTTTAAGTTGAAGGGTGAGCACTTAGACACTGTTGATTGAAAAAGGTGGTTGATTGTGGTTTTGGTTAGCATAAAGGTTTGTCTTCAGGCCCTAGAGAGCGCTTTCACATACCTAGACGATAAGTATTTAATTGGAAGGGTTCAGTAACAGCATAATTTGCAATGGATTTCTACAGTGTATTTTGGCTTGAAAACAATGTTTAAGTGGAAGGGTGAGCACTTAGACACTGTTGATTGAAAAAGGTGGTTGATTGTGGTTTTGGTTAGCATAAAGGTTTGTCTTCAGGCCCTAGAGAGTGCTTTCACATACCTGGACGATAAGTATTTAATTAGAAGGGTTCAGTAACAGCATAATTTGCAATGGATTTCTACAGTGTATTTTGGCTTGACAACAATGTTTAAGTGGAAGGGTGAGCACTTAGACACTGTTGATTGAAAAAGGTGGGTGATTGTGGTTTTGGTTAGCATAAAGGTTTGTCTTCAGGCCCTAGAGAGCGCTTTCACATACCTGGACGATAAGTATTTAATTAGAAGGGTTCAGTAACAGCATAATTTGCAATGGATTTCTACAGTGTATTTTGACTTGAAAACAATGTTTAAGTTGAAGGGTGAGCACTTAGAGACTGTTGATTGAAAAAGGTGGTTGATTGTGGTTTTGGTTAGCATAAAGGTTTGTCTTCAGGCCCTAGAAAGTGCATTTCACATACCTGGACGATAAGTATTTAATTGGAAGGGTTCAGTAACAGCATAATTTGCAATGGATTTCTACAGTGTATTTTGACTTGACAAACAATGTTTAAGTGGAAGGGTGAGCACTTAGACACTGTTGATTGAAAAAGGTGGTTGATTGTGGTTTTGGTTAGCATAAAGGTTTGTCTTCAGGCCCTAGAGAGCGCTTTCACATACCTGGACGATAAGTATTTAATTGGAAGGGTTCAGTAACAGCATAATTTGCAATGGATTTCTACAGTGTATTTTGACTTGACAACAATGTTTAAGTTGAAGGGTGAGCACTTAGACACTGTTGATTGAAAAAGGTGGGTGATTGTGGTTTTGGTTAGCATAAAGGTTTGTCTTCAGGCCCTAGAGAGTGCTTTCACATACCTAGACGATAAGTATTTAATTGGAAGGGTTCAGTAACAGCATAATTTGCAATGGATTTCTACAGTGTATTTTGACTTGAAAACAATGTTTAAGTTGAAGGGTGAGCACTTAGACACTGTTGATTGAAAAAGGTGGTTGATTGTGGTTTTGGTTAGCATAAAGGTTTGTCTTCAGGCCCTAGAGAGTGCTTTCACATACCTGGACGATAAGTATTTAATTAGAAGGGTTCAGTAACAGCATAATTTGCAATGGATTTCTACAGTGTATTTTGACTTGAAAACAATGTTTAAGTTGAAGGGTGAGCACTTAGACACTGTTGATTGAAAAAGGTGGTTGATTGTGGTTTTGGTTAGCATAAAGGTTTGTCTTCAGGCCCTAGAGAGTGCTTTCACATACCTGGACGATAAGTATTTAATTGGAAGGGTTCAGTAACAGCATAATTTGCAATGGATTTCTACAGTGTATTTTGACTTGACAACAATGTTTAAGTTGAAGGGTGAGCACTTAGACACTGTTGATTGAAAAAGGTGGTTGATTGTGGTTTTGGTTAGCATAAAGGTTTGTCTCTTCAGGCCCTAGAGAGCGCTTTCACATACCTAGACGATAAGTATTTAATTGGAAGGGTTCAGTAACAGCATAATTTGCAATGGATTTCTACAGTGTATTTTGCCTTGACAATAATGTTTCAGTTGAAGGGTGAGCACTTAGAGAAGAGTTGATTGAAAAAGGTGGGTGATTGTGGTTTTGGTTAGCACAAAGGGTTCTCTTCAGGCCCTAGAAAGTGCTTTCACATACCTAGACGATAAGTATTTAATTGGAAGGGTTCAGTAACAGCATTATTTGCAATGCATTTCTACAGTGTATTTTGGCTTGACAATAATGTTTCAGTTGAAGGGTGAGCACTTAGAGAATGTTGATTGAAAAAGATGGATGATTGTGGTTTTGGTTAGCACTTAAAGGTTTGTCTTCAGGCCCTAGAAAAGGCTTTCACATACCTAGACGATAAGTATTTAATTGGAAGGGTTCAGTAACAGCATAATTTGCAATGGATTTCTACAGTGTATTTTGCCTTGACAATAATGTTTCAGTTGAAGGGTCAGAACTTGTAGAAGAGTGATTGAAAAAGCTGGGTGATTGTGGTGTTGGTAAGTACCAAGGGTGATCTTCAGGCCCTATAAAAGGCTTTGACATACCCAGACGATGAATACTTAATTGGAAGGGTCCAGTAACAGCACTATTTGCAATGAATTTCTACAGTGTATTTTGACTTGGCAATAATGTTTCAGTTGAAGGGTGAGCACTAAGAGTAGATTGATTGAAAATCCTGGTTATTTTGGTTTTGGTAAGTAACAAGGGTGCTCTTCAGTCCTTATAAAAGGCTTTCACATACCCAGACGATGAGTACTTAATAGGAAGGGTCCAGTAGCAGCACTATTTGCAATGGATTTCTACAGTGTATTTTGGCTTGGCAATAATGTTTCAGTTTAAGGGTGAGCACTTAGAAAAGTGATTGAAAGTGGTGGGTGATTGTGGTTTTCATCAGCACTAGAGGTACTCTTTAGGCGTTAGATACGGCTTTCACATACTCAAGGTCTAAGTATTTCATTTCAAGGGTCAAGTAACAGTATATCTTGCAATGCATTTGCAAAATGAATTTTGCTTTGGGAATAGTGGTATTCTTGAAGGGCTGCCATTATTTTAGGCAATGGTGATTGAAACAGACGGGTGATTGGCGGTTTCTATAACAGTAAGGGTGATCTTTAGTCCCTAGATACGGCTTTTACATACTTAGCGTCTAAGTATTTTATTTCAAGGGTCAAGTAACAGTATATCTTTCAATGCATTTGTACAATGGATCTTCCATTGGAAATAGTGGTATTCTTTAAGGGCTACCACTTAGACAGTGGTGATTGAAATGGATGGGTGATTAGCGTTTTGGATAGCAATGAGGGTGCTCTTTAGTCCCTAGATACGGCTTTCACATACTTCGGGTCTAAGTATTTTATTTCAACGATCAAGTAACAGTATATCTTGCAATGCATTTGCACAATGGATTTTGCATTGACAGTATTGGTAAATTTCAAGGGCTACCAATTAGACAATGGTGATTGAAACAGACGGGTGATTGGCGTTTTGGATAGCACTGAGGGTTCTCTTTAGGCCCTACAAAGGGGTTTCACAAACTTAGAGGATTAGTATTTTATTTCAAGGATCAAATAAACAGCATCTCTTGCAATGCATTTGTACAATGGATTTTGCATCGAGAATAATGATAAGTTCCAAGGGCTACCACTTTCAGAATGGTGATTTAAATAGATGATTGATTGGTGTTTTGATTAGCATTGGGGGGTCTCCTTTGGCCCTAGAATGGGCTTTTGCATACTTAGACGATAAGTATTTTATTTCAATGGTCAAATAATAGCATTTCTTGCAATGTATTTGTTCCACTGGATTTTCGCTTGACACTGATGGATTAGTTTGAAGGACTACCACTGTGACGATAATGATTGAAGGTGATGGATGATCGCCGTTTTCAATGCAGACTGATAGCATAAAACACCTGCAAAATAAATCGTGTGGGAAGTGTTAGTGCCTCATAGACGGTAATTAGTTAAGCGTACGACTGCCTGGCCTGTTCGTATCTCATAGGCTTAACGCGTCAACTGAACGCAATATTCAGTACTGTATTAAGTTGTGGTGTAGCTATTAATAGCCGCGGTCAAGTTGAGGTGTAGCTATTAATAGCCGCGGTCAATATAGATTCCTTCAGCCGCGGGTAATGTAGCATAGCCGCTTGACTTCCTGTTGTCGTCGAATGATCGCTTAACGGCTCAATTCGTTTACATTTTCTCTTCTAAATTAAGTTTTATTCGGTTGTTTTTGTTTCTTTTAGCACAAATATATTCCGGAATATGACAAATATAAGCGTAAACGCTTAAATTTCTCTGGGAATACGTTATAAGTCAGAAAATAATTTAGGGCGCTAAAATACACGTTTACCCCAGGTTAGATTCTTTAATTCTGTGCATGTAATCTAGTGGACTAACACACATTTAGTTAGTTCAATGAGAGTTGCTAATATAATTGTGGTTTGATCGTAATGTTTATTTTCCCACGAAATCAGCCAACATTGCGTTGTGCGATCTGTTTCTTGCCCGCCAAAATTTGGGATTCTTGGCACATACACCGCCTTATTCTCTGTCTGTGGAAGCTCCACTGGTCCTGACCAGATCCCTGCCTGGCTCCTTTCCAACATGGCTCACCTCCTGGCTGAACCGATAACAAACCTATTTACATAATTTCTGTGTTCCTGACCAATGTGGGTCTAGCTCCATTACCCCTATTCCTAAGATCCCTAACCCATCTCAATATATATGAGTGGATTTGTTCTGCTCTTAATAATATTACACTGGATTTGTTTTTCTACAACTTTCGTTATAGTCAACCATTTTATCTTCACTAGATATATATCCTGAATTATAGCGTACAGTTGTGCTATTATACAACGGATGGATAGATTCAGTATATCGTCGTGAAGTTTTCTCTGTGTGAATAATTTCTTACTTTACTCGAAAAGAACTACCACTGATACACTGATACATGAAACATGAACTCTTCTGTTAAGCAGCTGAAAGGCGAACTTAAATTAAGTAATCGTGTTAAACTGGACACTGCTGGTTTTGGAAAGGCTACGACAACAAGAATTGCAGAAAACTTTCACAGAGGCAATTGCTTTGAACCGCATATCAACTCTCATCTTTGTCAAAAGTCAAATACAGATACAGACTTTGTCCAGAATCTTTTGATTGAACAAGCACACGCGAATCATTTAAAAACACAAACAAATGTCAATTATTTCAGAAACTGTATGCTCAATGTGATCATCTCACAGCTCACCAAAGAACCGATACTAGAGAAAAAAAACACTTAAATTAACAATTAAGTGAGTATCCTGATGGAGATTACGAAAACCAATATGGGCGAGAAACCATACAGATGCCAATTATGTCAGAAGTCATTTATTCACGGTAGTCATTTGAAAAGGCACATGAAAACCCATTCCGGTGAAAAACCATACAGGTGCCAGCTATGTCAGAAGTCATTTGCTGCTAATTATAATCTGGAAACGCACATGAGAATCCATACGGGTGAAAAACCATACAGTTGCCAGATTTGTCAGAAGTCATTTACTTATAATTATAACCTGGAAACGCACATGAGAATCCATACGGGTGAAAAACCACACAGGTGCCAGATATGTCAGAAATCATTTATTGACGGTAGTCATTTGAAAAGGCACATGAAAACCCATACTGGTGAAAAACCATACAGGTGCCAGCTATGTCAGAAATCATTTAATCAAAGTGGTATTCTGAAAACGCACATGATAACCCATACTGGTGAAAAACCATACAGGTGCCAGTTATGTCAAAAATCATTTAATCAAAGTCGTTATCTGAAAAGGCACATGAGAACCCACACTGGCGAAAAACCACACAGCTGTCATTTATGTCAGAAATCATTTATCCGTTTAGGGACCTTGACGGTGCATATGAGAACGCACACAGGAGTTAAGCCATACATATGTGAGGCTTGTAATAAAGGATTCACAGATATTGGACAGCTAAAGAAACACAGAAGAACTCATGCAACTCAGAAGCAACGCTCGCTCAATAAACCTTATACCAAGAGCAGTTCTTCAGCGAAGAACTTTAGACTCCATGCAGGAACACCGCAACAGGATCTTAAAATGGGAATTGAAGTAATTGCAAACCTTTCTGATCATTTAATCGGATTTAGTAGTCCTGGAATTACTGATAAAGAAACTGAACGTTACTCAACGAACGTACATCCGAAAATTAAAGATGGAGAATGTCTGTATATTAGCAAATTCAAATATTTTATGAATAGAAATGCGTCTTTGTCAAAATCTTTTGGATGTGGCATATGTGACGTTATGCTTGAAATAGAGAAGGAATTTCTAGAGCATTGTTCTTGCCATCGATTTTCTCCACCTGACGACTTAGTTGCTGGTTTCTGCTGAATATGTGACTCCATGTTGTTACAGTTGAAAACGTTTGGGGTTTAGAGTTTTATAACGAAAAGGTGTTATGGAAGTGCAGGATACCTGCATATATATTCTCACATTATTGTAAGAATAGAATAACCTGTCTGATCACTTCCTCAGAACTAAAGAAAGTGAACATGGGTCAACGAACGTACATCCGGATTCTAGTGGAATTGCAGGTCCTTTTCCGAAAAGAAGTGGAGATTGTGTGTATATTGGCAAATTAAAGTCTCCTATGAATACAAAAGCGTCTTTGTCGAAATCTTTTGGATGTGGTATATGTGACGATATGCTTGAAATAGAGAAGGAATTTCTAGACCATTGTTTTAACCATCGACATTCTCCACCTGACGACTTAGTTGCTGAGTTGTGCTGAAATATGATTCCATTTAACTACAGTTGAAAACATTTGGCATTAGAGATATTAAATGAAAAGTTGCTTTGAACGTGAAGGATACCTAAGCATATTATAGTCTACGAATAGTTACTTTGTACTACTTTCATTTCGGAATACTTAGACAGTATACATTGTGATTTAGATAATCCATAGGTTTCTCCTTATGGCCACCACGTATCTAAGGTGTCGCCTTTTTCTCACATAATTTTAAGACTGTAAAATTGCTGCATGCTATCAACATGAAATTTTATGCAATAGCTACTAAATACGCAGTCAAGTCTTTCGTTCTGGGTTCCACTACTTGACAACTTTATTGTTTTATATTAAATTTATCCCCCACAAATACTTCTGCTGGACTAGATGTTTAACAGAGCGGTTAGCTATTTTGTGAAACTGCTTTAGACTATTGATATTGTCGTTGTTTTCGTAACATGTATTAAGGAATACGATAATTGCCTTATTCTACTTAGTTTAAATGTTAGACGCTTTGTTTGGTCATTACAATCTGTAACCAGGAATGTCATCCTGTATGTTTTGGTGTCTTTAATGATTTTTATGTTACATTTAATATAGCGCCCTTCCAAGATTAGCGTCGCCTTCCTTGTGTTTTTAAGCTATAGGGTAGCATTTGTATTCGTCAATCGTATCGTATCTCGTATCGTATCTAAAAATTTGTAGAGCGCTTCTCGCAGCATAGACTATTCAGAGGCAAGCCACGGGGGAAAGAAACGTCTTAAGAGAGCGAGAGGATGCGTGGGATATCCCAGGCATGAGCTTAGCTCGTAGAAGAGGGGGAGGTCATTCCAAGTGGAGGCACCTGTCACAGCAAATGCCCGGCATTGAGCAAGGCAGATTTAATACGAGGGACAAAGAGGTCCAGACGGTCAGTAGAGCGCAAAGGGCGAGTAGATGTTGCAGACAGGCTTATGCATAAAGTCCGAGAGATATTTTGGTGCAAGGCCAAGTTGAGGTTTGGTGACCATGAGGAGGATCTTATATTATATACGTGAGGTGATAGGGAGCTAGTGCAGCACTTCAACCATATAAGTGGAAATATGGGAAAATCGAGGAAGGCGTGCTATGAGCATAGCAACGGCGTTTAACCCTCGGGCTACCAAGGGGGGGGTGGTTACCACCCCCTAGGTTTTTTGCTTCGCAAACTTGTTCCATATGGAATATAATTTTGACATTTTAGGTAGCTGTAGCAGGATCATTTTCGCACATTTTGAGGTAAATATCATGGTCGTATCCCACGCCATTCAAAAGTTACTTTAAAGTGTAACTTTTGGATTGATGAAATAATTCTTTGCCTAAATGGAAGTTGGATTGATGAAAATAATGCTTAGCGTGAACGGAAGTTGGATTGATGAAAATAAACTGCACACTGCTACAAAAAAGTGATGTTTCATTTTCATAGTTCTGGGGCGAATCATCCCGGGGGCGAATCTTCCCGGGGGCGAATCTTCCAGGGGCGAATTGTCCGGGAACCGTGCTTCTATACAACGGATGGATGTAGTGTTTAACACTTTATTTATTGTTTACTTTATTTGCTGTTTAGCCCACAAGTTTAGCCAGTCCACATTCCAGTTGTTGTTCCTTCCTGTCTGCCGCGCCACCTATCGTTTACTGTCCTTCTTATAGCGCTTTTCCATTATACTAGAACACTACAGATGGATAGCTTCGGTATTTCGTCATGAAGTTTTATCTGTGTGAATAATTTTTATTTTACTCGGAAAGAACCACTAATGATGAATGAAACATGAACTTATCTTGTAGACATCTGAAAGACGAGCTTAAATGAAGTTACCGTATCTGTAATGTCTTAAACTGGACACAGCTGCTGTTGGAAAAGCTAAGACAGTCGTAGAAACCTTTTACAGAGGCAATTGCTTTGAACCGCATCCTTGTCAAGAATCGGAATATAAATTCAGATTAGCGCCATCTTTTATCCTCCGTGAGTTTCAGACAAAACAGCCGACATCAATCAGTAGGGGTGTCACGATAATTCGTCTACCGACATTTTCGTTTACACACATTTCGTCTAACGACATTTCGTCTACAAAGTTATTTGATATTGTCACTTTAAAATGGAAGCTGAATTGATAAAAAAAACTTTTCCTAAATGGAAGTGGGATTGATGAAAACATTCCTTAGTTGAAATAGAAGCTGGATTGATCAAAATAATTTTTCCGTAAATAGAAGCTCGATGCCAAGCTAATTGCATGGACAAATCTAAGTTTCCATTCAGTAGAAGCTGGACTGATGAAAATAATCTGTTCAGTAATTAGAAGCTGGATTCCTGAGAAAATATAGCACGTTTTAGCGAAACTACCAGAAAGCGACCTCTATTGATTAGCCGTAATGGATACAGATACACTTGTAGACGAAAAGTCTGTAGACGAGTTGTCGCGGAACCATCAGTAGGTGGTTCATTGTTTATGAATGAAGAGCAGTTGGCCCTATAGCTGGAAACCGATGTGAAAACGTTCAGTGGTAGCCAGCGCTTCATTTGATATCTGAAGGCCGTAGTCACTTGCAGGACAGATCCATTCGTCGTTGAAGTCGGAAATTTCGCCAGTAACTAATTCTTTCCAAGATTTGGGCCTGTAATTATGTTTAGGGCCTAGCGAGTGTTTTTGTATCTAAAACGGCGGGCGTCACCTTTTAAATGAGTAAAATTCTAGCTATAGGTCAGAATGAGTCCGCGTTCTAGCAACTTGGTCACAAAGATTTTTCTTGCAACTAAATAGATGCCACAGAATGCTATTTTATTATTGTGTCAATGCACATTGTCATTTCCCAGGAAGTAGCGCTCTAACCTATTCACCAGATGGCAGAATATACTTTATCCAGCCAGCTTCAATATTCGTGAAGCATTACTCTTTAATCGATCGCCATTTTGTACGGATCGTGGTTGGAAGTTAAATTCAGATTGTTGTTGAAATACATCACTAATAATACATTGACTGGTAAGATTTTACCACTTAGTTTGTATAATTTTGCCATGTAATCCTCTGAAACAGTTATAATGCAAAACTCGATCATTGTTGTTGCTGCTAATGTTATATAGCTCGAGCGGTGCTTAATGTTTGAGTCTCTCGTAGGCGATCACGGATACTTACTTTCAGTTTAACGACACCGTGTGATAGCAAAGATCATTAGCGTCGCCCTCCTCCTTTGTCCAGGCTTGGGATTGGCACTGCCTGCCACTAAGGTACGGATCTGCAGCACTGGCGGAGTTGCTATCAGTCGAAGGTCCGGTAGAACCGTAACTTACTTGCTAAAGTAATACTAGGCCTATGTTACGTTTTCAATCCCATACTTTCCGTTCGTTGTGTAAATATTCATAATTGAAACTAGAAGTTGGATGATTCATGAAATTACTTATCAGTAAGCTAGAAGTTGGATCGTTTAAATTTTTTACTGAAAATAAAAGTAGTGTCACTTAAATTTTTAATTATATAGAAATTTGGTTTTAAAACCGTAGTTTACGTTGCGACATTTTTTTAATGTCTTCATTGCCGTACTTTAAGTTGGTAAGTAGGCAGTCTGCCAATGTCCATGATAACTGTCATCAATCCGACTTACATTTAAGCTACAAACCTTTTTCATCAATCCAACTTCTTTTTTCTATCCAACATCTAATGAAGTTAAAAAAATATTTTTCATCACTCAAACTTATATTAAACTAAAAATTATTCTCATCAATCCAAATTCTATTTACAGTTGCAACTATTTGAATAAATCGAGCTTCTATTGAAGCTAAGACTTAGTTTTAGCGATCCGGCTTCCATTGATTGAAACAATTATTTTCATCAATCCAGCTTCTATTTAAGAAAGAATAATTTCAACAATCCAACTTCCATGAAGGCAAACAATTATTTTTGTCGATCCAGCTTCCATTTTAATTAGAACATATAAACTATAAATTTGGCAAGGTAAATCTATGGTTTTAAAACAAGTCGGATAGATTAAAATATTTCTTTGATCAAATAGAAGTTCGACAGAAGAAATTATTCTTTGGATGAAATACAAATTGCATGAATGATATTTTAGCAACATAAACTACAGTTATCAAAAGTCCTTCAGACAATGAAGTCACTAGGCGTCTCTAGATGCATTTTCATGTTATGAATTGATCACTTATAACCTGGCTAGTCAGATTTCAACAAGGCAACCATTTAAGAAAAAGATAGAAATTGAAATACTGGAACTATGCCTGCCATTAATGCATTCTGTTCTAGATTGATGACAGCACAACCTATTCAAAGGTGCTTCCAGTGCGAAGGGCCCGTATAAAAAAGTCTTAAGGGAACGAGCACAAACAGTAGTGCCCTCAGATAAGATCAGAACACGAGTTATAACAGGAAGGTCATTCCACAGCAAAGGGCCAACAGAGGCATAGGCACGATGCTGTGCTGTGACAGTCCGAGACCGAGGAAATAGAAGGTCATGATGGTCAAAAGAGCGGAGAGAACGTCCAGAGGTAGCTGAGATAAAATCACATAGGTAGCGTGGAGCTTGACCCAAAAACGTTTCACAGGGAAGAAAGAGAATTTTGAACTGAATCTGAGCAGTTAAGGGAAGCCAATGAAGGTGTTCAGTGATAAAGTTGAGATATGGAACAAATGAAGAAGGAGGGTGATCAAACGAGCAGATGCATTAAGTACCGATTGGAATGGAGCCAGACGGAGTTTATGCATGGAGCACATGCACCACACTGACTATTCATTCAGTTGTGGAAATCATTCTGACATTAATGTAACAGCAATTAGCCTTCAGTTGTGAACAATAATTAAATATTTTATTGTCTTTAAACAAACTACCTGTATTAGTGAGTTGTTTGTTTTACTTCATTTTAATAGGTGCCTGAAGTTCTGCTTAACAAACTGTGCATGAAGACTTTTCAATGCAGTTATATGAGAAGGCCAATATCTCATTGATCTTCCTCAAAAATATTACAGTGGATATTTATGTCAAACTTTTATTATCATCGATTATTTCTTCACCAGTTAAAATGGTTACTGATAAATAACGCAAAAATGTGCTTATTATACAGAAACTGGATTGCTTCAAAATTTAATCACGAAAGATTGTTTTTTCTGTGTGACTAATTTTCTGACTTTATCCCAAAAGAACTATTATTGAGAAATGAAACATGTGAAAAGTTGCACTTGCATCTACCAAGGCAGAGAGTATCGATACCTGCATTTGCTTTAAAATGGATTCCACTTGTGCCGAAGATATGCCAAACAAATCCAAATTATATGAAGAATCATTTGCACATTCTGGTGATTTACAAAAGCCCATAAAAGCCAATTCTGGCGCACAGAAAAATCAATTACACATGAGCATCCATACTGGAGAGAAACCATACAAGTGCCAGTTATGTCAGAAATCATTTACTGAAGGTGGTTATCTGAAAATACACATGAGAACCCATACTGGTGAGAAACCATACAAGTGCCAGATATGTCAGAAATCATTTACTCGTGGTGGTAATCTGAAAAGACACATGAGAACCCATACTGGAGAGAAACCATACAGGTGCCAGCTATGTCAGAAATCATTTGCTCAATGTGGTGATCTGAAAATACACATGAGAACCCATACTGGTGAAAAACCATACCAGTGCCAGTTTTGTCATAAATCATTTATTCAAGCTGGTCATCTGAAAATGCACATGAGAACCCATACTGGTGAAAAACCATACAAGTGCCAGTTATGTCAAAAATCATTTATCAAGGTGGTTCTCTGAAAATACACATGAGAACCCATACTGGAGAGAAACCATACAAGTGCCAGCTATGTCAGAAATCATTTACTCGATGTGGTGATCTGAAAATACACATGAGAACCCATACTGGTGAAAAACCATACAAATGCCAGTTATGTCAGAAATCATTTACTGCAAGTGGTCATCTGAAAAGGCACATGAGAACCCATACTGGAGAGAAACCATACAAGTGCCAGCTATGTCAGAAATCATTTACTGAAGGTGGTTCTCTGAAAACACACATGAGAACCCATACTGGTGAAAAACCATACAAATGCCAGTTATGTCAGAAATCATTTAATCAAGGTGGTCATCTGAAAATACACATGAGAACCCATACTGGTGAGAAACCATACAATTGCCAGCTATGTCAGAAATCATTTACTCAAGGCAGTACTCTGAAAACGCACATGAGAACCCATACTGGAGAGAAACCATATGGGTGCCAGTTATGTCAGAAATCATTTGCTCAAGGTGGTCATCTGAAAATACACATGAGAACCCATACTGGAGAGAAACCATACAAATGCCAGTTATGTCAGAAATCATTTACTCAAGGTGGTACTATGAAAATACACATGAGAACTCATACTGGTGAAAAACCATACATGTGCCAGTTATGTCAGAAATCATTTGCAGTAGTCATGTCTCTAAAGAGTCATATGAGAACTCACACAGGAGAAAAACCGTACATATGTGACGTTTGTAATAAAGGATTCACACAACTTGGAAGTCTAAAGAGTCACAGAAGATCTCATATGAATGAGAAGCAACAATCATACAATAAATCTTATGCCAAGAGCAGTTCTTCAGCAAAGCAGTTTAAACTCCATGCTGGAACACAGCCACAGGATCTTAAAATGGAAAGTGAATCAATTGCTAACCTATCTGTTCAATTCATAACAATAAGTAGTACAGGCGTTACTGATAAACCAAATGAACGTTTGTCAACGAACATGCATCGTGATTCTAATGAAAAGACAAGTCCTGTTGCAAACATTAGTCTCGGAGAATGTCTTTGTATTAACACAATCAAGCCACCTGAGGATGCAGAACCGTTTCTGGAAAAATCGTTTGGATGTGGTATATGTGGTGAAATGCTTGAAATTGAGAAGGAATTTCTAGAGCATTGTTCTAGCCATCGCTTTTCTCCACCTGACGACTTATTTATTGGCCTGTGCTGATTTGTAATTTTAAACACATGTAGTTAACGATTGAGGAAAGACTGTGACACTTAATTTAGTATTTTATGTAAATAAGATCTGCTGTTACAGTGCCAAATTCTTTCAATATCGTGCTATTTATAAAATAGTTGGGCTTCAAACATTCTGGTAAAGGGTATTCACAAGTTCCTTCTTATTTGTGTCTATAAGGTTAAACCACTTGTACCTTTTCATTGTGTCATTTAGCATTTTGGTGAAGATAGGGAAATATATTAATGAGGTCCTCCCTATTAGTGGACTGGTCCTGGTGGTAGAACCTAGCACGTGTAAAACTACTTGTCCTTTTTCATTGCATCATTGTAAAACAATGCAAAGTTGCTGACGATCACCATGAAATCTTATTCTAGTTTCCGTGGACGCAGTAAAGTATTCGGCATGAGGTCTTCGTTAGACCTGCTGTGGTTTTGGTGTTCACGACAAAGAACGCATATCGACGTTGGCTTCATCAATCAAAGTTCTATTTAAGCAAATGTTCTTTTCATCAGTAAAACTTCCATTTAAGTAAAAAATGTTTTCATTAATACAACTCTTATTTAAGCATGGAACCAGGCTCCTATAGGCCTACCCAGAGTCCACGCCTGAAGCAGACTGGGTGGAAACCTGATCCTATGGGTCTGTAAACTATAACCGGAGTAGAAGTCTTTTTGAAAGATAACTTCTTCTACCTTAACCCTAGGGCTACCAAGCTTTTTTTGTAACACTGACTACCAAGGGGGGGTGGTTACCACCCCCCTGGATTTTGTGTTTGGTTTCACATATCATAACTTGTAATATAGCAATGGATTCAGCATTCATTTCTGCACAGAATGGTATATTTAGTTGTACATTATGTGAATGCACCTCGAAATTACAGCACTTTTAACAATGGAACCCATTAATTAGTGATATTTTATATTATTGCGTACATTTTTTACTTTTTGGATAAACAAATATAAGATTATGTGTGTTTTGAAACTGATCTATGTATAAAAGATACACACAATCATCCCTACACATGTTTATATAGTATAAATGTACATCCATACATATAAATCCATACATATATATCAGTTTACGTTGTAATGCCGTATTCAGCCATTTTCACACAGATTACGCGTATTATTATTTATTTTGAACACTTCCGGTATTCAAAAGACAAAGATGTAGGTATGCAAATGAAGCCCTACATTCCCTCTAAAGAATGATATCTTTGTTTCTCTTCCAGGAAGACAAACGAATACGCTACAGACAAAAACTAAGGGGAGTGCTTCCATTCAGCTATTTTTCACGCATATTACGCGTATTATTATTTATTTTGAACACTTCCGGTCATCAAAAAACAAATTAATCAGTATGAAAAAATAGCACTTCGTGTCCTCTATGCAACGGCATAATTTATTTCTCTTCAAAAATAAATTATGAATACGTTATAATCGAAAAAACATGAAAAATGTGTGAAAGTGTAACCTATTTTCATACATTTTAATTTATTTTGAGCACTTCCTGGTTGTCTCAGGTCAACTCAGTGACCATAGAAATGTAGCCCCACATTTCCTCTAAAGAATGGTATAATTTGTGTCTCTTAATGATAAATGACGGGTAAAGATATAGTCGAAAATCTAGGGGGGAGTGGTATCCACTGCTGGTACCTCGGTTATATTGGGTATAAAAGTGTTAAGTTTTAGATTAAATTTTAATTAGGTGTTAATTAAAAAAAATTTTTTCGAAAGTGTGACGTACTTTAGGGGTGGGTCCGAGATTTGTGACAGTTTAGCTGACAGGGGGAGGGTAAAATGGTCAAATAGCGTGACGTACTTTATGGACGGCCCCTAAGCAACCTTACTGCAGGGAAGTAGTTTAAGAAGCGTGAGGCTTTAATGGTTGATGACGGCATGTAGCCTACCACGATACCAACTTGGGAAAACTAAAATTACGTAATTCGGGATGGAAACCATGGTTCCAATCTGAATCATTGCGTGCCTGATGATCGTTTACTGTGGATTCCGTGT
This sequence comes from Aporrectodea caliginosa, assembly GCA_020284085.1. NCBI lineage: Eukaryota > Metazoa > Annelida > Clitellata > Crassiclitellata > Lumbricidae > Aporrectodea > Aporrectodea caliginosa. The sequence goes on along the minus strand of JACEVL010000111.1, from coordinate 646,345 downwards.
ATGCAGGGCCGGATTAACCACAGTGCTGATTGTGCTGCAGCAAAAGGGCCCCAAATTGTAAAAGTAAAAAACTTTTTAAGTCATTTTATTTCAGACAATAATAAAGCATAGACTGTGAGCCGCTAGCGTCAATCAAGATTATTATTATTCAACTTTAATTCAAGCATAGAACTGAGCTCAATGGATAAGAGGAAGTACAATAGTGGTGCAGAGAAGAGAAAAGGAAGGAGGAAGACGCTGGAAGCCTCCTAGAGTCCTTACAGAAGTTGACCACGTTTTTCTCACCGGAAACGACGACGACGACAGTGACGCCAATTTCGCCAACCACAGCGGGAGAATGTTCAGAATCTCAGACTGAGGGTGTCGCACGGCCCGCACCCGCTCTACTTGCTCCAATAACAATAGAGTCCGAAGTACTGGGAAACATTCTCATCAATGCAGCAACTACGTGTGTTAATGAAGACGTTACTAACGTTAGTAGCGACCCGGCTAATTGGGTTGTGACTGATGAACTGTGCGAGGAAATTATACGGCGACCAGCGATTGTCCAAAACTTGGGTTAGGTTTCGTAAATACCGTTTATGAGTTTTACCTGCGCGCTCTGATTTCGAAAAATCACCCAAGTTTTGGACAATCGCTGGTCGCCGTATAATTTCCTCCGACGTCAGTTCATCAGTCACAACGTCAATTAGCTGGGTCGCTACTAAAGCGCCCCGACAACGTCTTCATTAACACAGCGCGCCGACGAATGCGCCCCGACAAATGCATCCGACTAAAGTGGTCCAAGCCTCAAACTGTGATAGTCACTAGCTGTACTCGGACCGAGTAAGAGGACTTACGTCATAACGCTGATCGTTAGCTTCATAAAACCAGGACGGTTTTACCCTGTGGGCCTACTGAGGCTCACTCGCCGTGCCTCAACTCTAAGCCTAGGGAAGCTGCTTCCCTTTCGCCTAAGATATATCTAGGCCTACCAGAATGGATGAAGTTACGGTCTGTCAACTTGTCATGAAAGATAAAACGAATATCTATATCTATCATTGATCAGCTTTAGGCCTATAAACTTCCATGAGCTCTTGATAGCCGACACAAAACCAGTCAAGTATAATTATAAACCATGACCACAATAGAGAGTTCTGTTTTTCACAACCACTCTTATATATAAACTTTTATTATATCCAACATTACATGTGATTCATAATAAAGTACTCGGAAAGTTAAACACCATAGTCGCTAAGCTATCTGCCTTTTGTTGTACAGAATAAATTCTGTATAAAAATTTTCAAGATCAAATGCATTTTAGAGGTTGCTCAATGAGCCTAAAGGTTTCCATACAGTCGTATTCAGGTTACAAATTAAGGCGATAGCCATATGATAGATCACACATAATAAAGTTGAATAGCATGAATCATAGATTGATTAGTAACTCATAGTAGCAATGAAAAAACAGATATTCATTCACAACATATTATTGACTAAAAAATTCTACAATACTGGTAGACTTTTATTGTAGAATTATTCATTAGCAATCCTCCACTGCCTGATCTGTTTGTTCAACTGCAAGTCGTTAACTGGCGTGTCAGATGCCACCGGACCAGCTATCCATGCTCTCATGTTTATATATAAAAATTATGATTTGCAAATAAACAGAATGCAGTGACATCTCTCAGAGGCTTTCAATTGAGATTGATCTCTAAAAAGATTGGTCTCCGAACAATAGATGACCTTTGTCATCCATGTGGCCAAATGCACCTGGTTGTCTGAAACGATGCATCCCATCACATCTCTCCTAAAATTACACAATTTCATCACTTCCTTGTAATTGTCTCTTGGAATATATCTAGTCGTGATGTCAAGTGATTGCTTGCAATGAACAGTTGAAAATTACAACGGGCCTTCGTCCTCATTTTAACAGTTTGCCTAAGAGATGGCAGCTACCAAGATAGGGACAAGATTATGTGATCCAATGCAGAATTCTTCTTTGAACAACGCAAGGTTTCTTGTCTGCTCTATCTTCTTGTAAACCTTCAGGAGGGTATTCAACTGTTTTTTGTAGTACAAAGGGGTCTTGACATCATAGTCAAATTCTAGTTTTCCATCGACATCGCCATCATCATAATCCTCTTCGTCATCATTCAGGTTGCTGCTCTTGCAATCTTTATATATTCCAGAGATTTTATCACGTGGATATTACAGAACACGCTGTTTCTTGATTATTATACACATGGTTCAGGATTATCTTGTTCTATTACGGTCACGTGGTCTGAACGGCAAACTGTGATTCGCACATGCATATAGAACATTATAATAGTAAGCGTGTTCCGTTACAGAAGGATAATCAAAAAATATTACATAAAGAGACAAAATGGAGAGACTAATTCGAAAATAATGCACATATAGGGCCTATACAATGATAGCAAGTATCACAGTTAAAAATGATATTACAAAAATAGCTTTTTCTCTAGAATTATTATATAATGTACTTTTATAAATAATTACAGCGACAGTCATAATTCATTTCGCTAATAATTATAATGTTCCATGTAATGACGAATCATCATAACATTTAATTGTATAGAGCTATTTCTGTAATATTTTGTTCTATTTGAACAAATTCCAAAAGTTGCCTTCAAATTATGTTTTCTTATGCAAGAGGCTTCAATCGTCGTGATTGCTTAAAATTGCCGATGTCCACATAAATGTTTTCTAAACATTCTTTCTCTATTTTGTCCCACCAAAGAGTTTTCAGTACTAAATTCTAAGTCACTAAACTTTCTTTTTCGATTTTCTCCGTTTCACCAAAAGTGCGCATAGAGTCCTTGTTTTTGCTTTTATTTATCAAATTAAACTCCTCCATTAGACCTTACTTTTACACTATATTCAACTCTTCTGATTTCCAAATAATTGAGAAATCTGGTTAATTATTAATCAGATTTCTGTCTTCAACCTTGTCACATAAGTGCAAAAGTTTTCTTCCATTTACACTGCTAGCTGTAATGCAGTAAATAAAGCCATTATTTATATTCTGTTGCAGTTAGGCCTGTTGCAGTTAGGCCTGTAAGAATGAAGCATAAACAAATAAACTACTGAAAGTCAGTTTTCATTATCTTGTTACTTATACTTCAAAAAATGTACAAAAATGACATTTTATGAAATGAAAATTTAAACAACTTCAATTTCAGAATAAAGTGCCTTTAATTATCTTTCTCACACTGTCTAAAACAATGTCTATACAGCTAAAAACTATGCATTTGTACTTTTTCATATAAAAATGTGAAATTATTGCTACTTTTTAACAACGACGTCACAGCTAAGAATAAATATTAAAAATGTTTGTTTGTTTGAGCCACAGGCTAAAAAGTCAAATCTTGCGACGACTAATTCGATCACTTGCAATCATTCAATCGTCATCGTCCTGAAACTTGGTAGATAGACTCGCCCTCGCAGACACTTCATTCTATAAAAATATTCAGCTCCCCCAAAAAAGTGCAAGCTTATAGAATCGGGGACTCAACTTTTCGAATCGAGGAATGCAACATTTCCGATACGCGAGACAATTCGTCCAGTTGGCCGCAACAAAAACGGGCGCGCTTCCTGATTAAACGCACGCTATGACGTAAAATGAACGCGGACTATCTTTCAGTAGCACTGGTCTATAGGACTAAAAACTATGCATTTGTACTATTTCATATAAAACTTTGTTTTTACGGGCTGTATTTTTAACAACGACGTCACAGCTCAGAATAAATATTAAAATTCAAAAGGCTTCATAATAATATACAACAAAGTAAGAATTAATTGTTTATGTATGGCCTATGACTATGTACATAATTCTTACCTACAGGATTGTTGCCATTTAGTTGAACATTATGTGAATGCACCTCGAAATTACACCACTTTTAACAATGGAACCCCCTTAATTAGCGATATTTTATATTATTATGCGTACATTTTGTACTTTTTGGATAAGAAAATATAAGATTATGTGTGTTTTGAAACTGGTCTATGTCACATACATTCCAACACATGTTTATATACGTATAAATATACATACATACATATATATCCATACATATATATCGGTTTACGTTGTGATGCTGTATTCAGCCATTTTCACACAGATTACGCGTATTTTTTATTTATTTTGATCAATTCCGGTATTCAAAAGACAAAAATGTAGGTATGCAAATGAAGCCCTACATTCGCTCTAAAAAGAATGGTATATTTGTTTCTCTTCCGGGAAGACAAATGAATACGCTACAGCCAAAAAACTAAGGGGGGAGTCCTTCCATTCAGCCATTTTCACGCATATTACGCGTATTATTATTTATTTTGAACACTTCCGGTCATCAAAAACAAATTAATCAGTATGAAAATAGCACTACATGTCCTCTATGCAACAGCATAATTTATTTCTCTTCAAAAATAAATTATGAATACGTTATAATCGAAAAAACATGAAAAATGTGTGAAAGTGTAACTTATTTTCATACATTTTAATTTATTTTGAGCACTTCCAGTTGTCCCAGGTCAACTCAGTGACCATAGAAATGTAGCCCCACATTCCCTCTATAGAATGGTATAATTAGTGTCTCTTAATATTAAATGACGGATAAGATATAGTCGAAAATCTAGGGGTATCCACCCCTCTGGTGCCTCGGGTATATTGGGTATAACTTTTGAACGGTGTGAGATATTTTCTGAAACATTTTAATTAGTTTTATGTCAAAATAGCATGAAATGCATATCTCCTGAATGTGTTGTTCACGATTCCTCTCGCTAGGAGCGCTAGTATGCTGTTGCGAAGCCTTGTTTTATGTATAGCCTTGCTTTCGGAAGTATTATTATTTCTATGTTGTCCGCTGCATATATAAATTATGTCACTGAGCGAGAAATTCGGAATTTAATTTTTACATATATAGTAATTATTATAATACAAAATTTTGAGGATTCAGAGGTAATATTTATATAATTTAATCATTATTATCATGAACTTATAAACAATTATATTACGTCATTCTTTAAAATATATTATGATACCAAGCCATTGTATTATCTAATAAATACCCACTTAAATTCATATGTCATCGTATATTAAATCAAAATTACACCACGCTTTTTTACTTTAATATCCACTAGCGGTTCTTAGTACCTAAAATCCGACCCGGCCCGGCCAGCGTGTCTAAAACCCGGCCTGGCCGGGATAAAAGTTGATTTAAGTGGAAATTTTATATATTTTAATACAGTTTAATAGTGAAGTGTGTTTTAGATTAAATTTTAATTAGGTGTTAATTAAAAAATTTTTTTCGAAAAGTGTGACGTACTTTGGGGGTGTCCCAGATTTGTGACAGTTTGCTGACAGGGGAGGGTAAAATGGTCAAAAATAGCGTGACGTACTTTATGGACGGCCCCTAAGCAACCTTACTGCAGAGTAGTTTAAGAGTAATCCTGTAGGCCTAATGGCAAAATGACAATTGTAGCGTACATCTGCCATGGTTTCCTAATCAAAAATCGCATTAAGTTTAAAATCCTGATGCTAAAGCGTAATTCTCTCTAGCAGCCTTTACTCCATCTTATCTCAAGGACTTTGCTTCTCAGTCTCTTCTATTCCTCGTCCCAAATTTGTCCTCGTCGTCCAAGCAGGGCCGGATTAACCACGGTGCTGATTGTGCTGCAGCACAGGGCCCCAAATTGTAAAAGTAAAAAAATTTAAGTCATTTTTATTTCAGACAATAATAAAGCATAGACTGTGAGCCGCTAGCGTCAATCAAGATTATTATTCAACTTAATTCAAGCATAGAACTGAGCTCAATGGATAAGAGGAAGTACAATAGTGGAGCAGAGAAGAGAAAAAGAAGGAGCGCAGTGGAAGACGCTGGAGCCTCCTTACAGAAGTTGACCACGTTTTTCTCACCGGAAACGACGACGACAGTGACGCCAATTTCGCCAACCACAGCGGGAGAATGTTCAGAATCTCAGACTGAGGGTGTCGCACGGCCCGCACCCGCTCTACTCGCTCCAATAACAATAGAGTCCGAAGTACTGGGAAACATTCTCATCAATGCAGCAACTACGTGTGTTAATGAAGACGTTACTAACGTTAGTAGCGACCCGGCTAATTGGGTTGTGACTGATGAACTGTGCGAGGAAATTATACGGCGACCAGCGATTGTCCAAAACTTGGGTGATTTTTCGAAATACCGTTTATGAGTTTTACCTGCGCGCTCTGGATTTCGAAAAATCACCCAAGTTTTGGACAATTACTTTACCCGGTATTTACCACCGACGTCATTTCAGCGGTGACCCGTCAAAAGCGCCTCGGACAAAAGCGCCCCGACAAAAGCGCCCGGACAAAAGCGCCCCGACAAATGCGCCCCTGACAATGTGCGCCTGACAAAAAGGGTCCAAGCCTCAAACTTTAAAAGTCACTAGCTGTGGTGGGACCGCGTAGGAGGAGAAAGTCCATAAGCTGCTGGGCGTGCACATAACTGCTGGACGTTTCACAATGTAACCTACTGGGGCTCTCTCGCCCGTGCCTCAACTCTAAGCGAACGGAAGCTACTGCCCTGTCTGTTTAAGACTGGTATCGTTGTGCTCGGATGGGAGACTGTTGCGTCAGTGATCTCCGCATGAAAGATAGGGAATAAATAAAGAAAAATAATTGATAATTAAAACCCAAAATATTACCCCAACGCTATAAATAAAAGCAAACCAGTCAAGTATTATAAAAGCATGATACAATAGAGGTTCTGTTTTGCACAACCACTCCCTATATATAATAAACATTATATCCAACATTAGGGTGATTCAAAATAATTTTTTGGGAAAGTTAATGAGCATAGTTGCTAATTTTGTTCCTTTTGTGTACAGAATAAATTCTGTATAAAAATTTTCAAGATCAAATGCATTTTAGAGGTTGCTCAATGAGCCTAAAGGTTTCCATACAGTCGTATTCAGGTTACAAATTAAGGCGATAGCCATATGATAGATCACACATAATAAAGTTGAATAGCAAGAATCATAGATTGATTAGTAACTCATAGTAGCAATAAAAAAACAGATATTCATTCACAACATATTATTGACTAAAAAATTCTACAATACTGGTAGACTTTTATTGTAGAATTATTCATTAGCAATCCTCCACTGCCTGATCTGCTTGTTCAACTGCAAGTCGTTAACTGGCGTGTCAGATGCCACCGGACCAGCTATCCATGCTCTCACATTTATAAAAAAATTATGATTTGCAAATAAACAGAATGCAGTGACATCTCTCAGAGGCTTTCAATTGAGATTGATCTCTAAAAAGATTGGTCTCCGAACAATAGATGACCTTTGTCATCCATGTGGCCAAATGCACCTGGTTGTCTGAAACGATGCATCCCATCACATCTCTCCTAAAATTACACAATTTCATCACTTCCTTGTAATTGTCTCTTGGAATATATCTAGTCGTGATGTCAAGTGATTGCTTGCAATGAACAGTTGAAAATTACAACGGGCCTTCGTCCTCATTTTAACAGTTTGCTTAAGAGATGGCAGCTACCAAGATAGGGACAAGTTTATGTGATCCAATGCAGATTCTTCTTTGAACAATGCAAGGTTTCTTGTCTGCTGTATCTTCTTGTAAACCTTCAGGAGGGTATTCAACTGTTTTTTGTAGTACAAAGGGATCTTGACTTCATAGTCAAATTCTAGTTTTCCATCGACATCGCCATCATCATAATCCTCTTCGTCATCATTCAGGTTGCTGCTCTTGCAATCTTTAGTTGCCCGGTTACTTGAACCACAGGCTTCGACTGATTTTCTTAGCATTTCATGTTTCTACCTGGCTTCAAGTCTCATCTTGTGTTCTGCAACTCTTGCATCCTTCTTACTAAGACCCTTCGTCGCATGAGAATTATAGTGTTCTATCTGCAGTTTTGTTTACATTGGAGTTAGACACACTGTCCGATTCATGGTAATTTGTTCTATCTTCGTGCAAAATGGCGCTTGTTGAAATCGTGCCTTTGCTGGGAAAAGAACAGAATTATTTTATTCTATTTGCATATTCTTACCAACTGATAGGCATTATAATATTCTATGTGAACCACAACCAATTATATTCCAGAGATTTTATCACGTGGATATTACAGAACACGCTGTTTCTTGATTATTATACACATGGTTCAGGATTATCTTGTTCTATTACGGTCACGTGGTCTGAACGACAAACTGTGATTCGCACATGCATATAGAACATTATAATAGTAAGCGTGTTCCGTTACAGAAGGATAATCAAAAAAATATTACATAAAGAGACAAAATGGAGAGACTAATTCGAAAATAATGCACATATAGGGCCTATACAATGATAGCAAGTATCACAGTTAAAAATGATATTACAAAAATAGCTTTTTCTCTAGAATTATTATATAATGTACTTTTATAAATAATTACAGCGACAGTCATAATTCATTTCGCTAATAATTATAATGTTCCATGTAATGACGAATCATCATAACATTTAATTGTATAGAGCTATTTCTGTAATATTTTGTTCTATTTGAACAAATTCCAAAAGTTGCCTTCAAATTATGTTTTTTTATGCAAGAGGCTTCAATCGTCGTGATTGCTTAAAATTGCCGATGTCCACATAAATGTTTTCTAAACATTCTTTCTCTATTTTGTCCCACCAAAGAGTTTTCAGTACTAAATTCTAAGTCACTAAACTTTCTTTTTCGATTTTCTCCGTTTCACCAAAAGTGCGCATAGAACAGTCTACTTCTCATGCGACGCCTTGTCGACATCAGTTGGCAATATCAAAAATGAAATGCACTTTTCAACATATGCTTTTTCAACATATGCTTCTCGCTTTTTCTGTGACTCAGAGTCCTTGTTTTTGCTTTTCTTTATCAAATTAAACTCCTCCATTAGACCCTTCACTTTTACACTATATTCAACTGAAATGCTGTAAGAATTCTAGCCTTGACCAAAATTCAGATTAACTTGATAGTCATGGCATTCAAACTCTCTGACACAGTCTTCTTCAAAACCTTGTGATTATAAAAAAGGAAAAAGGTCTATAGTGTGTAGCCTCCTGTAGGCAACACATTAATAGGAAGGGTTGCTTCTGATTTCCAAATAATTGAGAAATCTGGTTAATTATTAATCAGATTTCTGTCTTCAACCTTGTCACATAAGTGCAAAAGTTTTCTTCCATTTTACACTGCTAGCTGTAATGCAGTAAATAAAGCCATTATTTATATTCTGTTGCAGTTAATAATGCAGTAAATAAAGCCATTATTTATATTCTGTTGCAGTTAGGCCTGTAAGAATGAAGCATAAACAAATAAACTACTGAAAGCCAGTTTTCATTATCTTGTTACTTATACTTCAAAAAATGTACAAAAATGACATTTTATGAAATGAAAATTTAAACAACTTCAATTTCAGAATAAAGTGCCTTTAATTATCTTTCTCACACTGTCTAAAACAATGTCTATACCAGTGCTTCCCAAACTTTTTAGTGTCACGGACCGGCAGAATTAACTTTTCAGTGTCACGGACCGGCAGGAAATTTTCCCACTGCAGGAAGACCGGTTTTATTAATTAGTTCTGTTTTTCGATCACCTAAAATAGATTTCTCAAATATGTGTTTAAAATTGATTTAAATGCATGTCTAGCCAATTCTATGACTATAGGCCCTATTGCCTTTTAAGTGCTAGCCTTAAAATATTTTTATAACTTTAAAAAATTATTATAGCCATTTCCTGATTCTGAGACAATTCGACCAGTTGGTTGACTCACTCTGCGGACCGGCAACTGAAGGCTCGCGGACCGGTGCCGGTCCGCGGACCACCACTTGGGAAGCACTGGTCTATACAACTAAAAACTATGCATTTGTACTTTTTCATATAAAAATGTGAAATTATTGCTACTTTTTAACAATGACGTCACAGCTCAGAATAAATATTAAAATTCAAAAGGCTTCATAATAATATACAACAAAGTAAGAATTAATTGTTTATGTATGGCCTATGACTATGTACATAATTCTTACCTACAGGATTGTTGCCCAATCTAATTAGGATTTTTGCATTCCAGTGTCTCGTCAATGGCAATTGCATTGCTTTCTTCATATAGACCCCTATCTGAGATTCCATGGCATTGAGCAACCAGTAAACATTCATAGATTACAGTAATATTTTGCTGTATTGTTCAGAAAGACCAAAGGAACAAAATTATCTACTATGTCGATCAATCAGGAAAAATAATGTTTTCCCCATGGTGACGTGAATCACCCTATATTATCGTGTGGTTAGAGTGCAAAGGTGCTAACTCCAAAATTTTCAAAAAACGTTTTATTGTTTTATTCTGTTGCTACCAATGTAGTGTTTGAAATGCTAAAAGATGCTTTTGTTCAGAGTGTAAATAAAAACGTAATAGCTGCTTTATTGTTTGGTCTATCTCCAATCACTAAGTTTTGAAATGTGCAAAGGTTCTATTGACGATAGAACTATTGCACTCTTTACACTGACGCCATATTATGACGTCGTACTGACGGTATTTCAACGGAAAATTGTAAGTTCCTAATAAATTAATAATTATGTTTGTAACATTTTGCTTTAGTCAGGATTATTATTCTTAAAATATTATTTTATTTAATCATAGTAATGTTATCGGTCCTTGAACCCTGGCGACCGTCTTGATCAAGTTCCTCCATTTTCTTCTGTCCGCCGTCGCATCTCTCAGTTCTGTCAAATTCATTCTAGTTATTTCATGTATCTCGTCCATCCACTTTATCCTTGGTCGTCCTTGTTTTCTCCTTCCCTCTCCATATGCTAACATCATTTCCTTTTCCAATCCGTCTGATCTCATGATATGTCCAAAGAACCTCAGCTTTGCTCTTAGCACTGTTTGTTGAAGTGTCTCTTCTTTCTCAATTCCTATATCCCTGCGCACCCATTCGTTAGTCTTTTTCTCCGTCCATGAAATTCTCTGCATTTTCCTCCATATCCACATTTCGCATGCGTTAATCTTTTTTCTCGTTTTCTTAGTCAATGTCCATGTCTCACTGCCATATGTTACTGTTGGTATGATTAGAGCCTTCACCAATCTTTTTTTGTGTCTATACTGACATGTTTGTCCTTCCATATTTTTCCAGACCGTTCATTGCAGCTTTTCCTATCGCCACTCTACGATTTATTTCCATATCACATTTTCCGTCTTTTTCTATTACTGATCCCAGAAATGTAAAGCTTGTTACCATTTCTATTTCCTCATTGTCTACTACGAAACTGTCCTCCTGCTCTGTTGTCATGATCTTTGTTTTCTTTATATTGAAATAGAGTCCTGCTTTCTCACTTTCTCTCTTGAGTCTTCTTATTATTTCTATCAAATCATTTTTATTGCCCGCCAATAGTGTTGTGTCATCAGCGTATCTCAGATTATTCAATATTCTTCCCGCTATCTTTATTCCTTCTTCAGCTTCATCCATTCCTGCCTGCCTCATTATCCTTTCTGCATACAAATTAAATAGAAAAGGAGACAAAATGCAACCTTGCCGTACTCCTTTCTTTATCCTGAATCCGTCAGTATCTCCATATTCTGTTCTTATCACCGCTATCTGATCTTCGTACAATCCCTTAAGAAGTTGTACCAAGTGTTTCGGTATTCCCATTTCTACCAAAGTTTTCCACATCAATTCATGGTTAATACAGTCAAACGCTTTACTATAATCGATGAAGCATATGTATACTTTCTGTCCATATTCCCTTTGTCTCTCCATAATCCATCTCATGTTGGCGATATGATCCCTTGTTCCACGAGATTTCCTAAACCCTGCTTGATTTTCCGGAAGCTCTCTTTCTATTGTACATTCCATTCTTTTATGTATTATTTTAAGTAAAATTTTGCTTATGTGTGATATCATTGCTATTGTCCTATAATTTTCACATTCTTTCGCATCTCCTTTTTTGAAAAGCGGAATAAAGACAGAGCTTTTCCAATCTTCTGGCCATTTTCCAGTTGTCCATATGATATTGCAAATTTTTGTTATTGTCTTTGTCATCACACCATCCCCAGCTTTTATCATTTCTATTGGTATCCCATCTCGACCCGGTGCCTTATTATCTTTCAATTGATTAATAGCCCATTCTACCTCTGCTTCCATGACTTCAGGCTCAATTTCATATTCTGTTACATCAATTTTTTCTACCTTTACTCTTTTATCTTCATTGTACAAATCTTCTGTATATTCCTTCCATCTGTTCTTCATTCCTTCCTCATCTGCAATTATGTGTCCATCACTTGCTTTCAATGATCCCATTCTTGGTGTGTTTTTCCTCGTTATTTCCCTCACTTTTGAGAACATTGCTTTAGTTCTTCCTTTTCTTCCCTCATCCTCCATTTCCTTGCACATTTCATTTAGATGCTTTTCTTTGTCCATGCGTGCTTGCTTTTGAAATGCACTGTTCAGTTTTCTTACTTTGTCCTTGTCTCCTTCCCTTTTTGCATCCCTTCTGTGCATGGCTATGATGATAGCTTCTTTCGATAGCCATGGTGTTGTTTTGTCTTTTTTTTTCTTCGGAATGTATTTCTCTGCAGTTTCTAAAATCACTTTCTTCGTCTTTTCCCATAAATTGTTCTCAACCTCTTCTGTCTCCGCTTCATCCCTCTCTAATATTTCAAATCTATTCCTTATTTCTACTCTGTATTCCTGTGTTATTTCCTTACAGTCGAATGTGATCAACCTTTCTCCTTTTTTAAGTTTTTTTAATTTTGTTTGCACTGTTGTCACTAATAATTCATGATCGGTTCCACAATCCGCACCTGGTTTTGTTTTCACATCTCTTATTGTGCTATACCATCTTTTATTTATCAGTATATAATCAATCTGATTCCTATGTTTCCCATCCGGTGACGTCCATGTGTACAACCTTCTTTTTGGCTGTTCAAACCATGTATTCATTATTTTCATGTTGTTACCTTCACAAAATTCCACCAATCTCTCTCCTGCTTCGTTTTGCTTTCCCAGACCATGTCTACCTATCGTGTCTCCCCCTCTTCCTACTCCACTATATTTTCCCACCTTCGCATTGAAGTCACCCATGACCATTCTTACATCTCCTTTAGGAGTTTTGTCAATTATACCTTGCAGCTCATTGTAAAAGCTTTCATGTTCTTCTTCAGTCGCTATTGACGTTGGTGCATATACTTGTATGATTGTTATATTAACTTTCTTTCCTCGAAATCTTACACTCAAGATTCTATCACTTACTGTGTCATAGCCCATTATCGCATTCGCGCTTGTCCTGTCGCACATAATTGCCACCCCATTTCTTCCTTTCTCTTTTTGACCTGACATTATTATCTTAAAACCATTCCAGTTGAAATGACCCTGCCCTTTCCATCTTGTTTCACTTAACCCTATTACAGATATTTCAAGACGTTCCATCTCTCTTTGAATGACATCCATCTTTCCGCTCTGCATACTACGTACATTCCATGTACCTATCTTCATCCTCTTTTTGCAGCTCAGGTTGAGTCTTTGCTCTCTAGTACGATCCACCGCAGGACTTCCTTTCGGCTTTATTCCTGTTGCTTCATTAGACCAGATTGCTTTACACTCCCCATCTTGCTCTTTCCCAGTAGCTATTGAGTCGCACTATTTAATCATAGTAATGTTATTATCTAAAAATAACATCAATTTAATATTTTGTGAGCGATAACGTGAGTAATTAAGAGCCTGTTCGTTAGGAGCTAATTATGACTTTCGTCTGTAGTTCCGGGCATACGAAAAAATTTGGAATTGACGAGTAAAATATTCACAACGAAACAAAAGTGTTTTGCTGGCTTGAATCTGACATTGTGGTTGAAAAATCGGCAAGCATTTAGTATCGGGGTGCGTAAGTTTACGGGCGTCGGACGGCATCTTTTGGCATGCTGCGCGGAAGGTACGATGTTTTCTAAAGACGACCCTAACCCTGACCCTAACCGACCCTCACGACGCTTAAAATGACGGGAGAAAATACACGCACCCCGATACTAAATGCTTGCCGAAAAATCTAATGTGTGAATCGTAAATACTGAAGTTCATTCCTAGCTCGATGTCAATAAATTTATTTGGTCAGAGAAATCATTGAAGTCCAATCTTAACTTAATGTCGGTGAATTCAATAATTATTTTACACAAATCATTATTTTTATTATTTTTATTTATTATCTGATACTAATATTTTATTTAAAAGGCACTTTTTAATCTCAAATATAGGCTAAGATGTTATATTACTCAAGGGCCTATCTCCAGATCTCAAAATATTTTGAAATGTGCAAAGGTGCTATTGTCTGTCATAAGCCGTTATTTTGAATATTTCAGGCGAGGCGTGCCGTTATTTTGAATATTTCAGGCGAGGCGTCATAAATATTTTTTAAAACGATAGCAACATTCCAACTAAGAAATTATTTATTATCCAAATGCATATAAACCACAATGATATAAAACTTACTGGATTTGTGGCAACAATCGAAAGTTTAGATTTGCTCTCCTGAACAATTTCAATAAATGGAGTTAGCACCTTTGCACTCTAAGCACACGATGTACATAATAAAGTGATCGTCTTAAACACCTTTCACAAGCTCTCCGCCAACGCTATAACTTCAGCCATAAATTTAAATTTAATCGCCAGCGTTATATACAGAGCTGTAATATGCCAAAACAAATCTTTGCCGGCGGTAACGGCCAATGTTGTCATAAGCTGCCGTTAAGCTGTGGACACACACGCCCGCGTTAAGAGCTGTAATTGCCAAAAATAATCGTCGGCAGCATACGGGCGAAAAACCTTTAAAATGCCAGGTATGTGAAAAATCATTTAATCATGGTGGTCATCTGAAAACGCACATGAGAACCCATAGCCTACTGCTGAAAAACCATACAGGTGCCAGTTATGTGAGAAATCATATAATGAGGGTGGTACACTGAAAACGCACATGAGAACCCATATTGGTGAAAAACCATATAGGTGCCAGTTATGTCAGAAATTATTTACTAAATGTTGTAGTTTGAAAACGCACATGAGAAACCATACTAGTGAAAAACCCTACAGATGCCAGTTGTGTCGGAAATCATTTATCGGAGTAGGGAATTTGACAATGCATATGTGGACTCACGCTGGGGGTTAAACCATACATAGGCCCAGGCCTATGTGATATTGGACATCTAAAGAGTCACACAAGTACTCATGCATCTGAGAAGCAACACTCGCATAGTAAACTTTATACCAAGAGCAGTTCTTCAGCGAGGCAGTTTAAACTTCATGCAAGAACACCGCAACAGGATCTTAACCCTCGGGCTACCAAGGGGGGTGGTTACCACTCCCCTACGTTTTTATGCATAATTTTTTTTTTTTTCATATGGAATATAATTTTACATTTTAGGCAGCTGTAGCAGATTCATTGGCGCACATTTTAAGGCAAACATCATGGTGGTAGCCCACGCCATTCATAAAGTTATAGCCGATATACCCGAGGCACCAGAGGGGGGTGGTGGTTTTTCGACTATAGCTTATTGAGTATTCTTCCTAAAAGAGAAACAAATACATCATTCTTTAGAGGGAATGCAGGGCTTCATTTTCATACTTATATGTTTGTCTTTTCAAAACCGAAAGTGATCAAAATAAATGATAATACGCGTAATATGCGTGAAAAATGGCTGAATGGAAGGACTCCCCCTTAGATTTTTTGTCTGTAGCGTATTCATTTGTCTTCCTGGAAGAGAAACAAATATACCATTCTTTAGAGGGAATGTAGGGCTGCATTTGCATACTTACATGTTTGTCTTTTGAATACCGGAAGTGATCAAAATAAATAATAATACGCGTAATCTGTGTGAAAAAGGCTGAATACAGCATCACAACGTAAACCGATATATATGTATGGATATATATATATAATTATATATGAATATATATGTATGGATGTATATTTATACGTATATAAACATGTGTAAGGATGTAAGTGTGCATCTTGGATAGCCTACATAGATCAGTTTCAAAGCACACATAATCTTATATTTGTTTATCCAAAAAGTACAAAATGTACGCAATAATATAAAATATCGCCAATTATCGGTTCCTTTGTTAAAAATGATGTAATTTCGAGGTGCATTCACATAATGTACAACTAAATATACCATCTTGTACAGAATTGCATGCTGAATCCATTGGTGTATTACAAGATATGATATGTGAAACCAAACCCGAAATCCAAGGGGGTGGTACCCAAGGTGGTAACGCCCCCTTGGTAGCCTACGTCACAAAAAACCTTGGTAGCCTTAGGGTTAAAATGGGAAGTGAAGTAATTGCTAACCTGTCTGGTCATTTCATCAGATTTAGTAGTCCAGGCGTTCTTGTTAAAGAAAATGAACGTTACTCAACGAACGTACATCCGGCTTCTAGTGGAACTGCAGGTCCTTCTCCAAAGACAGATGGAGAATGTCTGTATATTGGCAAATTCAAATCTCCTACGAATAAAAAGGCGTCTTTGTCAAAATGTTTTGGATGTGGTATATGTGACGAAATGCTTGAACTAGAGAAGGAATTTCTAGAGAATTGTTCTAGCCATCGATTTTCTCCACCTGACGACTTAGTTGCTGACATGTGCTGAGTTATGATTCCACGTAATTACAGCTGAAAACATTTTTAATTAGAGGTTTACAATGAAGAGATACTATGGATGTGAAGGATACCCAGACATATAGGCTACGAATAGTTACTTTGTGCTATACTTTCATTTCGGAATTTTCATTTCGGAATAATTAGACAGTAAGTTAGCATTCTGGTTTAGAGAATCAAGAGGTTCCTCCTTATGACCACCACATATCTAAGGCGTTGCCTTTTTCTCACATAATTGTAAGATTAGAATTGCTGAATGCCATAAAATGAAATTTTATGCTATAGTTACTAAAGATGCAGTAAAGTCTTTCGCTCTAAATTACAATACTTGACAACTTTATTGTTAAATATTAAATTTGGCTCCACTAGTACTTCTGCCGGACCAGATGTTTGACAGAGCGGTTAACTGTACCTCATTTTGTGTGATTATTTGAGACTATGGATATTGACGTTGAATGATAAATTATATTAAGTAATGGAATTAATTAGCTTGTTCTACTTAGATTAGGTGTTAGACGTTAAGCTTGGTCATTTCGAAAGATTGGTGTGTTATAATCACGATTGTCATAATTATATTCTGAATATTTGGTTTTTGTTGTCTTTTATGTTATATTAATGCTGTTCTTAACCTCTAAATAAATAAGTTGCATGTTGTAAATTGTGGGCTCTTTCATTCCTGGTCGCACATTTCTGTAATAGGCTACCGTGAATATTTTACTTCTGATTGATATTTTTCGGTATTATTTAGCGTTTGCAGTTCGCGCTAAGCCAGCGCACCGCCTGATGAGAGTGCGCTTGGCCTCCGACAGGCCCTCGACGTTGAGTTGAAGAACTCGAAAAAGAGGCCCTATGACTTGGAAGTCATTGGGATCTGAAGCATCGAGGGCTGTCGTGAGCGTGTGACTGGGATTCATGGTTGAAATTGAATTAAGTCCTGCGTGTAGGATCATTAATTAGTTTCCCTCAGAGTGTGGTTAGATTAAAAATCCACCCACATCTTGGTACTGACGAGGGGCGCGACGAGAACGCTGATCAAATGCCCTTCCCCTGTTTTCGGTAAAAGTGCATTTTAGCGTGGCCTTTTTTATTGATAGTGGAGTTAGAGTTTAATAATAATCATAATATTTTCGTTTATTGAAACAATCCAGTTGACAAACTGCAACCGGTTACAGTGTACAATTATGCAATTGAAACAATTCACAAGAACACAAATGACAGAAGACATAAATCTTAACTACTAACAGAACAGACAGCCTGCAATACACGGCGTTAATAGCAGCCTACAAATCATGTCCACCCTACGGGGCTCGAACTCGGTACCTCTCGCTCTCTGTGCCAGATTTTATCCAATGCGCTATCAGCAAGATATATGGAAGTGGAGCACTGCAAAAAGAAACAAATGGAATGGTACTACGTGCAGACAGACAAACAGCGACTGATAGCAAGTCAAATAGACAGACAATCGGCCAAGACCGCAAGAGGGGGTAGGCAGGAACAGCTGCGGACTGAGTCACTTGCCGATCTATCAGACTTCTAGCATCTATCCCATTCTGCACTTGCCGACCAAGTCACGCACAAATGCAAAGCGTCGTCCATTCACATAAATTACCGCAGAGCTCGTACGCGTAGCAGAAGACGAGAAGTTAGCCCTGAGAGGATGCAACCGAAGAAGACTGTCTGTCTGGCCGCTATAGCCTATAAATTAACGTCCCCGCTACCCGACTCATACAAATTACCATCGGTGAAACGGAAACAACACAGCTCCCCTCTTTTCGATTCATTGTATTGTTGGCTGATAACACAACACACCAATATAGATGAGGACATAACGTCGCTTGGACTAACACCACGGAGAGCAAAGGACTTGACAAATGACCGACGACAATGGATATATCATTTGTTCGTAGGCCCTACCCATCGCCGCCAAATGGCTGGCGTCAGGACTCAGGAACTGATGTGATGATTACTATGGTTAACCCACAGAGGCTAGCCTAACCTATAAAAAAATCACACATTGGATAACCTGGGGTGAATTTTTTCACCCCTCACTATTTGAGGCATGTGATATAAAATTAAACCATGTTCGATCAACAATGGTAATTGTACCAAGTTCAACATAAAACTGCAAAACTAGGAAACCTAACTAAAGTCAACTATCAGCACAATCATCGAGTCTACAGTCATCTACACCAACGAGGTAATAGAAGAACTAGAGAAAGTGCTGCCGTGTATTGGGCTTACGGCCTTTGACGCAGACGGTAGCGGCGCACCCAACGCCATTTTGGTAGACACGTCGGATGTAAACAGTGCATTTACCGCAGCCAGTGGGATGTGAAAACTGAACAAATTAATAATTTAATCGCTTTAATCTTTGCCTCTCGCCCCATTCAATTAGTTCATAGTTAATTATGTAATTTGTATATGACGCTATTGGTGTTTTCGTAACATGGGTAGATTTTTAAGTAAAGAATAAGGCCTCGCATTGGCATGACTGTGCTCAATGTTATAGTCTCTGACAATGCGTTGTTCCGCACATGGACTACTCTGATTGCCTAACTCTATAATGTATAACACTTCATCGTCATCACCTTGACAACGACCCTTAGAGTAACTTCCTCCACCATCATCATCCTCAGAGTAACAGGAACTTCCACCATCATCATCCTCAGTCACGATAACTTCCACCACCACCATCACCATAATCTCAGAGTCACAGTAACTTCCACCATCATCATCCTTAGTCACGATAACTTGCACAACCACTAACATCACCCTGAAAGTCACTAACTTCCACCATCGCCATCATCATCATCATCATAGTCACAGTCACTTCCACCATCATCATCCTCAGAGTCACAGTAACTTCCACCACCACCACCATACTTCCACCACCATCACACTAACTTAAAGTAAAGCACACAGTAACTTCAAGTAGCTTTGATGAATGCAATGTACAATAATAAAGCAGCAATAAAATAATATTATGAGTGTTTCTACAATAAGTGTCCATTTTGCTGTCCTCGGTATTTAAAATATTTTTTAAAGCTTCCGTGACAACACATGACAATCCGTAACGTAGGTTTGTTTCAGACAACCCAAATAAAACTAAAAGAATTTTAAAATTGGCACGTTCATAAATTATTCAGATGGTTTTATTACCTCACAGTCGAAGCATTTCAACAGAAACTGTGTTGTCCCAGATGTGTGCCGAAGTCGGGAAAACCTGTTTATTTCCAATTGTGCATATAGCCAAACCGATAATTTACTATTTATTTTCAGTAACATATTGTTTACAACATAAACCATGCTTAATATATTGAGTTTGAGTTTGTTTGAGTGAACAATTAAATTTTAATGGAGCAAATTCCAGTGTCCTGCATCCGAATGTCAACTCCATGACGGTTACAAAACTTGTGTCCAACTTGCAACGGCTAGTGGTTTTTACAGTGTTTAACAGCTGATATTTGTCATTTGTAGTTGCCAATGCTACTGGTAAACATGAGAAGTTTATCTTGCGTTTAATTTTTTAAACAACAAAAAGTTAACAATATTGTTGCACCGCGTATGTTTAATTGATGTCACCTCCGTGACGCAAATATTCAAGAATATATAAATAAAACTTTCAATGTAATGTGTCCTTTGTTGATGTGATACAGTCCTGTCTTTGTTGCAAACATCATTTGAAATTATTTTGTTTCGCGTGTGCCGGTTTTTGCCGAAAACTTAACGATTTGTCAACTCCGTGACGGTCAACTCCGTGACGCGCGCCCACGTCATGCAGTTGACAGATTGTCAAGGAGAATCCACATTTTCAAAATCTAGCAGCATTTAAGTGGTATAACTTCCACCATATATTGCCCTAACAAACATATGATATCTGTATTGTAGTCCTCATTTCATCATCCTTATAAGCATCGATATACAATGAGTTGAACTTTGATAATGATCATGTTTCTGGTACTGATCTCATTCATTTCTTCATGTCACAATGTTTTATGCTCCCTCATTACTTTTCCCATTTAGGGCCGTTTTGCGGGGTTTTTTCTTGCAATTATGCCTCCATTTTTAGTAGGCTGCGAAAGTGTACCTTCAGCTGACAGTGACTGATTATGACTGATTTATTATAGGCCTATATTTCTCATTGTTGCCTGAAGATTCTTAAAATGCGAAAGTCAACTGTGTAACGCGAACTACGTGAAGCTTGTCAACTCCACGATGAATATTGAAAAAACACATTTTCTCAGTTTTTAGCAGAAATATTAAATTCTGTGCATTGCTGCCTATCACCCATCTTGATATTATTAATATTAATAGATTAGCACTTTAAAAAGTACAAAAAATCGTTATTGATTTTTTCTTAAAAATCCGAGGCAAAAGTGCCACATATTGTAGAAACCCTCTTATATGAAAGCTTTTGTCAATTACCAATTACAAGACATAAGACCAACTAAGAGTTCACTGTCATTAAACCCAGCGTCTTATTACACACATAACGACAGTTTTTCCTTGTACAAGTCTAGTGTAAGTTTTGCACAGGTGAAGCAGCCTTATTTTTTATGTATTTTTTATTTTTGAGGTAATGGACCTGATTAGATTAACTTGGTGATTGTTTGTTGATGTGGTTTCATGATCTGAAAATAAACAAAACTGTTATCACAAGAGGCAGCTGAGAACCTTTGTGCATCATTTTCTGGGCCAGCTTTAGATTTGGTTATCAGCTGTTTAGAAAAAGGTTCTGGGAATCTGTTAGGTCATATCCGCCTGAACCTCGTGCATATGCTCTTGCTTTACAATTTTAATCATCTAAAATGCTTAGGATTATGTTCACGTTTAACAAATGTGTGCCACATCCACAGACCATCAGTTGTTGGTAAAAGTGCTTTAATGGGAACCCAGGATTTCACAGTAAAGTGTTTTTGGCCTTGGAAAGTAGAGCAAGAGAAAGTGCTGGTGATAGAATGTTGTGTTCCTTTATGATGGATAAAATTGCTATTTGAAAGCAGCTAGACTTTACTCTGCAACAGACAAGTTTGTGGGTATGTGGATATGGAGATTGAAATCGATGATATAGCTGCTCTGCCTTGGCTAACGAGGCACATTTATTCCTAATTGTCTCCATCAGGCAATGAAATTAAATGGAATTATCTAAGGGAATTGCAAGATTTGCAGAGTAATGAGGGTTTGAGAGCTGCAACTAAACTTCATGAGCTCCATACCCAGTGGGACACAAAATGAAGGTAAAAGTGGCAGCCCAAGCCCCAAGTTCTTTTGTTGCTAATGCAATTGCATTTTGTGATGAGACCCTGCAACCACTGAAATTTCAAAACTCCTCAGCAACTGTTAATTTCATAAAACTATTGATTGAATTTTTGATATTTTAAACAGTACTTAGGAATCCTTTGGCAAAGGGGTATAAAGCACCGATGAGCTTGCAAAATGAGGGTTTGGTGACAATTTCTGCTTCATGCAGTCCAGTATTTGATGGGGCTCAAACTTGCCAATGGACAGTTAATTTGCAACAGTTTGTTAAATTTCATTGGCACTGACGTTTTTATGTCTCTCGCTGAGTTTCATTGAATTAAACTTCACAAGTAATCTGCGGCATTTTTGCTGGCTACTCTACTGACAATTTTGCATGACTTCCAGTCTCTGATGAACTGTGACCAGACGTCTCTTTAGCATAATAGGGCTTGGCATGAAATATGGATGATCTGCATTGTCCCGAGATGAGCCACTGTATCTGTTGCCACTGTTCTGTGAGATGTAGTAATCCAGGAGTGGTAGGCAAGCGTACAGATCTGTCTTTTGGAGCTCTGTGTGGTTTAGACTTTAGAGTCCTTCTGCAGATGTGGTGGTAAACTGAATATGGTTGGAACAATACCTGCAAGTATCAAAATAAATACTCTGAATATATTGAATTGTAAGATACTCTGGATACTGAAACTGAACAGATTTTGTCCATGAAGTTGTCTAAATGTACTTTAGATCTATTTCTTTTATTTTTTGGGCCAGCCTCATCTAACATAGCCTGCAGTGATGGTGATAAAACATCTTTGCAAAGAGATGGGTTCCATAGAAACATTTAATATTCATCAGTTATTTACTTATTCCATGTTTGAACAGTGCCACTGTAAGTGCTGAACTGGACACGTCTCCCGGTAGGCTACTACGTGCATGGTTTAAAGTGGTGTGGGAACGGCGTTCCCACTGCTTTCGACATTTTTGGCTTGAGTTCCCACTGCTCGCCATGCAGTGGAACCATGATAACACATGCTTTCCAATAAAACTCTTCTTTGGAGTTCCCACTGCTCACCCAAACCACTTTAACCACGTGCAACTCAGAACTAAACGAAATGAAGACTTATGAACTAAAATACATCAATCCAAAATGAGACATCTCCTACCTTTCATACCCATGTATGGCTTGTTAGTTGTCCGTACAGTATAGTGTGATTAGCAATTGGTTAATAAAGATTATACTTACCTACTTACATGGACATTGTGGATAGGTCAACAAAACTAGTGAAGCTGGCATGGTTGGCATAAATAAAGTAATCATATAGTAACGAAACATTTGTAAGACTTACCTTCCCTCACTCGAAGTGTCTGCCCACTGTGGTTATTTCTGGTGTACGAGACCATTTTAGTGCATTTGAAATCTACTCTATGCAATGCATGTTCTGACACTTTGACACAATCTGGATTTGGCATTGGAAATCTGAAGAAAGAAATTCAAACTATTAGCAGTTTATCATGTAATAACGTTACAGCATAATCCAATTTACTAGTACTACTATTAGTTTATTACACAAACTCGTTGACACAAACGCAACAAGGTAAACTGTTTGAGATTCATTCATTGCTAAACAATTGGCATAGCTCTGAATATTGTAAACAAAATTCATCCCAACATACGACCTATGCTTAAGTAGGCCTACACCAATCAACGAAATATTCTTGTAGCCTTGCATCCAGTTACCTAAGTTATCTAATGTTTAATGTTAAAACATGTTTACTGTTTAGCAAATAACAGTAATTGTGGTTAAAAAATCTGTCTCGCAGACAGCCTTCACAAACTTTAAACATTCCCTCGAAATCGCACCATTTGCAAACTTGGCTGTAAGCGGTACCAACGTTCGCTGGGCTGCAGTCGGCAAGTCCTGCGAGCACTGCCTTGTGTCCACATTCCACAAACTTGAGATACATCAACTGCAGTCTCAAGGATATAATATATATGGACACGAGCACCAACAAAATGAAGATGTGGGATGCTTTTTACCCTTATAACACACGAACATTGTGTTATTTACCTCCAAGGCCAAGTACACTGCAATTAAAACAGATAATACTCACGCATGGAAAGTTATTCCTGCCATTCTTGATTCTAGATTTGTCATATCAGTGCATCCCAACTCCACACAATTTTTCTGTACAACGCTTAGACTTGGGTTTTGTTTCTATTTCGGCAATTTCGCGTATTTATTCGATCTACTCCACACGATGTGACACGAAGCGATCCTACAAAGTCTACTTGCAAGATGGAAGGCAGCTAGCTTCCGCTATATGACGTCATCCGAGGGGCTTGATCTACACACAAGCACAATGTAAGAAATACGATGGTGACTCCACTTACGTCTCGAAATTGGTTACTTTTAATTCATTCGCCAGATGCCACCGGTGACGCTCTGCGTGCGGCTTTATCGAATACGCGTACAATTAACGTATATGCCCATACGTTTTAAGTATTTGGAAAAGGGCCGGATTTAAGCGTGGGCTACACGGGCGATAGCCCAAGGGCCCACCACTTAAGGGCCCCAACCAGTTGCATTTTTCTGCTTCCCTTCACTGTATGTCTTCGGACTAGGGAAGAGATTCTAAGAGTGACTAGTGACTAGATCTGAGTGGTAGGCTTCCGAATGACCATATTGTAATAATCATAATTTTTGAGGTATGGGGGTTGTCCCTATTGGAGATTGCACATCGGCAAAGGCAAAAATATGCTGCAAAAGGGCCCACCCATATTGGGCACCCATGGGATGGGCTTCCACCACCCTAAATACGGCTCTGATTTGGAAGTGCTATTACAGGTAATATAGGCCTACCACTCCCTCTGACATGATATTGTGACGGTCGAGGGCTGCTCCCTGCTCTTGCCTCCCCCTCTGCTCAGCCTCCCCAGGTCTTGCTCATGCAGCCTCCCCTCTGCTCAGATCTTGCTCAGCCTCCCCCTCTGCTCAGGTCTTGCTCAGCCTCCCCTCTGCTCAGGTCTTGCTCAGCCTCCCCCTCTGCTCAGTCTTTGCTCGTCTGCTCAGTCTTTGCTCGTCTGCTCAGCCTCCCTCTCTGCTCAGCCTCCCCTCGTCTGCTCAGGTCTTGCTCAGCCTCCCCTCTGCTCAGGTCTTTGCTCAGCCTCCCCCTCTGCTCAGGCTGCTCGGGTATAAATAGAGGGCTCTCTCATTCAGAAAGGAGTCCGCCAGCTTGGAGAGTTCTTCTGAGGTCGATGTTGTGATGATGTGCTGTGTGCAGTCGAATACTTTGACGTTGAAAATAAATCGTGCTGAAACCAGGACGTGTTGGTGTTTCTGAATCAGTCGACTGGAGGCGCCAAGCCCTTCGAAACACTCCGAAGGCTGAATTTACGCTTCTATAGCGACACACGGACTGCTGCTCCGAGCAGGCCAAACCTCTCCTCCCTGCTTCCCGAAGAGACCCAGGAGAAGGGGAGATTTTTTGCCACAATATTACCACAGTTGAACTAGTATCCCTCCACAAACCCAGTGGTACCAATACTGTACCATATAATTACGGTATACGAAACAGTACAACTGCAGCACAGACTGCTGTCAGAATGACACGTTTAGGTAAACTTTCGTAAGTGCACAACGTGTTCATGGGTGCAAATTCTTTACAAATCTACTAATCCAGTGCAATACAATACAGTAGCCTACACAACACAGTACCTATCAGCAGATTACTACTACAGTCCCATTCCAGCACAGTACTGATAAATGCAGTAAACGTACAGTGCATGTGTAAGACTACTATCACAGTATACGTACAGTACAGGTAAAGTACATGTAGATTACAAGTACAGGTACAGTCCAAGTACATTATAGCAGATGTGCAGGACAAGTGCAATACATGTAGAGTCCAAGTACAGTAAAGACAGTGGCTAAAGTGGTTTGCGTGAGCAGTCTGAACTCCGAAGAAGAGTTTTATTGGAACGCATGTGTTATCATGGTCCCATTGCATGGTGACCAGTGGGAACGCAAGCAAAAAATTTCCAGAGCAGTGGGAATGCCGTTCCCACACCACTTTAAACCCTGAGTAAAGACAAAGTACAAGTAAAGTAAAAGTACAGTATATCATGTGATCTGCCTCTACGAAGTCATGGAATGCCCAACAATATTTTGAACTTATTTTTAATTAAGACACTGAAAAGAATTGCTTCACATCGAGATGGAAACTTACTGACAAAGCATTACTTATGTAACATCCAATTTGAAGATCAGTTTGTTTTAAAGAAATAGTTCATGTTATAAATGGGGAGAAAGTGCAAATGGATCATGCCAAGTGGGAGTTGACAAAAGATGCAGTACCAACTAGGCTATATTTCCAAATATACCTAAATTTTTGGTCATCAAGGTCACTTAAATCAAGAAAACGCAAGATTCGTGTGATTCAAGGTAATGAAGGAAAGGTTAATGCAACGATTGTTACAACAACTGATAACGAGCAGATAAACAACGTAATAAAGTCTAAGTTTAATCTAGTTGAAAGTGTTGACAATGTTGTTGAACTGAGTAGGCTGAAACATGCGAAAGTCTCCTGTAATTCTTGTCATGGTAAATTTATTTTACAGAATGACATTTATCAACTGAAGAGGAAGGTTTTTCGACAGCAAGGAAAAATTAGAAAGCTAAACACACAAGTTAGGAAGCTTTTGGTTAAAAATCGAACTCTTAAATGATGTCTCTCATCTCTAGACAAATCACCTCCAAAAACTACGGTAATAGTTGATCAGACACTAAGTAATGCCAATGTAAAGTTGAAATACGGGAATAGGTATTCCACCGAGTGTACGCTTGATGCACTGCTCATTCTGTGCAAGTCAACAAGGGCATACAGGATGTTGCGTGAACATCAGTATTTACCACTTCCATCAATTTCAACACTTAATCGGAATATTTGAGCTATGTGTCCAGAATGATTTTGATAAAGCCTTGCTGACTGGTTTGAAAGAAAAACTTGCCCAGTTTCCTCTGAATGAGCGTCGGGGCATTATCATGTTTGATGAGATACAGATTAGCAATAACATTGATTTTCGCGTAGATTTGTGTAAAGTTGTTGGAATGGTCGACTTCGGTGAACTCACTTCCGAAGAAAATTGTTACCAAGAAGGGGACAATGCTCTCGTCTTTCTTTTTCAGCCGCACATGGGTAGGTTGCACCAGACCATTGGTTGCTTTTGTTCGGCTTCAACAACACCAACAGCTATTTTGTCGCAGTTCATTCTGCAGGCCATAATTCTATTAGAAAATTCCGGTGCATTAGTTGATGGAATTGTATATATCTCTTGCATTATGCCCAATGTGCAGCCAGATGCCCAACAAGAATTTGGCATTTTGCTGTTGTGTTTCTGATTTATCTTACTTTCAGGATAAGATGGTTAAGATTACTACTACCTAAAAGAAAAAAAACAACGCAACTATATAAAATTTAAAACAGTTCATGTATTTATAATCTGCATCTTACTATCTTAGTATGTTATAATAGGCCTATTGCATATTGCTCTAATTCGTTTCATCAATCCAGCTTCTAGTTGAGCAACAATTATTTGTCATCAATCCAACTTCTATTTAAACAACAATTATTCTTCATCAATCCAACTTCTATTTAAGCAGGAATCTTTTATCCATCCCACTTCTATTTAAACAAAAATTATTTTCATAAATCCGACTTCTATTTAGCAAGAATTCTTTTCGTCAATCCAACGTGTATTCGACCTAAGCTAAAACCCATATAATGGTGAAAAATTTAGGACACTACAACGATAGACTGCCCTTAATCAGCAAGCATTTAGTATCGGGGTGCGTTAGTTTACGGGGGTCGGACGGTATGTTTTGGCATGCTGCGCGGAACGTACGATGTTTTCTAAAGACGACATTAACCCTAACCCTTACTGACCCTCACGACGCGTAACCTTACCCTAACGCCTGAAATTATTCAGAGAACATACACGCACCCCGATACTAAATGCTTGCCCAGAAACCTCTCCTCAAATGTGACAGAATGTGAAGGACCGGACGGGTATTTAACCCGAAAGATCCCTCCCTGATAAAACGGACGGATTTAACAAAATACTTAAAATAATCGTTCCAACATTCTTACATCAGATGAACAGCCTTTTGTAAAAATGAGTATAAGAACATTATTAAATTTAATTGTCTAAAAATCGAATAGTTTTAATAAGATGTTAACACAGCTTTCATACGAATCCGTATGTAAACATCCGTCAAGGCGCACGTCGAGTGACCCTAGCGACACCACCGACAGAAAAAAGTTCTAGCCAAAATTCATACACATGAAAGATACGAAGTGGGGTCACCATCCATTTCTTTCATCATGACACAAGCAGTGACTCTGAAAAAGAATGCATTATTACGCTTTGAATTGTGCACCTAAGTTATAACAATCTTCATTGACGTCCCAATGGCTGAAGAAGTATTATGAGCTTATCGTAAGTCGAGCTCTTCCTCTTCACTACCACGCCAATCCACCATGCCAGTCCAGGAACAGATAATCCGCTTCCTTCCGCATCGTCAACTACGCGTACATAACTGTAGAGTAGACGTGTCTTGTTTAATTTATTTATCAATACTGGGAAGGGTATTAGTCGGTGCTGCCGTGCTGGGTATTTTGGCTACTTTAAAAGCAGTTTAACTACAGACAATTTTAAACTACTTTAGTCAATAGCTTGTCTTATTGTAATGCCGATATTTAAAAGCGTCACTACATTATAAATTTGCCCGCGAGATTTTCGACTGTATCTTCACTTTTCTAGTTGCATCTTTTTGTTGAAGCGATAAGCTGTTGCGCAATATATTGCTACTTAATTAATTCACAGTCAGACGATTATTCTACACCTTAAAATCAGTGTGACGAACTGGAACAGAACAATAATTTGGAGACAAAAGAGACAATTGTGTATCTGAAAAAGCTGTTTTGCCGAAGAGTAGGCTACCTAAAAGTAGGTGGCCAACTAGAAATTGAGATGCTGCAGTTTAGCTACTTTTGAAAAAGTAGTTTAAGCTTTAGCTATTTCAAAAGTAGCTTTACTACTCATTGCTAACTACAGCAGTTACCTATCCGTGACTGTTATTGGCCCACCTATTCAAACGAGCAGCGGTGGTGAAGGATCTCACCAGTGGTGTAGTGGGGTGGGAACGCGGGGGAACGCCGTTCCCGCACTTTTTTCCAGGGAGGGAACGCGATCCCTCACTATTTTGGTGTGCTAGATGAATCAACATGGCCTTCAGAGATACCCCCTGGCTTTGGTGATGACGAAGTGACAGAACTGTGCACAAGATTCTCTTTGCCACGTGTCTTAACAGTGAATGCATTCCGCGATTATGTTGATGACGGTGGCCGGAGAATGCCTGCTGACTTAAAGCCTCTGCAGGTGAACTGTACGCGTATTATTCCGTGCAGCACAGCTGAATGTGAACGAGGCTTCAGCCACATGAACATCATTGTCAGTGACACACGCAGTAAGCTTATTGTCTCTCACGTGTCGTCGTTGATGTTTATCAAGTTGCATGGTCCGCCACTGAGGTCCTGGATTCCAACCAGGTACGCAAAAACGTGGCTGCGGAAACATCGGTCTGCGATGGATACACAAACAAGAGTGGCTTCACTGAATCCATCAGAAGACAAGACTGAAGATCCACTGTGGCAATTCCTCTGACTGTAGCTACTGACTCACTGACAGACTGACAGTCACTGTACTTTAGCATTAAGCCTGTACTATCTGTACAGGTATGGAAACTGTTTGAATACTTGAATACAATATGTTACAAATAACAAATTCCTATGTATAAATTTACATAATTACATTTATTAATTTTTTTTTTATTTTTTACATTCAACAGTTTCAAAATAGCAGCGCTCACACTATGCAAAATTCTTGCAAGATTGCACTTTTTGCTACAGTTGCTATTTCAATTTTCAGGCGTTCCCCCACTTCATTTTTTAGGACTACACCACTGGATCTCACCCGAACAATTCATTGAAAAATGAGCAGTGTCAAGGACAAAAGGCCAAATATGCACATTTACATTTATTTACCTGAAGAGTGACTGCCGAGTCCATGTATTTGATTCGATCTGTCTTCAAATTCGTCTTCTGCCTTTAGGAAGGAAAACCCTTCTGACTTACATGGATTCTGTTCAAATACTGTATGTGATACGCAAGCAGGTTGGAAGTCAGTTGTCGGCAAACTCAGAAATTGCTTCCCTGCATTATTTTCTTCATAGTTTGGACAGTCTGTATGGTGGCCTATTCCACCGGCGATATCCAGATTGTTGAAAGTGATCAGGCAATCGTCACAAATTACCCTGGAGTTGTTTTTATCATAGCTGAAACCCTTCCTAGCTAGCAGAAACGGACTTAATTTTAGGTCGCGTGAACACGCGGAAAAGGTAGCGAGTCGACGATTGTATGAATTCATCTTTAAAATATCGATATCTATAATTACCAAGTAAGCTACTAAAGTCAATCAACTATGGGATAGTTGATCAGTTAAACAAAATACACAAAGTCATGCGTGGGTTTAGCTAAATTCTGCCTACAACCAATCAAACTATAGGACTATAGGCCATATGTTTCTTCTTCTCTCTGCAGAGTAGTACATGTATTGGAAAAACCGGCCAAGTAAACGCAGTCGTGGCATGGCTGATAAACCCAACAAAACCACGTGGGTATTGCCAATAAGTGTGAGCTGTATACCCACCGAATGGTCTATATAAAACAAACAGCTCTTTGGTCGATATCAAATTATCAATGCACGAGACGGGTCGCGTTACTATAACATGCATGCGCCTGCGTGTATCAAATGCATGTAATTGTCTAACTATTATATTAATAGTTGATAAACGTTAATAACTTACTTACAAATCAACTTATAAAATCTAATCTACCAAGGCAGGCTGACCATTCTACATAAACGAACTATACGTTGCGTGGCTTGAATGTCTATAGCTTTGTTTCATTGGGTAATTGTAAATGTAATTACGACGATTTATATATAGGCCTATATAGCGTCGTCGATAGCAAGCTACTTCTAGCCTAGGACGCTTCACAAAACTGTCTACTGTCAGGTCAAATGTTAAAAATGTTGAAATTTCTATCTCCGGTCAGTATGGAAAGACACAAAGGATTAGGAAATTTTTATAATTATTATGCTCGTGGTTACGTAATTGCTATTATTATTGGTTACTGTTTTTTGAAAATAGAAGCACTTTGGTTTCCTGAATAGTTGCAGGAAGACTGTTCCAGGCACGTTGACCAGCGTCCCGAAAGGCCCGATCGCTCGATCGTTTTAGTTTTAGTATAATTATCTGGTAGGCCTACAATTGGGTGTGTTTACTGTGTTAGTCAAGGTTTATTAGTATATTCATTATTCTATTAGTAAGTCTGTTCTTTTAATTAATTTTATTTATTTATTATTGTATTTCTGAACCTATTTGAACTGGCTGTCATGCATTGTTGTAACTTTCTATTATCGACAATTACTAGGCTAGGCAAAGTTCGACCGTACGTACGGAACGTACGCTATTTTTTCTGCTGAAATGCGTACCGTACGCGTACGCTATTTTTTGGCTAAATTAATAAATAGCGTACGCTAATTTTTATATTTTTTTATTATAGAATTAACAAGGAATAACAAAATTACAAATTAAAGAATGGAAAACGTTTTAAAACAATTCCGTGAAGAATTGTGTATTTCTATGTCAATTTTCTTGCCACGCGGCCGTACTAAGTACTACTAACCCATGCAAGAAAAATATGAATCCGTCAGCCTGTTTTATTTCTGTAGATAAAATAATCAAATTATACAAAATAAAAACAAAATAATAATTTACCTCTTCGCTGAAACGGAACTACAAATAAGAACTGTAAAGTGACGTAATAACGACGAGAAAAAAACGACGAGAAAATGAGGAGACAAAATGTGACGTCACGAGAAGCAACTAATATTAAAGGCTGCTCATACGTACGGAATACGAACGTACCGTACGCGTACGCTATTATTTTTAGTAAATTACGTACCGTACGCGTACGCTATTTTCTGCTGTAACGTACGGTCGAACTTTGAGGCTAGGTGTAGTGGTCCTAATAGCGGGATTCTTCATCCCTTTTGGTCTCCCCTTTGGTAACCACTATCAATGTAAGTTACTACTTACTACGTAGGCCCTATACTGCCATAATTGTGATATGTTGTTTACAGGAAATAAATTGATTGATCGATTGATTCAAATTGTATTTGTAATTACAAATTTAGGCCTATATAGCGCCACTTTCAAGAGAGACTCGTCAGAGGCGCTCCCGACCTTAAGACAACGAAACCACGATCGGACAAAGACCACTGCAAAATTTCTATGCTGAACCATGGAAGTGAGGGCCGGTGGAATAACCAAGTCTCCTTCGCAGAGCGGAGAAATCTGCAACCAGGCATAGAAGATAGTAAGACACCAAGCTCTTTCGATAAGATGGGACAGAGACTGCTAAAAAATTAAGCATAAGCATCTTACTTATGGTTACTTATGCAAGAGCTCAATGCGCTTTTGCATAGGCCTAAGTAACCAATGCAGATTCTCTCACATGACACTGGATATGTGACCAAATCTAGAAATTCCGCCGATTAGACGAGCCGCAGTAGTAAACACTTATTGAAACATATTTATTCAGGAATTACTTAGACCTGCATAAATTGCATTGTCGTAGTCAACCCTGGAGCATATGAATGCATGTATGACGGTAGTTGCGGCTTGAGTTCTAAGCGAAAGGGGTATAGTGCGAATCTAGCGCATGACGTGATAAAAAGAACATTCGACATATTCTCTACATGCTCTGCAGATAAGAAAGTCAATCCCTGGTCCAAGGTCACCCCAGATTGCGCAAAGTGGATGAAAAGAAGACACAAAGGAAAGCAATGCTGCAGATTGGACAAGTCGAGTTTGGAAATCTGCCCACCTCTACCAAGCCAGATGAACTGGGATTTTTCAGAGTTAAGACGGAGACGGTTGGATGACATCCAGGCACCAGACAGGCAGGGAACAGGAAAGCTGACAGGCATGCAGGCAGACAGAAGGGCTAGCAGTCACGCAGGCAGACAGACAGTGAGGCAGACAGACAGACAATAAGCAGGCATGCAGGCAGACAAACAGGCAGGCAGGCCAGGCAGGAAAGCTGACAGCCATGCAGACGGACAGAAGGGCTAGCATGCAGGCAAGCAGGCATACGGGCAAGGAGAGAGGCATCGGTGAACAGTATTTCATTGTATTCTGCTGGGGGCAGATAAGCTCAAGATCACATGCGTAGTCATCGTCAGATGACGCAGGGAAATCTGGTTAAATGAAATTTCCAGAGGTTTTCTCCACTTTACGTACAGTAAGACTGAGATTACTGGCATGCGACTACATTGTATGCGTCGGAATTTTCCAAATTCCTATTAGGAGAACAGCCATAGAGTTATATTCGGTTAGAATTCCGCATCAGGTTTTATACACAAATCAGAGTGTATGGGACTGGTGCGCTGATCCTAGCCAGCACGAATAGGCTACGTTGGGGGCAATGTTCGACAACGTCAGTCCAACTTTGTCCACATGCGACGGCGCTGGCTTGAAACGCAGAAGAGGAAGTGAACTCTTACACGAACTATTTGTTCACTATATTTGTTCACTTTGTTCGATATACAGTAGTTGCCGAATACAGTTGTTCTTTAAACCAAAAACTTAATCTTCTCTATCCTCTATTTACAGTAACGCCGCCAGACGCCAAAAAATTGGAGGCAAATTAGCAAACATAATTATTTAAGGCATAAAACATTGCCAGTCATTTTGGCCAGTAATTGGTCGTCACCATTCATGTGACAATGAAGCATAAAAGAACATTACATAGGCCTAACGCAACATAGACGAACCTCTGAAAGTCTTAAAAATTTACACTCAGTGTCAAATGTCAACGATGACAACGCAGAATCAAGCGGTCAAAATTATACCACTAGAGGCTCAGACTGTAGAGTATAACCATAGAGCAACTAGCAATTATAGTATATTTTGTGCGCAGTGTGCTTTTACTAATAGGCCTACATTTTTTGACGTCCAGAAATTCTTAAACCTAATTATTTCACAAATTTAGATTACGATATTTACATTTAGTGGCTAACGTATTTGTTTCATTAACATTTCATTGTTAAGCCAAAAAGTAGGCGCCAATGCGTCTGTTGCGTCCACGTGCCAATGCCACCGTCTACTTATGCAGTCTTAGTTGACAAGATTAGGTTGCCGATCAAGTTGCGATCAACAGCCCTGTTACCTCAAGAGGTCGTCAAACGCTGCTAACTTTACTACGGCACTCTTCATCATTGACTCAATCAGAAACTATCAATATACTCATTCACCCTCTTTAAGAGTCTTACGGGTAGACTCAGCTGCGATTGTGACCAAAAGCACGTTGTGGGTCTATAATTATACAGGCCAGCCGGATGTTGCCTACAGATATTACGACAGGCGGTGAACTTTGACCACTTGGTAAGAAATAACCGATTGTCGCCGGTTCGCTTTGCGCAACATGCAAAGGCGAACAATGAATCAGCACTAGGCCTATAATACTTGGTGGCAAGGTTCAATTATTCAACATTCTCTTCATACGGTTTCAGTTGGCAGGTTAATTCAATGCAGAATAACATAAAACTCGCACCTGTGAATACTATCGTAATGATGATGATATATTCGTTTATTGATCTAGCACGAAGACACAGCACTTCACAACTTACATCACACAAAAGCTACTATAATTGGAAAAAGGGAATAATGTTAGAATTATTCAGATTTGGGTCAACGTGATGACTTAAGAATACGCTTGTACAGAACTCGGTATAAAGTTCTTAGCAGTTATTGAAATTATCCAGGTGAAAATTATCCATCCTAGAATTGCAATTATCCAAGTGGAAATGATCCACTGTAGTAATTGAAATTTTCCAAGTGGAAATTATCCATAGTGGTTATTTAAATTATCCAAGTAGAAATCATCCATTGTAGTAATTGAAATCATCCAAGTGGAAATTATCCATCATAGTAATTGAAATTACCCCAATGGTAATTGTCCATACTAGCAATTGAAATAATCTAAGTGGAAATTATCCAGTGTAGTAATTGAAATTATACAGGCGGAACCGTGGAAGTTATCCATAGTAGTAATAGAAATTATCAAAGTGGAAATCATCCATCGTAGTAATTGAAATTATCCAAGTAGAAATCATCCATCGTATAGTAATTGAAATTATTCAGTAGAAATCATCCATCGTAGTAACTGAAATTATCCAAGTGGAAATCATCCATCGTAGTAATTGAAATTATCAAAGTGGAAATCATCCATCGTAGTAATTGAAATTATCCAAGTGTAAATTATTCATCGTAGAAATCGAACTTATCGAAGTAGAAATCATCCATCGTAGTAATTGAAATTATCAAAGTGGAAATCATCCATCGTAGTAATTGAAATTACCCCAATGGTAATTGTCCATCCTAGCAATTGAAATAATCTAAGTGGAAATTATCCACAGTAGTTATTGAAATTATACAGGTTGAACCGTGGAAGTTATCGATAGTAGTAATTGAAATTTTCCAAGTCGAAATCATCAATCGTAGTAATTGAAATTATCCAAGTCGAAATCATCCATCGTAGTAATTAAAATTATCCAAGTAGAAATCATCCATCGTAGTAATTGAAATTATCCAGTAGAAATCATCCATCGTAGTAACTGAAATTATCCGAGTCGAAATCATCCATAGTAGTAATTGAAATTATCCAAGTAGAAATCATCCATAGTAGTAATTGAAATTATCAAAGTAGAAATCATCCATAGTAGTAATTGAAATTATCCAAGTGGAAATCATCCATCGTAGTAATTGAAATTATCCAAGTAGAAATCATCCATAGTAGTAATTGAAATTATCCAAGTAGAAATCATCCATAGTAGTAATTGAAATTATCCAAGTAGAAATCATCCATAGTAGTAATTGAAATTATCCAAGTGGAAATCATCCATCGTAGTAATTGAAATTATCCAAGTAGAAATCATCCATAGTAGTAATTGAAATTATCCAAGTGGAAATCATCCATCGTAGTAATTGAAATTATCCAAGTAGAAATCATCCATCGTAGTAATTGAAATTATCCAAGTAGAAATCATCCATAGTAGTAATTGAAATTATCCAAGTGGAAATCATCCATCGTAGTAATTGAAATTATCCAAGTAGAAATCATCCATCGTAGTAATTGAAATTATCCAAGTAGAAATCATCAATCGTAGTACTTGAAATTATCGAAGTAGAAATCATACATCGTAGTAATTGAAATTATCCAAGTAGAAATCATCCATCGTAGTAATTGAAATTATCCAAGTAGAAATCATCAATCGTAGTACTTGAAATTATCGAAGTAGAAATCATACATCGTAGTAATTGAAATTATCCAAGTAGAAATCATCCATAGTAGTAATTGAAATTATCCAAGTAGAAATCATCCATAGTAGTAATTGAAATTATCCGCGTGGAAATCATCCATCGTAGGAATTGAAATTATACAAGTGGAAATTATCCATAGTAGTAATTGAAATTATTCGAGTGGAAATTATAATCACGGTAATTGAAATTATTGGAAAATAAATCATCCATCGTAGTTATTGAAATTATGAAAATGAAAATTATCCATAGTTGCATTCATTGAAATTCTCCGAGTGGAAATAACTCCATCGTTGCAATTGAAATTATCCGAGAAGAAATCATCCATTACAGGAATTTAAATTATTCTAATAGAAATCATCAATCGTGGCAATTGAAAATCTCCGAGTGGAAATCATTCATCGTAGTAATTAAAATTATCTCAATAGTAATAGTCGGTCCTAGTAATTGAAATTATTTTAGTGGAAATTATTCATCGTAGTCATTGAAATAATCGGAATGAAAATTATTCATCGTAGTAATTGCAATTAGCCGAGTGAAAATTACTCATCGTTGCAGTTGAATTCATCCGAGGGGGTATTTAAATTATCCATTTTAGTAAAATTGAGATTATCGGAGTGGAAATTATCAACATAGTCATTGAAATTGTCCAAGTAGAAATTATTCATCGTAGTAATTAAAATTATCCCAATAGTAATTGTCCGTCCTAGTAATTGAAATTATCTAAGTGGAAATCATCCATTGTAGTGATTGAAATTATCGTAGTGGAAATCATTCATCGTCGTAGTTGAAATTATCGGAGTGGAAAATTATCCATCGTAGTAATTGAAATTATCCGAATGGAAATTATCCTTAGTAGTAATTGAAATTATCCGAATGGAAATTATCTTTAGTAGTAATTGAAATTATCCGAATGGAAATTATCCTTAGTAGTAGGCCTAATTGAAATTATCCGAGTGCCCTCTCCTTTTATATTATCCATCCTGATAAATTAATTAGATTTGTGTTTTCTCCACAAACTTAACTGAAACACTACTTCATTTATTTACATGTGTGTACTCGTCGATGTACGCATGAATGTGTGTATGTATGATTGTTTGTTTGCACCAACATGTATGTACGTCTGTATTTATGTTTGTACGTCCGTAAATATGCATGCATGTATGTATCTAGACATTTAATGTAGCTC
Organism: Aporrectodea caliginosa; assembly: GCA_020284085.1. NCBI lineage: Eukaryota > Metazoa > Annelida > Clitellata > Crassiclitellata > Lumbricidae > Aporrectodea > Aporrectodea caliginosa. The sequence continues at coordinate 608,760 of JACEVL010000111.1, read as the reverse complement.
CTATGTAATATGATCGACTAACTCTTCTCAGTGAGTCAGGAAGGGTCAGTTATTAAGGTCAGTTAAGAAATGTTCGGACAGTTCCTCTGATCTTCTGTCGACACACTGGACAGTTCTGGAGCCCTGGAGTGCACTCGGTGCAACTGACCAGATGACCACATGGTAAGATGACCACATTGACCTCTGCCACTCTACAGATCTTGCAGGTCCTCGCTTCTTTCAAACGACGATTCTCCTCATTGAGGAATCGAGAATCTGAAAGAAAACGCCTAACATTTCAGTGATTTTCATGCGATGCACTGTGATCGATGTGCTTTAATGAGAAAGAACGCAATGTAAATTTTAATTAGATGCAGTGCCGGTGTCCCGTGATATTCTATACCCCCCTAAAGCATATCCCCCGGCTGGAATAAACCGGTGTAGAGTATTCGGGGGGATAAATCATTCTATTCCCCATCGCCTTACGCATCACGATATCCAAGACGAAATCCAGTCAAAATAACCAAATTAATTTCAATTAGTTTCAGGTCGACGTACAAACCAAAGATACGCAACTTAAATTTTTTATGTGTACAATAAATCCAAACAGTACGACTGAATACACTTAGAAACCGCCAACAATGCAAACTAAACTGGATACTCGATTTCGCTAAGGGGGATACTAATTTAGGAGTATACACTATTTCGTGACACCGGCTTTATGTATGGGAGATATAAGCGGCTACCTAGAGCGGCGTTTTTCAGAGGACGGCAAATTCCAGCAAAATACATGATGGTCACCTCCGTCAAAAAGAAGTAAGAGGCGTCATTTTTTGTCCTTGCCTATAGCACACAACTGTCAAACACTGTCAAAGGCCGCCACTGATCAGATGTGATGTGATGTTTTTCAAATTGATAAAACTTTTAATGCAACGTGATTCAGTAGGAAACAATGCGATAAATACATGCGCGCATTTAGACAGGTATGAATCGTACGGGGCTTAATGACTCTGGCGCCAAATACGATCATGGGGTAGCAGACTCAGAGACCGACTGAAAGCCAGGAGACAGAATGAGAGAAGACTGACAGATATAAACAAAAAGATAGAAGCAGACAGACAAATAGCCTATATAGAGGGTGATAGAGAGACAGAGGCAGCGAGACACAGAGAGACAGAGACAGACAGAGAGATCAATAAAGGTTAACGATGTGAGTAAGTAATTGTTGCCTACATTACGAGCGTCTATAGTATCATAAAGTACCAGAGTACTTTACATCCACTACCTACACTAGATGGCCATTAATGTAACAAGAACAAGAACCTCTAAACGTAGCCACCATCTAAACAGATGCATGTATAAATGAATAAACATATGACTGTGTACTGTGTAGCCTATGCATGTATAAATGATTGCATTCTTACATACAACCACGTTCATTAGCCGCATAGATAGATAGTCCGCATTGTGCCACTTGGGGTAACTGTGAGCCAACAATGAACCCAATGTGGGTTCCTAGTTGGCCACCAGTTACCACAGTGTGGGCCCACCTTCTTCTTGTTCCTCAGGATGAGAGAAACCCAGTTCTTGTCCAGACTCATGGACATCTCTGTAGCCTTCGGCACCAGCGCATCTTTCCAGCTCTTCTTGCTCAGGGAGGGATTCCGTCAGCGATTGCATATTCGGAAAGTTGCTGTCTAGTAGATGGATTCGGCCAGTCGAAGGAAACAGAATACAGCTTTTAGAATCTCACAAAGTGCCTTACAAGAACCTCACAAAGGCAATAACTGTGCACGGTTTTATATAGTGACAGTATGTCTCGACCCTGCTCGTTTTATAGTAGAAGTTGGATGACTGATTGAAATATGTCATAGTAGAAGTTGAAGCTGGATGAGCCATGAAAACATCGCTAAAATAATGTTTCAAATAATTTTTATGACGCTGTTCGTATTCAAATTTCTGCATAACAGCATATCTCAATAACAGACAAGGAATTCCACCAGTCTTGGGGCATGTCTTCTGCAAGGGCCAGCAACAGAAAAGGAGCTAATGACGAGAGTTTTTCTTGTCGACGGAATGGGCATATGTAGAAAGCCAGAAGAGCTGGTCGATTGCAGACAAAGGCAGGATTAGTTAAATTGATAATAGACTAGAATTATAACTAGCTGTTGACATTTACAAATTAATTAGAATTAGCAAAATGTTGAAGCTAATCAATTAGAATTAAATTTGGCAACACCTAATCAATCAGCAATTAGAATAAGATTTCGCAAATTCGTACATAATATTTGCCACATCAATTTGTCAATTTCGATCAAGGCACAACCAGTTACAGTAGCAAGTTACTCTAGTTTCTTTAGCCCCAATGGTTTTCTTGTTGTTGGTATATGATATCGTGGATTTGCAACTATCATTAGTTTTGCGAAATGATCATTTTCCACTTCAGAAATTGATCACATTGAGTGAATCAAGAAGTTTGACACAGCAGTTGGTGCTCGTTCCTAACATAATTTCCTCACCTCCACTGTCGTAGTCGCAATATTGCTTTTACCAGCTGCGTACTGTCGCACGCTCACTGACCACCAATAAAGACAGGAAAAACTTCATACCTAGAGTCCTCAATGCTAGTGTTCAATGACTATGTCTATTCCTCATTTGAACGTTATGGTCAACAGCATAATGAGTAAAACTAAACACCTTTTATCTATATATATAATGCAAAGTCTTTTTTTTATGTCCTTCCGTATGTTTGTCCGTCTCGCTAAAGGCTCCGAAACGGAACGCTTTAGCGATTTACAACCTTATTTTACAAAACATTATTACGCCACGTCATGGTCAACGCGACTATTTTCAGCTCGCAATTTTATTTAAACGCCGATATATGGACATTTACATTTACAACTTTTTAAACGAGGCTATCTTAATACCGCCCATAGTATGGCCATTTGTTCACGTCACGAAGGCTTAAATTAATATGCAATCTTACGTCACGCGGAGGATCTAGGTCAACGCTCTGATTCGCAACCAATCACGAAAGTGGTCACGCCCACGGCTGAATTTATAGGTCATCGGACTTAAAAATTCGCCAATGCAAAACTTTAGGGATACGAAATTTTTAACGAACGTTTTCATTTGAATTTTTATAGATCTCAACCCAACTTTATTTCAACTCAAAATTTACTTTAAATTCCGATATTTGGACATTTTAAGTTTCGACGTGGTCATAGTCTGTTTCAACGCCATTGAAATCTAGCTATGCAGGAGTATACAGGGTGGGCCAAAAAAAGTGCCCCCCTACGCATTTTTGCTGATATTTCGGCCAAAAGTAAGAATTTTTAAATCACGTTTTATAGGCTTAAAGGTAATTCATATCTACGTATAATGGCCAAATATCAAAGAAAATTTTCAAACAGAACAAAAGTTATATCACTTTTAGTGAGTCCACCCACTGTTTTTTGATGATTCAAAAACCTAACGCAGCAAAAAGCAACAAAAAACGATTTTACTAAGTCATTTGTCAAATAATTGTTATCAAACAAACTTGATATTGCCAGATACATATTATTATTATTTAGAACAGAAACGGGATACCAGCGTAGCTGTATGTCACTGTGACGTCACTTAGCAAGAAGACGATCAAGTTGCTAAATAAAGAATTTTTCAGATTAATAATTTTTTATTGAAACAATGAAAATTTCTAAAATATGAAGATGGGCAAGGTATCAATTACAGACAAAATGCGTATGCAGACACTTCATGAGCAGGGTCTTTTCTTTGAGCTAAAGCTCTAATCGCCACTTGCCCTGATAAACAGTGGAAGCTGAGTAGGCCTACCGTTAAAAAATATGCCCCCGCATTGATGAAAGGAGATCGGCTCTGGATCGTCGTAAAGGAAGTGGAAGGCCCAAATCTTCCGCACTCCAACAAATGGTTAATTACGTAAGGGGAGCTATGCTGGAGAAATATCACAATCTGCGATCAAAGCCAAAAACGATAAGAGAATTGAAGGTCGCATTGAAGTTGATGTGGGAAGATTTACCTCTGGAACCCATCAACAAAGACATCAAAACTTTACCAAAAGACTCAGAACATGTATGGGTACTGGTGGTGGACACATTGAACTCAAGTTGTGAAACAACGATCAAGTTTGTTTGATAACAATTATTTGACAAATGACTTAGTAAAATCGTTTTTTGTTGCTTTTTGCTGCGTTAGGTTTTTGAATCATCAAAAAACAGTGGGTGGACTCACTAAAAGTGATATAACTTTTGTTCTGTTTGAAAATTTTCTTTGATATTTGGCCATTATACGTAGATATGAATTACCTTTAAGCCTATAAAACGTGATTTAAAAATTCTTACTTTTGGCCAAAATATCAGCAAAAATGCGTAGGGGGGCACTTTTTTTTGCCCACCCTATATATTGCATAGAGTTGAGATAAATAATTTCAAGCTAGCGCGTAAATTCGCCAGAGGATACCCGAAAAATGTGCACATCGTTAAATTCAAATTAACGGGCGCTGACGAAGATGTCGTCAAATTCAAATACACGGGCGCTGAGGAATACCCGGGCGAACGCCGGGTAAAAACTGCTAGTTTTCTATAAACTCTTTGACATTGTAACTGATTGCGGTGTGCCAATCAGAGTTGTCTTTCTCAATAAACGAATATAATTATTATACCAGTCCTCCAACTGTAGTGCATTATTTTTGTCTGTGCTCGACTTGACTACTGTTCTTCTTTTTTCTCGGGCCTACCGTCTGATCGGCTGGCGTGCCTCAACCGGTGTCTCCTCTGCGGCGCGCCTTATTGGCCGAATACCAAAATTCGGGCATGGCTCTAATTACATGCTGGAAACCCTACAAGGGGCTCCCTGTCCGCCAACTCATTGTGTACAGGATCGCCTCCCTGGTGTAGCGATGTCAGCTGGTCCTTGCCTCAACCTATCTGCGGGACCTCTGCCGTTTCTGGTGCCCAGGGTTGTCGCTCTCTTCGCTCCTCTGGGAGTGGGTGCTAATAGTCCCGTTTACCCGCACACCAACCATGCAGAATCGTTCATTCTCAGTGGTTGGCCCGACTGTCTGGAAAGGGTTGCCTTTGGAATTTCGCCTGCTTCCCAGAACGCTCTCTGACACGTTCTGTACAAACTTAAAAACTGTTCTTATTGGCGGTGCTGGAGTCGGGAGCACCTCCGAGTAGTTCTCTTGAAGAGGTCCTATATAAATCCTCTGTATGAATTAATGAATTTTAAAGTCTAATCGATTATAATTCAGTAAAATTGCTAATCGATAAGAATTAGAATGAGCAAGTGATCTAATCCATTAGAATCTAATCGATTAGTTAACCATCTCTGGTCGGGTGTCGAACAATCTTTGGAGTCAGCACAGATTGGAGATAGCAAGGATGACTGATCCTTTATATAGCTAGCCCAGTCTTTGAAGTTATTCGCTTTTTATGCGAAGCCAGTTCAATGAGTTTGTGACGGACAGTCTTCAAGACTTGAATGAAGGCTATATAATTATATTATAACAGATTCTCTTATTTAATTGACCCATAATAGATCAATATAGACCATGTTCAATTAAGGTTGGCGCGCCTCTGAATCGCTAGGTGGCCTCTCTTAAGTGTTCGATTAATATTACAATTATAATAATTATCAATTACGGTAGCTTATTTTTGCCAGTTTAACGTTTTAATTCATTAAATTTAACCACATCCCTTTATCACCTATAATTAAGATGGTCAGAGATAGGACGCAGCAGAAATTTAATCTAAGAACGTGATCTCTTAGACGCCTTTCTTTCAGACGGGTTGAATGGGTTCCTATATATATATATATGCTGTGATCATTGTACATGCTTGGTTACCTTTGTCACAAAAATAAAAGGGAAGCCGAACATTTTTCAACTTGCGGGACTAACCGCAACTTTTCAACTCCCAAAAATCCCAAAAAAACTTGTTTGACTCCCTAATGTCGGTCATTGTTACTCCCGCTTTTTGCCCTCGGAATTTCTACATGCGGGACTAACCGCCTACATCTCTTTTCGGGGACCTTCCCGAAAGATCTGACTGTGGATTGTTTAGGAGTGTGAGAGACAGTAACATTTCCTCAGAGGGAAGTGAATACACAGGTCTCTGTGAAACAAAAGGGTAACATTAGTGACACAAACCTCTGGTGCCGGTGGCAGAATCGAATTCGAGTACTTGGAAACGAAGGCTACGAATCCGTGCGCTTCCGGACACAGATACGGATTCTCTGACGTGTAAGATGTTTTAGCAGCGCCACTTAGCGAAACGAAATGAGTGTTATCAGCGTCATTGGAATGTTGACTTCATGACAGACAGACATTTCTCTTCTATTATACAAACCCAACGAATGTACAGGGCATTTCTTGTGCTGTAGCTTGGGCATGAATGGCCATTGAGTCCCTTCAAGATTACCACAGATTCGCTCCCGACCCAGGCCTATTCAAAAAGGAAAGTCTTAAGTAGATTATGAAAAAAGGAAAATCTTAAGTAGATCATGAAAAAAGGAGCCACAAAGGTATCGCGGGAGAGAATGCAGGACAGAACGGAGGCTATTCTAAAGAGAAGGACCAACTTCTGTTAGCACTACTTTGGAATATTAACCCTCCGGGCTACCAAGGGGGGTGGTTGCCACCCCCTTAGGTTTTTTCATCTCAAACTTTTTCCGTATGGAATAAAAATATGACCTTTTAGGTAGCTGTAGGGGTTCATTTACACACGTTTTGAGGTAAAATGTGAGATGATATCTCACACCGTTCAGAAGTTATACCCAATATACCCGAGGCACCAGGAGGGTGGATACCCCCCCCCTAGATTTTCGACTATATCTTATCCGTCATTTAATATTAAGAGACACAAATTATACCATTCTATAGAGGGAATGTGGGGCTACATCTCTGTGGTCACTGAGTTGACCTGAGGCAACAGGAAGTGCTCAAAATAATATAAAATAAAAGAAAATAGGTTACACTTTCACACATTTTTCATGTTTTTTCGATTATAACGTATTCATAATTTATTTTCTAAGAAAAATAAATTATGCCGTTGCATAGAGGACACGTAGGGCTATGTTTTCATACTGATTAATTTGTTTTTTGATGACCGGAAGTGTTCAAAATAAATAATAATACGCGTAATATGCGTGAAAAATGGCTGAATGGAAGCACTCCCCCTTAGTTTTTTTGTCTGTAGCGTATTCATTTGTCTTCCTGGAAGAGAAACAAAGATACCATTCTTTAGAGGGAATGAAGGGCTTCATTTGTATACCTACATCTTTGTCTTTTGAATACAGGAAGTGATCAAAATAAATAATAATACGCGTAATCTGTGTGAAAATGGCTGAATACAGCATTACAACGTAAACCGATATATGTGTATGGATATATATGTATGGATGTACATTTATACTATATAAACATGTGTAGGGATGATTTTGTGTATCTTTTATACATAGATTAGTTTCAAAACACACATAATCTTATATTTGTTTATCCAAAAAGTACAAAATGTACGCAATAATATACAATATTGCTAATTAATGGGTTCCGTTGTTAAAAGTGATGTAATTTCGAGGTGCATTCACATAATGTACAACTAAATATACCATTCTGTGCAGAAATGAATGCTGAATCCATTGCTATATTACAAGTTATGATATGTGAAAACCAAACACGAAATCCAGGGGGTGGTCTCAACCCCCCCCTTGGTAACCGATGTCACAAAAAAACTTGGTAGCCCTAGGGTTAAGAGATGTGAGAGAACAGGATGCAAGTAAGAGAACAGGATGCAAGTAGGAGAACAGGATGCAAGTAAGAGAACAGGATGCAAGTAGAGACTCCACATCAGCTGTAAATAGGAAGGGGGGTATTGTTTTTTCTGCCACAACATTTTGTTCGTTTGGTCACAAGTTTGAAAGTCGGGACATTTGGCTGTCCCGACTATGTCAAGTCGGGACACGGGACAGCTGCCTCGAAATCGGGACGGTCCCGACAAAATTAGGACTGGTGGCAACCCTAGCTGCATCGTAGCTGGATTGGATTTGCCGGAATGGAAGCTTAAGTGTTTCAGCCCAAAGGCCAAAGGTCAATCCCCGCCTGTAATGATATACAAATTCGATCAAGCGGTTCCTGCACAAAGGCCCGCCGAGAGGGGGATAAGGGGGCAAATGTCCAGGGGCCCGGCGACTTTTAAAGGTTCGGGCTGGGCCCGCAATGAACTTATGAAAGATATTATAAGCTCAAGCAAATTAAAAGTGTTCAACGATCTGTTATGAAGCAAGACAGACTGAATGGTCTGCAACTCTTGCAGTCGAATATGATCTGGCAAAATCATTTAACTACGACGATCTTGTTATTATAAACGATTTGGCTGCAGTTAAATCCAGAAAAGTTGCTTTTTGATTAGCATAAATTTGAATAAATTGTTTTAATTAACAACTTAATCTAATCATAGTTGTATATATATATAAGCTCTAGATACTTTCGTACGGTTGTACCCGCACTTATATTATTCTCATAAATAATATGGAAAGTTTAGAGACCCATGATAGGTCTGTTCAGGACCCGGAATTTCTGTCGCAAAAATTATTAGATCAACTTATGTCACTTTTAAAATTTTAGTAGGAAAAACAAAATGTCATCAAATTCATGGCAAGACAAACGTTCCTAGTTAGTACCAACAACAATATTGCACTGACATCATTGTTAATCCATACCATAATTACATTTATCACTCATACTCACAATCCAGTGTACCTTATAAAGTTCAAAATAATAACACCTGCTAACATCTGCTTTAACTCGGTTCCTCATAACTAACTTACTGAGAAATATGGCCAAACTTCTTCGCGTAGTTTATTGGCGATTTCATATGGCATCAGTTAAATTAGACGAAGCTCTTGAAACTCTTCCATTTCAGCGTCGTCCGCAATAATTTCCTATTTTCTCTGAAGCTTACCAGCAAGGCTTTGTCTTAGAACCGACGTTCTAATTTTCGCAAACTCTGTCACTCGCCTATATTTAGACTGTTTGATCAGTTTTTGAGCGGCAGCAGTCAGCACGGACTTTCGACCACCGTGATTTCGATTCCGCCGCGTCTCGTTTGGACTCTGCTTGTAGCGTGGCCCACTTGCTAAGGCACGATTTAGAACGACTTAATAGTCTTTCCTATCGTAACTGTAACTGTACTTTTCTTCCAATAATGTAATAGCTTGAGCCAACTAATTTGCAGGCGCTTTATCAAAACAAAATCCATTGCCTAGACAGAAGTAAGATCACTGAGTCAATGCCAGAATGCTAAGGTTTACGTTGTTTGGCACGAAATGGCGATGGAGGTCACGGATATTGGCGCTAGGATTTGTAATAAGAGAGCTAGTGTTTTAAGTTTTGAGTAACATTCTCATTTGAGACAACCTATTAAGAGTATACAACTTTTGGTGATTTATTGGGATATATCATATATTTGTCGTTGCACTGGCAAAATCGTTCTGTTATCTAAGAGGCTATAATATGATAGGCCTACGGTGGTAGCCGCACTTTGCAAATTTCAGTGATTTTACTTTGATGAAAAAGCGGAGCAGTTTAGAGGCCCATTGTTGATCTGCCTAGGGGCCCGAAATTTCTGGACCGCCCCTGCCTGACGGAGATAGAAGAGATGTTTAGAAGATTGAAGTGCGCTACATACAAACTATGACTTATCATCTATTACGTTCTTGAATTTCCAGACAGAATAGAAACAAAAAAGGGGTTATGTTGATCGTCGTATGTCTACAGCCACTGGCCCTACTGGGAAACGTATAGGGGGAGACCGGTGTTAGAATTAACAATGTCAGCATTTTAGTTATCTAAAAAGATAAACTAAAGTGCAGTTTCTTTTACAATAGGTATCTTTGGCTTCTTTATTAAGTCCTCAGTGACTGATAAAATATTGGATTATATTGACTCTTGTACATTTAATACAAAATGCCTGTCAAGGTGTATCATCCAACTATTGCAAGCATAAACATTAACACTAGAAGGAAATAAACATTATTGAACATAACTATTCCAGAGCGGAATGTTTTGATCTAAGCTGCATCTAGCGCGGGACATCTTAGATTGGAGAGAGACCCGTTGAGTACTAAAAATAGACAACAGAGAATTCTGAAAAGTTTTGACAATCAGAACGAGACAGACTCTCTCTGTCTGACACAGAGAGACAGAGACAGAGAGCGACAACCAATCGGTTCATCTGATTTGGCTCAGTAAGACTAAATGTAGCAAGTTGTCACACCTATTCCAGCTAAGTCTTCCGCAATATGAGTCAATAATGAAAAAATCAATTGTATCATGACGGTGGTCCAAAATTAAAAGTTGGATCGTGCATGACTTAACAAGGCTGCCCTTGTTACACATGAAATCGTGAGCATGTATGCAAGATTTTGGAAAGATGTTAGGATTCTATTTAGAGGTCGCTATGTTTTGCAGACTTTCTACAATATAATATGAAATTGTCAAAAAACATAGCTATAATTTGATAATGCAAACCATTTACATTACTTGCATGAAGAATAGACACGCTGTTAATGAATTACATATAGCTGCCAACATCTTACTGCTTAATCAGAGTAGGCCTACGCCGAAAAGAGTAAAATAAAATGCAACTTACTTTCGTTTCGAATAATTAAACTAGTCATCCAATCACGAAAGATACACCGTGATTTGCGTCAACGACGAAAACCGAGTCATAAACCGGAGCTATCTATTTCATTTTGAGGCTTTATTGGAACAGAAAACATTTTCCGATGACTGGAGATAAGTTCCAGCAAGTATTGTTTCTGTGACTCATCCTTAGTACATCATTGTAAGACTGGACCAGAGCCACTCCATGTTCTGCACAGTCATTGACGACCATCAACAGTTTGACATTAACCTTCATCGACTGGAAAGTATGGTTCAGTGGTCAGAGAGCAGGAGGCTTTGATAGGAAGGCTTCGGCTTGTTCATGACCCTGGAGCAGTAAGAAGACCAAACAGTTGTAAAGATCTCATTGTGACATACGCATCCAGTGGAGTATGGTCGTAGAAAAATTTCCCGTCCAGATGTTCCATGGATAGCAGATTATGTGTTGTGAGTAAGGTTATTTTACCAAAGCCTTAAATTGGTGCCTTCAACTACACGCTCATCAGTTAAAGCGCGTTGCATAAGGTGCTCGGAGAAAAACCAGAGATAACGACTGAAAGAGTTAATTTAAATCGACCTTAAACTGTTACTTTTTGAATCAGCAGAAATCTTGGCACCCAAAACCACACGCTGCGCGAGGACTCAAGCCTTCTCCCGAATTACCAACGCAGCGACTAGTGTTGCTTTCGTGGCCTCACCAACTGTTAGTCCATTCTGGTAATGAAACATGAAATTCCTCAGGATTGCCCATTTTTTTCCCATGTAAGTTTGGACCACCCTACTGTGACATTCTTGTACACAGAGCGGGAATCGGAAATACGCTAACCACGGGCAGCGATTAAAAACATTAATTTGAACTCGGCAGAGAGAGACAGACAGACACAAAGACAGAGAGGGAAGGAGAGGGAGAGGGAGAGCGTCTTAAGTAAACACATAGGCTAATCAGTTTTCTATGATGCTAGTGAATATTGAAACAAACTGTGAGGCTGACAAATAGGTTAATCTGATATTGGGTGGCGGGTCTCAAAATTCAGGTGGCGGGTCTCACAATGCAGGTGGCGGCTCTCAGATCAGAGGTGCCGGTGTCACGAAATAGAGTATCCCCATTATAATTATATCCCCTTAGCGAAATAAAGTATCCGGCCGGATGAATCTGAACGTGAGGGACTATCCCCCTCGTGCAAAAGTATCCCCCCATGAGTCGTACGAAATCATCCCCCATTCAAAAAGTATCCCCTGCAACTTAATTACAAATTGTGCTATCTAAGTCAATTTAGAACCATTGTTGGTAAAAACGGTTAAAACTGAAAACACGAAAAGCCTCGTCTTTTCAAAAACAACAAATAAAGACTGCAAAACGGGACAAAAGAAACAAGAAAATAATTTCACTTTATTACATCTTGCACGCCTACTGCATTTTGAAAGTAAAAACCTTATTTAAACAGTTTAATTTTAATCAGCAAACAGCCCAACTAAGTAACATTAATCTAGAACAATTATTTTATTTCTATATGTTTTGTTTAATAAGAAATTGAGAAATTAAAAATATTGAAATCTTTTCTAATTTAAATTGTGAACATAAGTAGGGCCTACACATAGGCTAAGTCCATGCTGACTAACATAAACAAACATAAGTAAAAACTAAACTTTGTGAGTATGGAGTGTAGACTAGCCTACTTTATTGAAACTTGTACATGTACTTAAAATTTTTACTTATGTAATAACTTGATATGGAGTAATATCAGTCAGTTTATCAGTCAATCGGAGATTACTGTATATAAAGACAACATTTCGCATATTTGGATAACTTAGAAATTCAAATAACTTTTATAAATTTTATTTCTGGTACTGTGCTATTAATTTAACAAATGATGACATTAAATAGTCACGTAATTATCTGAATCCTCGAAAGTACGGAGACAACGTAGGCCTAAGGGATTTCAGAAAAAATGCAATTAAGACACAGTGTCATGAAAAGGGACTAAGATACTAATTAGGTGACTTGATAGCTCGAGCTTGATATCGGTCGTTTCGTATCTATCGTCATTGAAGCCATTTGAGGCAACAAGCCAACTTCCAGGGTTCTTGCGTTTTGTTTGCTCATGTAATCTCACGCTAATTAAGCAGTGCCTCAAAGTTAGTCCATTCGCATAATTAGTTGCGTGAAGTTCTTGATGCGATGGAAGTGTCTTAAAGGAGGAAGACAAATATAGGCAGTCACAAACGACAGGGTATATAAGGAACTAAGGTGCTAATTAGGTGACTTTGGTAGCTCGCGCTTGATATCGGTCGTTTCGTATCTATAGGTACACCAGCAAATTCATTGAAGCCATTCCAGGCAACGAGCCAACTTCAGGGGCTCTTGTGTTCTGTGTGCTCTTGTAATCTCACGTTAATTAAACAATGCCTGAAAGTTAGTCCATTCGCATAATTAGCTGCGTGAAGGTCTTGATAGGACGAAACTTTTGGCTAGACTTGCTCTATTGGCTTTGGGAAAGTTATGATGTCTAGAGTTTAAAACTTTCGATTGCCATGAAATTTCTCTGACAAATTCAGTGATGATGTGGCTTTCATATGTAATTTGCTGGAAGCACAATGCGTTTGCGGCATGCAAACTGAACAGTACTTTTATAAATTGTGGAAAACTTGTCAAGAACTCGTGTGGTGTTAAAAATAAACCTAGGCCCCCTACTTCAACTTTTGTCTGTGCTACTTTTATTATACCATGGAAATCCTGTATTTGCCGATGTAGTGAATAACTCTCCCACCGAATGACGTACATGATAGTGTGCGAAACAGACATAGAAAAGCCCATTCTGAAAGTCCAATCAAAGGATATCAGTTTTAAGTGATCCAACATCTCACATACAAGCAACATCCCTTGGCCAAAATCTGTCACTGCATCTCTGTTTATGGAAATTCTCTTTAAGATCGGAAGTATGTACATATCCGCAAACCAGCCAGCAAGGGTGTCATAATGGCAGAGTTTATTCAAACGCCTAGTAGTCTCATTGACTACCTTCTTGTTCATGCGTTCATGAAACAAGTTTGCCTGAGGAATAAAATAGTTCGGACAATTGCTCACCTCTAAACATTCTGAAAGCTTCCGTAATATATAACTGCATATCTCAATTACAGACGAGGAATTCCACCAGTCTTGGGACATCTCTTCACAAGACCACAGCATCAGTGTCTTAAAATGGTATGTAGAGAGAACCTCATCTTCCTTTGGACAATGTTTTTTGATTAGTTCTCTTTTGGCAAAGAATCTGAGCATGTGGTAGACAATCTGCTGAACTGGAGTCCAGCTCTGAAGTAGACAAACCTCAGCAACTGAAAATGACAACCTGTACTGTAGTACATCATATCTGCAAGCAGGATGTTTTGCATTTACAACATGACAACCACTTTGTACTATCTTGCGGATGTTGATAGGCGTCGGCCACCCATGCCTTCTTTCACGAAATGGCCAATGTTTGGCTTCTTTGGGCCACTGAGGGCACCATACGCTAAAAACAGCATCTGAGGGGCAAGTTTTCCCCCGAATTAATTTAAACGCTGGACCAGTACTGTAACAGTGGCGTCCTGGTTCTGCAATGTAGCCAGATAAAACAGGATCATTAATTATATCAATACGTATGAACTGACGTGGGAAGGAAGCCTGCTGAAATTCAAACTTCTTGCAATTCCAATTATATCTCATTTCTCCCAAATCATGAAGCTTCACAAATCCTGGATAATCACGATAGTGCGTAATCTGTGAACAGTCTATCGTGTCTGGAAAACCACTGACATCATCTGGTAGAACAGGAACGTCTTCTGTGAAAGCCAGGTGATGAGGGTTGCTTGTCATTGTGTCAGTGTCGTCGATACATGAATTTATAGGTTGAACGTAGAACTCTATCGAGCTGCCACAAAGAAAGTGTTGCTGAATCACTTTGGGGGAAATCATGATGTGAAATTGCATAGAACGAAACACGTCGCTATACAGCTTAGGATGCACAAGACTGGTACCAACGATGAACGAAGAAACACCATCCATTCTGAATATAAAAGACAACCATTTATACGTTACCAGCTCAAAATCGATATAAGGCGCTATCTAAATACAACTGAAAAGGGTTAGTAAGCTTTCGTCTCACTTGAATTGTGCCCGAGCTGGCACTCTTTGGCAGAACAGCTGCTAGAATTTCAAGTAGAAGAGATGAATATGACATAGATAAAAATCTTGAAGAGCCATGATTCTCTTCACGAGTCCTGAAAGATGCTGCAATATCTAATCTAACCTAAGCACTATTCTGACGCGAATGTTATCAGGGTCAGCGCATCAGTCGATTGCTGATACTGAGCAGACTCGTCCATGCAAAACCAAGCAGGAAGGTTCAGGAAACGTTCATAGTTGATATCTGAAGACGAGAACAGACTTTGCAGAGTGAACGTTATCCGGAAAAAATTACAGAGTGCAGGCCGCATATATTCAAATCCCAATACGTAAACCAGCTCATAAATTTATGTTAGAGTAAATTCAGAATTTGGATGAGCGATGCAACCATGGTATCGATGCTACATTATTGCAGTAACATTAGAAGTTGGATGATAGATACATCCATGGAATTGATGCTAAATTATTGCAGTAAACTAGAAGTCGGATGGGCGATCAAAATATTTATAGAAGAAGTTGGATGACTGATTGAAATATGTCATATTAGAAGTTGAAGCTGGATGAGCGATGAAAACGTGGCTAAAATAATGTTTCAAATAATTTTACGACGCTGTTCGTATTCAGATTTGGGCATACACCAGGGGCCAGCAACAGAAAAGGAGCTACTGCCGAGAGTTTTTCTTGTCGACGGAATGGGCATAATTATGGAGAAAGCCAGAAGAGCTGGTCGATTGCAGACAGAGGCAGGATTAGTTAAATTGATAATAGACTAGAATTATAACCAGCTGCTTACATTTACTATTTGATAAGAATTAGCAAAATGTTGAAGCTAATCAATTAGAATCAGATTTGGCAGCAGCTAATGAATCACCAATTAGAATCAGATTTCGCTAATTCATACATATAGGCCTATTTGCAACATCAATTTGTCAATTTCGATCAAGGCACAACAAGATACAGTAGCAAGTTACCCTAGTTTCTTTAGCTCCCTTTGTTTTCTTGTTGTTGGTATATGATATAGTGGATTTGAAACTATCATTAGATTTACGAAATGATCATTTTCCAATTCAGAAATTGATCACATTGAGTGAATCAAGAAGTTTGACACAGCAGTTGTTGCTCGTTCCTAACATAATTTCCTCACATCCACTGTCTTAGTCGAAATTGCTTTTGCCAGCTGCGTACTGTCGCAGGCTCACTGACCACCCAGTCCTCCAACTGTATTGCATTCTTTTGTCTGTGCTCGACTTGACTACTGTTATTCTTTTTTCTCGGGCCTACCGTCTCGGCTGGCGTGCCTCAACCGGTGTCTCGGGCATGGCTCTAATTCCATGCTGGAAACCCTACACGGGTTCACAGTCCGCCAACGCATTGTGTACAGGATCGCCTCTCTGTTGTAGCGATGTCAGCTGGGCCTTGCCCCAACCAATCTTCGGGACCTCTGTCGTCCCGTATCCGGCGCCCAGGGTTGTCTCTCCCTTCGCTCCTCTGGGAATGGGTACTTAACTACTTATAGTCCCGTTTACCCGCACACCAACCATGTAGCTGCATTCGCAGTGTTAGGCCCGACTGTCTGAAATGGGCTGCCCTTGGAATTGCGCATACCAGAATGGTCTCTGACACGTTCTATGCTAACTTAAGAACTGTTCTTATTGGCGGTGTTGGAGTAGTTAGCACCTTCGTGTAGTTCCCTTGAAGAGGTGCTATATAAATCCCGTGAATGAAATGCTAATCGATTAGAATTAGAATGAGCCCTTTATCTAATTGTTAGAATCTAATCGATTAGTTACCGATATCTGGTCGGATGTATAACAATCTTTGGAGTCAGCATAGACTGGAGATAGTAGGCTTATTATAGATGACTGGTCCTTAACACAAATAGCCAGGTCTTTAAAGGGGTCGTCCATTAATTATGTCAACAAATTTTAGGCAGTTTTTGACCCCCTCCACCCCCCTTGTCAACAACTGTCAAACATTGACGGACCCTCTAAAAAATTATGTCAACAATCCAAGAAACCCTTCGCCCCTACAAAAAAGAAATACAATGGCTTAATAGCCTACATGTAGAATAATTTTTTTTTAAATTACACTAAAAATGCAATGAAATTCAAAATATATGAGTTTAGTTTATTACCAGCTTTTAGTAGTATTAAACATTAATCACTTTAAACATTTTTAGCATTACTTAATGTTTTCGCTACAATTTTGAAGGGTCTGTGTTGATTCATTGGAAAAAAGTTGTTGACCTCAAACTGTACCGAACCCCCTCCCTCCTTGTCAACAACTGTCAAACTTTTCCAAACCCCCTCGCCCCCTATTTTGTTGACATAATGTAGAGAAAAACGGTCCTCTTCCTCTTAGAGATGTCTCCGGGGCGGCTGAATTCACCCCACTGATGGGACCACTGTGGCGAACAACGTCCCCTCTTGGAGGTCTCTCCTTTCGGCTGTCTGGGCGGATTCCACTCTTGCTTCTTACCAGGATGCCGTCTCTGGAATCCCCCAGTCCTCAATGTCGGCAAGGATCGGCCTCTCCGGTCAGGCAGAGGTCTTAACGATGTTGACAACCACCGAACGATGATTAGATGAAGAAGACGACAAGAGTCAAGTCAATGAAATCACTTGTATTATTCGACAAGAATCAACAGAACTGACGATTGTCTGACATCAAGCAAAGAACTAATCGACTAACTGAACCAAATGAACGTCTGACATCAACGGCTTAACAACAACTGCTCTAATGACTTCAACTGACTAACAACAACTGAGCGTCTTAAGCAGCGCTATTTATACTAAATGCGGTCCCCTGGGGGGGACCGGTGGTCCCAGGGGGACCGGTGGTCCCAGGGGGTCCCGGTGGTCCTGGGGGACCGGTGGTCCCGGGGGGACCGGTGGTCCCAGGGGGACCGGTGGTCCCGGGGGGGGACCAAAGCCTATTCTATATACAATACGAGCGGGGTCAAAGCGTCCATATTGTTACAACTTTCCCCCCACGAAGAAAGGGGATGCCCCCATCCCTCAGGTACAACCTACAGTGTACTACTAAAATCACTTAATTACAAAAATTATGCAGTACAAAAACATTGAGGTCCTGGCGAGATAGTTTTCCATGCATGATTTCCCTCTCACCCCGACAATATTATGCATAATGTTCAAAGGAAATATCACCCCGAGAACCGGGTAGCAAAGAATGTCATCAGGCTCTTTCTCTAGCCATTGTCCGGCATAAAGACTAAAAGCACAGCATCTAACATCTAGCAAAAACCTTACTCATAGGAAATTAAAGGCTGCAATTCAGACATCCTAAACCGTTAACTTCAAATGATCAGCAACTAAAACAATTAAAATCTCCCCGTTTATCGGGTACGCAATGCAATTAAAATCATTTCTCTAACAAGACAGTGATCAATTTCAACATTCGATTACATCGCAGATAACAGAACGTCAATTCACGCATTTTCAAACTGCAATTGAACTTTCCATTGTCATGGTCACCATGGCAACGCATACGTCATCCACGCTAAGCCAATCAGCAGGTGGTCCCGGGGGGGACCGGTGGTCCCGGGGGGGACCGAGAGTCCCGGGGGGACCTGTGGTCCCGGGGGGGGGACACCGAGGGTCCCGGGGGGACCGGTGGTCCCGGGGGGGACCGAGGCTGGGCTCTATCGATAGCGAGCCGGTCGACGTACCTCCCTTCGAGGCCTCAGGGAGGTCATCGGAGCGTCGTCGGAGAGAGGCATCGAAGCGTCGGCGTCCTCCGTCGATTCCATTCCGCGACAGGGGCGCAGCTTGTCCACATGGACAGTGAATGGGCGAGAGTGGGCTGACTTGCGGATGCGATAGTTCACTGGACCGCAGCGAGCCTCCACGGTGAAAGGGCCGGTGAACATCTTGATCGTCTCATGCAGCGTCGTCCGGTAAGCAGCGAGTGCATGGGGCATACGGTCATCTCAAACCCCTTGATGGCTGCTTATCGCCCTCCCCGGCATGGCATTCAGCCCATTCCTACTCGGGTGAAGGGCGGAAGTGCGGACCTTATCTATTCCAAATAGTTTACCGAGGTCCCGGGACAGATTCCCCTCGACATTACCCCCTGGATCTGTAAGGATCTGCAATGGGGTGCCGTACCTTACGATTAGGTTCTTCCGCGGAATATCGACTAAATCCGGGGCCTGGGCTCCATCTTCCAACCACGGACGTACTACCCGAAGATCAGGGTCTTCCTTTTGAGCTTTTATCAAATCCTCCTGCGGATTGGGTTCAACATCCACTGACTGTTCTACCACAGCCTCAGTAACTGCAGCGACCGTGCCTAATTCGTCAATGCCGCATTGCCGACAGGGCTTACGGGAGAGGGCATCTGCATTACCATGTTTCTGACCAGGCCGATGCAACACCTGGAACTCGAACTCTGCCAATCGTTCCAACCAGCGGCTCTGCTGGCCGATGGGCTCCGGAGTTCGCTGGAGCCACTGTAAGGCGGCGTGGTCCGTTCTTAATACGAACGGGCGACCCAAGAGGTACTGGCGGTACAGCTTCGTGAAATGAACTATGGCGAGCAGCTCTTTCCAGGTAATGCAGTAATTTCGCTCTGCTGTCGATAGCAAGCGACTCCCATAGGCAATGACCCTCTCCTCACCATTAATTCTTTGGGACAGTACGGCCCCTATGCCAACGTCACAGGCATCACAGTCCAGGACGTAGGTACCCTCATCCTTAGGTAAAGCTAAGATAGGTGTGGACGTCAGAGCGCGCTTCAGAAGTTCAAACACCTCCTGACAGGTGTCGTCCCACGCGAGCGCTCTACCCTTTTTCGTCAGTGCGAACAGAGGAGCAGCCACTACTGAAAAATTACGAATGAACCTCCGGTAGTACGAGCACAGCCCAAGAAAAGAACGCACATCCCTCAGTCTTTGGGGGACCGGCCATTCCACAACCTCGCGGATCTTGGACTGATCCACGGCTACCCCGTCTTGAGTCACTATGTGACCAAGGAAGCAAACAGCCCTGCGCAGCAAGCGACACTTACTGGGCTTCAATTTTAAATTGGCCGACCTTAACCGATCAAACACCTTACCTAACCTCTGCAAGTGTTGCTCGGGCGTATTCCCGAAAATGATTACGTCATCGAGGTAGACCAAGCAAATGTCAAAGTTGAGTCCGGACAGGACAATGTCCATCAACCGTTGGAAGGTTGCCGGCGCATTACAGAGCCCGAAGGGCATCACCTTCCATCGATAGATACCTCGACGCGTGACGAACGCGGTCTTGTCAGCGTCCCTAGGTTCCATGGCCACCTGGTGGTAACCACTCCTTAGATCTAAGGTACTGAACCACCCTCCACCGGAAAGGGCATCCAGACATTCATCGATTCTGGGAAGCGGGTAGGAGTCCTTCCTAGTTCTCTCATTCAACTGCCGATAATCCACGCAGAAACGAAGGGTCCCGTCCTTTTTACGGGCCAAAACCACGTTAGCCGCCCACTCGCTAACGGCGGGTTCAATCGTGCCGGCAGTCAACATGCTTTCTAGCTGCTCATCGATAGCAGCCCTATGGGGTAGCGGTTGGCGCCGCAGAGGTTGTCTGACAGGGCCTGCATTTCCCGTATCGATCCTATGCGTGGTCACATTTGTACGGCCGAGATCACCTTCCCTTACCGAGAAAACATCGCTAAATTCAGTCAAAAGTCCCCGCAATTGTTCACGGGTCTCGGGCGTTACATCCTCCGGGAGATCAGCCATCAACATTTCGCAAGGAGCCGCCTCACCAACCGGCTCCTGGCCTTCTTCCCGTGTTTCATGACACTCAACCTCAACAGGGTGCAACCCTCCCAGCAGTTGGTCCTTGACTAACCTAACAGGGTCCTCGGTCAAATTAACTACCCTGACCTGGGTCGTTCTGGCGTCATCGCCTACCACAACCCGTGCGAGATGGACTCCTGGACGGATTTCCATGGCATCCGTCATCCAGGCCGACGCTACGGAAGACAAATCCCTATACACAGTTTTTACAGGGACATCAAACTGGCACTTGGGTGAAACCACCACATCTTCAGCGACAATTACCCTACGGCACCATCCGGCTCCGTTACCTCTTACAAGAGAGATGCGTTTACGGCCAATAAACAAAGACCCAGTCCCAAAACCAAGGCGGCAGCGGTGCTCTCACAGCCAATCCATACCCAGCATGGGGTCGGCTATCTGGTCGGACACCAGAAATGAACTGGAAATTACAAATCCACTGCGGACCTTAATGGGGACCCTTATCTCTCCCAGCACACGTATATCGGACCCGTTAGCAGCCATCAAATATCGGTCACAGGGACGGATCTCTAACCCCAGGACAGTAGAGGCAGGTATTAGGCTCACCTCCGATCCCGTGTCGACTAGGCAAAGCTGCGAGCGTCCGTTGATGGTCCCACGGATGTAGACAGCGTTGAAGGTTGCGCGGTTGGGCACTCTTGGATGGGTTGTGTGATTGGCGGCCACCGGTTCCGTTGGCGTCGAATTCTGTGTTTCTGTCTCGGTCGCGTTCGGGCGATTGCGGGCCCGGCGCGGCTGGCGGCAGTTGCGAGCGTAATGGCCAGGTTGGCCACAGTTGAAGCAGGTCAGCTCCCTCCTCGGACTTCCTGTGTTGCTGGCGTTGGCGTTTCCGGGGCGACTCTGTCGGCCCAGATCTCGGTTGCAGTCTCCGGGGCGAACGTCTCGACCCAGATCTCCATTAGTCGGCGGCAGACGACCTCGTAGCTCCCTGAACTGTCGGTCGAATTTCCCTTCCAGCTCCCGTTGCCAACGGCGTTGCTCTTCCAGGAACTGGTTCAACTGCGCCTGAATCTGGTCACTCTCGTCGGCCTCTCGAGTGCCTCGCACCCGGTTCGGCGGACGTCTTCGGTCGTCTCGGTCATCAGGCTCCAGCGGTCTCCTCCGGTCGTCCGAGTTCATCGTGCTTCGGTAGGCCTCCAGGCGCAGCGCCGCCCGGTAAGCAGCATCAAGTGACTTAGGCTCTCGCTCGCGAACCTTGAGCGAGAGCTCCCGATCCCTCATCGCCTCCAGGAAAGCGTCTTTGGCGATGATCTCCGTGGTTTCGTTGGCGGGGACCGGGTAGGCAAGCACCACCAACCGACGAATTTCGTGAAGGAGGTCGGATAGGCTTTCCCCGGCGCGCTGGCGGCGGTAGTAGAGTTGCGTCCGGAAGGTCTCGGCTTGGCCTTCCGTCCCATAACGTTGGCGCAGGCGTTTCACCAGCTCTCCGTAAGTCACGTCTGGCTGGGCCCCGAAATCCCAGAGCAGCTGAGTGGCGGCTTTCTCCAGTGAGCAGCGGAGGAAGTCGATCTTGTCCGTGGCGGTCCATCGGTTGTGCCTCGCACACACCTCGAACTGGCATAGGAAGGATTCAAGCGAGCCTGTCCCATCGAAACGCCCAGGTTTCATCTGCATCGGCCGGTTCTTCAGCAGGCCGCCGACGCCCTCGAGCAGGCCCGGCAGAATCTCAGGCTCGTCCTTCGCTTTCCGGCTGGCAAGTTCTGTAGTTCTTCTTCGGTCGATCGGCTTCGTCGGCTTCGACTCCTCGAAGCCAAAGTCGTCTGGCAGGCTGTTCCGGTCCGGCTTGACCTCCATCGGTCGTCTTCTCGCGACGGGCGTGGAGCTTTCGGGCTGCAGGCCGTCGAAGTCGACCAGCGGGTAGATGCGTGAGTCGTCCTCGTCTCCCATCGGTAATCAGCGCTCAGGAATCGTTCAACACCCCACTTCGCGGGTACCAGTGTAGAGAAAAACGGTCCTCTTCCTCTTGGAGATGTCTCCGGGGCGGCTGAATTCACCCCACTGATGGGACCACTGTGGCGAACAACGTCCCCTCTTGGAGGTCTCTCCTTTCGGCTGTCTGGGCGGATTCCACTCTTGCTTCTTACCAGGATGCCGTCTCTGGAATCCCCCAGTCCTCAATGTCGGCAAGGATCGGCCTCTCCGGTCAGGCAGAGGTCTTAACGATGTTGACGACCACCGAACGATGATTAGATGAAGAAGACGACAAGAGCCAAGTCAATGAAATCACTTGTATTATTCGACAAGAATCAACAGAACTGACGACTGTCTGACATCAAGCAAAGAACTAATCGACTAACTGAACCAAATGAACGTCTGACATCAACGGCTTAACAACAACTGCTCTAATGACTTCAACTGACTAACAACAACTGAGCGTCTTAAGCAGCGCTATTTATACTAAATGCGGTCCCCTGGGGGGGACCGGTGGTCCCGGGGGGGACCGGTGGTCCCGGGGGGACCGGTGGTCCCGGGGGACCGGTGGTCCCGGGGGGGGACCAAAGCCTATTCTATATACAATACGAGCGGGGTCAAAGCGTCCATATTGTTACAATAATTAATGGACAACTCCAAAGGTATTCGATTTTATGAGAAACCAGTTCAATGAGTTTGTGGCGGACAGACTTCAAGGCTTGAATGAAGGCTATATAATTATATCATAACAGTTCATCTTTTTTAATTGACCCATAATAGATTAATATTGAACATGTTCAATTAAGGTGTATCGCACTCTGAATCGCTAGGTGGCGTCTATTAAGTGTTCGATTAAAATTGCAATTATAATAATTATCAATACGGTTACTTTTTGAAAGTTTAACGTTTTAATTTAGTAACTAAATAAGACCACATCTCTTTTTGTCCAATAATTCATATCCAGAGATTGGGCACCGCAGAATTGTAATCTGAGCACTTGAACTCTTAGACGCCTTTCGTTGAGACGGGTTGAATGGGTTACTATGTAAGAAATGGTCACTGTATGCGACTTGATTACCCTTGAATATAGGCTGTTAGAAGCTGTATTGCCTATAACGCACAGTAGTGGTGCGTACCCTCTACATATACTACACGGTGCCATAGTGTCCTTCGATTAGTGATCGGCAACTGTTTTGTGACAAATCAAAGTCCGGGTTCTGACGAGTTACTGACAAGACTAATCAGTTCGAGTGATAGCCGCTCCAAAACGCGAACTCGCCGCTGCTGTCTTTGCTGATCTGACAGGGCTGGGCCCATCCTGTTCTTAGTAGCGAGGCGTTTCGAGCTCTTATCGTGGAAGACTAACTGGCTGATCTGAAAGAGACCGATCGTGAGGAATAAAGGCTTACATGTCTGTTACAAAAAATTAATACGGGAAAGGCGAGACCATGCTGGTGCCGTTCAAAAAGTACGTAGAGACCCGATCGTGAGAACACAGGAATCACAGATCTGTGTATATACTGTGAAAATTTCCCCACGATTAAAATAGGCCTACGGGGACAGCGACCCCGTTGGTACCGTTCAATACATACGAGGAAAGTTTCCTCCCTGGAGCCTTTCGATATAATAGAGGAGAATCATGTTGGTGCCGTTCGATAGCATCGGGTGACTACAATAAAATCTGAGGTCTTGCGGGTCGATACGCACAATTTTCAAATCGCGGTCTACCCGCAAAATCTGCTCGGCTACCTAAACGTTCGTCATTGTTACTACTTATTCCCGCGGTTTCCCCGATGAGTTTATACTTGAGGGACTAACCGCGATATCTCAGTTCCGGGACCTGTGCGAAAGATCTGACCGTGGTTCGTTTAAGTGTGTGAGAGAAGGAAGTGAATGCACAGGTCTGTGTGAAACAAAGGGATAACATTAGTGACTTACCTGGTGACGTTAACAGAATCGAGTCACCGTAACGTTCACTATCTGAATAAGAGAATCTGGCGGAGTAAGGACCCATTCTGCTGACAGAGGTTGCGGGTCAGACTGATTCAGATAACGTATCGATACAAGTTTGTGTAAACCGGGGAAAGATATACTCGCGAGATACTGCGGGTCAGAGCCCTAGGCGAGGAATACGAAAACCTCAGTTGGGGGGGGTTTGTGGTGGTAACATAGACCAACAGAGTTACCGATGCGTGAAAGTCTGGGTAGTAGGATACCCAGGTCAAAGATAGATGAACGCAGACCAAGAGAGTTAGGTAACGTTAACGTAAGGGGTGTGGGGTACCCAGGTAGATTGATATATCTGCGCGTTCTAGAAGTAGCTTGCTACCAACAACGCTATATAAATCGTCGTAATTACAATTACAATTACAATTGTCACAACGCAAAGCTCTGAGAACTGACTGAAGTGATGGGTTGGGAAGTTCCGTGTGTAGACAGCAGCGAGGGTTAAAGAAAGAGAACCTTCACTGTCAGAGTCCGTAGCCTATATACCCTACCAGTATATCTTACGAAGCAGAATTATCACTGATCATTGCCAAAAACAAGGAGGGAACTTACTCCGTAAATTGTGGTGCTTGACTATATGCATATGAGGCCAGTATGCCACACGCTGAAATGTACCGGAAGACGCGTGATAGTGGGAAGAAGAAGCGTTATAGTCAAGTACTTAGGACAGAATGACGTAGATCTATATACTGCTATCTGCAGTATCGTTGTCCAGAATGAATTGCCGTAGAGACTGTATTGTCTAGGGCGACATGACGTAGAGACTTGTCATAAGTATTCCTTGTCCCCGGAACTTAGAGAACGTTTGGTGCTCCCTATTATTGGGAATAGTTTAAGAGTCACGAAATGTTGACTGCATGGTACGTAAAGGTTTATATCAGGCGGATTAAGAGCTAAAAAGGTGAGCTAGAAGAGAAAGACCCCTTCTGGTGAAAGAGCGAATCCTGTTCTCAAGACGTTGCCCATTCTGACACCGCGGAAGAGTCAGCGTCGGACCCGAGACAGCGCTGATAGTGTTGCCCCTCTTAGAGAAGCGGTCAACACTAAACCTCCTCTGACAGGAGCGGCCACTACGGGTGGAGATAGAGATCAGCCATTTCACGTTAAAGGCAGGTACGGGGGCGACTCGGGTTGCTTCAGACGTAGAATTGGGTTGGAGTAAATCCCGTCCGTTTGTAGCGTCTTAGCGTGATGGCCGACACAATTTAATATTTTGTAGTTTTAGTGGCTGCTCTTGCTAAGCTATTTTAAACAACTCATTATGAGTGCTCTATTTGAATCTAGCCTATCATTTTGTGAATGCTCTTATTCAACTAGCAAATTGTCATCCAACCACAATAATCATATCTCTTTTGTGCCTTGGTTTTCTTCGACATACACCATTGCTTCTGACCGTCTTGATTGTTGTTACTCACGTCGTACTGGCTTTGTGCGACCTAACTTATCGAAGCTTCACACAGTCCAAAATCAGCTTGGCCAAATGCATCACAAGAACTGCAAAGTATCAACATAATCTCCTGTTTTAGGCGCTATAAAATTCAACGGGTAGTGTAGTTTATGTAATTGCAATTCCAATGTAAAACAACATGTATATAACGCCCTTCAAGAAATTTACCAAGAGGCGCTCTCTGTGATAGTCTATATGATGTTAAATGACATTAGGAACAATATATTACATCGGTTAGCAAAACACTGCTCAGTAAGATGAAAGAGTCACCAGTGGCGGGCCCACACACTCATGAGAAGCCAACCAACGGATTCCCGTCAACAGGTGGCATGAATGTTCAGTTTCTGGACCAAGTTACGATGATAGAGTACAACGAAGACAGGTGACAGCGTTCGCACACACGATGACGAACAGTCCTCACTGGTGGAAGATGACGCACGTCCGGCCGGTCGTCGAGACACAAGGAGTACGCAGAAAAAGCACTAATCGCACGTCGATCGGTCGATTGAAGAGCCACCGGTGATAAACGGTTGAGGCCATTCCAGTGGCCCGCGTCGGTCGCCCTTCCCCGAGACGAAAACACCCGGCTACAGGTGGCGTTCACGGTCCGCATGGTGCAGACTCTACCGTACACATCAGAAGGATGGACCAAGGCGACTTGCGAACAAAATGTCCTTTAAACACTCTAAATCCTTGACAAAACTTACGAATAAGTCCGGAATGCCAACCTATCAGCAGAAAACGTCAACATGTTCTTTGACTTTATATCAATATTCAGTAGATCCGTTTGTCATTCAATCTCTGACAGTCTGCATTGTCCAGATGGTTTCTTTGGTTTAAAAAGTTTTTGTTAAAATTTTATGAGCTGACTTGTTTATTTTTCGGCGTTAGCCTACGAAGAGCAATAATTTATTATCGTGATTCATCAAAGTATTGAAAAGTCACGAGCACTGAGCAACCACTTAATATCAATCAGTCAAGCTAAAAGTTTACTCTTATTTATTACTAAGCCAAGGTAACAGATTGATAGTGTACCATAAAGGAAAAAACAACTTTTATTATTCACGACCACCATGATACATATAATTATATATACATACATTCATACATACATAGCCTACACACATACTTACATGCATACACACAGACATCATACTTGCCGCTTTCTACTTTCTAACTCTTTGTTTGAAATGTATGCTAACTCAAGACTTGGCTCTATTACTGAAAACCCACTTGTTAAGATTATACCCCGTTATCCTCAACATTACAATAATTAGAAAGAAATTAGTGTTCCTACAGCGGGTTCTTATCTTTTTTCAGGGCCTCCCATTTGTCAGTGTCTGATGGCAATATAATTCATCCCTTAAAGACTAAACTACATGGAAACATGTTCAGAGACCATATCATACCTGCTATTTGTTCTCTACACTGGCTTCCTAGGGGTCGTCCATTAATTATGTCAAATAATTTTAGGCCTTTTGACCCCTCCCCCCCCTTTTCAACAACTGTCAAACATTGACGGACCCCAAAAGTTATGTCAACAATCCCAGAACCCCCCATTTCCGCCAAAAATTTCTAATTACCTTTTTTTTTTGCTTTTCCACATTATTTTTCGAAAAATTTGTTGACCTCAACTTGTGCCAGACCCCCTCCCCTGTCAACAACTGTCAAACTTTTCCAAACCCCCTCCCCTATTTTGTTGACATAATTAATGGACGACCCCTATCTGCGAGCGTATCCGCATCAAGCTGGCAATCCTCGTGCACAGAGAACGTGCAAATAAGCTGTCATCTTGCTTATCTTCCACGATCCCATCCTGCAACTTTGTTAAAGGCCGCTCCTCTCTTCGATCAGCATCTGTTAGTAGGTATGTTGTTTCTGGTACACGTTTTGTCTTTATCCGTCGTTCATTCACAGTTGCCGGTCCTTTCATCCGGAACTGTCTACCTCCTCATGATCGTAACTCTCTTAGCGAGACTTTCTTTCGCTCTAAACTGAAAACTTACCTCTTCCCGTCTACTCAGGGCTCTTAGACAATGGTGCCCGACTTCTAAACGCACTTCTGAATGTTGTAAAGAGGGCATTTTCATTTATCTATGAACAGTTGTAATGTATTGTATAAGTCACTTAAATTGCATAACATAAGTTATTTTAACTATTTCAAAACAATTCACAACTCGACAAAAGTGAATACCTGGTGGTGGTAGGCTCGCAATAACACCCGTTAACAGACTCATCCATTCTGTGCACGTTGAAATGAGAAACGGTTATGAGAAAAGTGAGTAGCTTAGAGCACGCATCCTGTATGTATCACAAGCTCGGCAATTGAACAAGCGGCGTCAGTAGATGACACTTTTCCTTTGGCCGATGCTCTTTCTGTATTAGGTACTGTGTCGTAGCTGGATGGGATTTCCCGGATTGGAGGCTTCGGAGTTTCAGCCCAAAGGCCAAAGTCAATTTCCCCTTTGGAGCTCTGTCAATGTTATCTAAGAGCAAGTGACAATTATGCCAAAACGGGGTTCTACCACGTGACGTTGCTGTTGCGGTAGGCTTATGGACTTTGGCTGGTTGCTGTCTAACTACACACTGTCATAAAAAAGATGATTAGGCCGCCATCTCCAGGCGAGGGATTGGCACTGTCGCAGTACGAGCATAGACTTTTAAACTTGTCGACGTTATAACCGCCACACACCGCAGTCGTTGTTGTAACGTTAATTTCGCCAGAATGACTGCAACATCTGACCCATCGTACAAACTCATCAAAAATGCAGCTCTCTCTCTGTCTCTATCTCTCTCTCTCTCTCTCTCTGTCTCTCTCTCTCTCTCTCTCTCTCTCTCTCTCTCTCTCTCTCTCTCTCTCTCTCTCTCTCTCTCTCTCTCTCTCTCTCTCTCTCTCTCTCTCTCTCTCTCATACACAGACACACACTCTCTCTCTGTGTCGGTCTGTCTGCTTGTCTGTCTGTCTGTCTGTCTGTCTCTGTCTGTCTCAGTCTGTTTCTCTGTTTCTGTTTCTGTTTCTGTCTCTCTGTCACTTTGTCTCTTTGTCTGTCTCTGTCTGTCTGTCTGTCTGTCTCTCTCTGTCTCTCTCTGTATCTATCTCTGCCTCTCTGTCTTTCTGTCTGTGTCGGTCTGTCTGTCTGCTTGTCTGTCTTTGTCTCTGCCTCTGCCTCTGTCTCTGTCTCTGTCTCTGTCTCTGTCTCTGTCTCTGTCTCTGTCTCTGTCTCTGTCTCTGTCTCTCTGTATCTGTATCTGTATCTGTCTCTGTCTGTCTCTGTCTCTGTCTCTGTTTTTCTCTCTGTCTCTCTCTCTCTCTCTCTCTCTCTCTCTCTCTGTCTCTCTCTCTCTCTCTCTCTCTCTATCTCTTTCTCTCTCTCTCTCTCTCTGTCTGCCGGTGTCACGAAATAGAGTATCCCGCATCCCCCTTCCCTAAATGAGAATGCCTATAGCGAAATGGAGTATCCGGTTTAGTTTGCGTTATTGGCAGTTTGTAAGTGTATTAAGTCGTACTGTTTGGATTTATTGTAGGCCTACACATACGATTTTCAAGTTGCGTATCTTTAGTTTGTACGTCGATCTTAAATTAATTTACTTCGTTTTTGGTGATTTTGACTGATTTTCGTCTTGGCTGTCGTGGTGCGCATGACCACTGAGATAGAATGGTTTATCCCCAAGAATACTCTACACCGGTTTATTCCATTCGGTGGATTTGCTTTAGGGGGGATAGAAAATCACGGAACACCTGCCTCTCTCTCTCTCTCTCTCTCTCTCTCTCTCTCTCTCTCTCTTTTTGCACATATATTTCTATTGATTTCTACAATTGTTTTGAAATAAAGGGAAACTGAATCCGCAAATTGATTAAGCGTCTATTGAGAACGGCCGTATGTTCAATGTCAGCAATTTGTGATTCTCCTTACAGATTATATTTTAGTTATAGTTAAAGTTTTTTCACTTTATTCATAGTTATACAGTTGCAGCTATAGTATTATTTTAGTTATAGCAATAGATGCTGGGTTTATTTTAGTTACTACTTAGTTACATTCAGAGCCCTCTAATAAATTTATGCCACAGGATGAAGTGAGAAGCCTGTTTGCAGGAAGCATTCGCACAAAACAACGGGAGTAACTTGCAATAACTGCAAGGACCACGGACATATTTGACTGCTGTGAACAATAACGTAAAGTCTTGTTTCATGTTCATATAGCTGCACGCCTTTAGATTTCGCTGCACGTCACACAGACTATGGACTAGTTTGTAGGCTAATGTTACAAATACATTATATTTAAAATGTTCTTGGATACATAGATCAGTTTAAAAACACACATAGTCTTATATTTGTATAACCAACAAGTACAATGTACGCAATAATATACAATATCGCTAATTATGGATCGGTTCCCTTTTTAAAAATTATGTGATTTCGTGGAGCATTCACATATTTTACAACTAAATAAACCATTTTGTTCAGGAATTAATGCTTAATCAATTGCTGTATTATATTTGAAAGCAAAAACGAAATCTAGGGGGTTTGTGGAAACCACCCCCACTTGTTAGCCGATGTCCCGATGACACCTTGGTAGCCCGAGGGTTAAAGCTTGGAGAGTGCTTCAGTAATTGCCACGTGTCGGATAGAATCATCAGAAATCCGATGAGAAAAACGTTGAAGCCTGTACAGTAGGATAGATAATACCTCAGCAATCATCGAATTGTTAAAGCAAGCAATCACGGTTATTGTTTGGTGTTTTGCATCGACCATTTCTACCGTGTCGCTAGTCTCACTACTGTTCAGTCTGCAATGTCTTTTACAGTAATAAGATTCTAAAGTTGTCGTAGTTTTTGCAAAAGAGTGCAACACATCATGTGCTCAAATGGAAGACTGCACTTCAGTTTTTTTAACTCGAGCATTATTTCTGATTTTGAACGATTACAGTCGATTAGGCATTTTGTTCTCAAGTACCTTGCCAGGAAATGTCTTCCAAGAAAATAATGGCGCTGTACACTGTAACTACAGGATACTAGAAAATATGCATTAAAGCTCTTCCTTAAAATCTCTCTGGTAAAATAATTCTGAAACTCCGACTCAATTGTGTCTTTCATTTTCCACAAATGTTCATTTCGAGCAAACAGAGAGTAAAACAGTGTGTGAAATCCAAGCAAACATTGGACTTCTCTGTCGAAATAAGTGTCGAAAGGTGTCATCACAATTACATTTGCAAATAAGTGTTCTTTCGAATCACTCCGTAGATCTGGCTCCTCAAGAATTCGTTCACACAAATGCAAAACTTCAGGATAGTTGAGACAATTGTAAAGATGCGCAGCACGGTAACAGTCAGCTGTGTTGAAGCGTATGCCAAAATCTTCACTTATGGCATTGTAAAATAATGTAATATTCTCCAAGGAATATTCCATGAGCAATTGAATGACGTCGTCTTCATTTTTCAACGAACTTTTATTGAGCGCCTCCGCTTTATTAATAAGCTTATGATTGGTTATTTGATAAACACGTAAAACTCTATCCGCCCTCCTTGATATTCCAGAAGATCTGCAATTTGTTAAAGTCATTAGAATCTCATCTAACGGAAATGTCTGGATCCGCATATCGTAAAAGGGTCGAAAATGTCTAGACAATTTTAGTTTTGATAACTTGCTTACATACAGAGCAAATACTTCTGGTGTAATACGCAGATCAACGAAATTCAATCTTCTATTGTAATGGAAATCAAACTTAATCTGCCTGAAAAGAAGATACAATCCAATGATTGTGGCAATGCCTTCAATGTAGAGCAAACATCCGGCATTCAACGTTTCTTTCTCCTCTTCCTCAATTGTTTCATTTAAGATCAGCGTCGAACAGAGTTCTATGACAGTTTCGTATTCTGATTCTGCAAAATGTAAAGCTGCCATGTATGCCAAAGTTGCATTAGCGATAGTTTTAGACTTAGAATAATCACATTCTAAAGCTTTTTTGAGAAGACATATAGACAGTTGTGACACGAGTTTGAATTCTGGAGGACTAATTTTTCCAGTTAAGTTTTCCATTAGACCTTGTGATGTCAATAAAAGAACGAAGCCTCTGTCCACACTTTCTCTATTGGTTTTTGGAAAGTTATGATGCTTAGACTTCAAGACTTTCGATTGCCACGAAACTTGTCTAACAAATTCAGTGATAATGTTGCTTTCGTAGGTTACATGTTGCCAGCACAATGCGCTTGCGGCATGCAAGCTGAACAGTGCTTTTACAAATTGTGGAAATCTTGTCGAGAATTCTACTGTTGGTAAAAATAAACATTGATCAATTGCTTTATATAATACTTTTACTACCCCATAAATATTCTCTATGCACGAAAGGAATGCATAACTCTGCATCAGAATGATGCAGTTGTCGGTGTACCGTGCAGAAAGAGCGAACCCGAGTTTAAACTTGTAATCAAAGAATCTCAGTTTCCAGTTATCCAGCATCTCACACATGAGCAACATGCCTTGTCCAAAATCTGTCACCGGATCTCTGTTGTCAGTGAAAATGGAAACGCTCGTCAAGATCGGAAGTATGTACATTTGCGCAAACCAACCTGTAAGAATGTCAGAATGGCAGAGTTCTTTCAAACGCCTGGTAGTCTCATTAACTACTTTCTTGTTCATCCGTTCATGAAACAAGTTTGCCTCAGGAATAAAATAGTTCGGGCAATGTCTCATCTCTAACCATTTTGAAAGTCTCAGTAATATATAACAGCATTTCTCAATTACAGACATGGAATTCCACCAGTCTTGGGGCATCTCTTCACAAGACCAGAGCATGAGTGATTTAAAATGGTATGTGCAGAGAACCTCATCTTCCTTCGGACAATCTTTCTTGATTAGTTCTCTTTTGGCAAAGAATCTGAGCATATGGAAGACAATCTGCTGAACTGGAGTCCAGCTCTGAAGCAGATAAACCTCAGCACCCGAAAATGACAACCTGCACTGGTGTACATCATTTTTGCAAGCAGGATGTTTTGCATTTACAACATGACAACCGCTTTCTACTATCTTGCGGATGGTGGCAGACGTCGGCCACCCATGCCTTCTTTCACGAAATGGCCAATGCTTGGCGGCTTTTGGCCACTGCGGGCACCATATACAAAAAACAACATCTGAGGAGAGAATGTCGCCCAGCATAAATGTCAACGCTGGACCAGTACAGTAGCGTTTCTGCTCTGTAATGTTCTCAAGATGTACAAAGTGTGCTTTGCCGCAAACCTTCTGAAATTCGAACTTCTTGCAGTTCCAATTATATTTCATTTTCCCCAAACGTCGATGCTTCAGAAATCCTGGATAATCAGGATCTGGCAAGATATGTGAACACTTCATCGTGTCGACAAAACCACTGACATCATCTGGTAGAACAGGAACTTCTTCTGTGAAGGCCAGCTCATCAGCATTAGATGTCATAGTATCAATGTCGTCGATGCATGAATGTATGGGTTCAACGTAGAACTCTATCGAACTGCCAGATACAAAGCAATAATGAGGCACGTTGTTTTCAGACATATAGTGAAATTGCATTGAACGAAGCACGTCGCTATTCAACTTAGGATATATAGGGATGGTGCCAACGATGAATGCGGAAACATCATCCATTCTGAACATAAAAAACAAACATTAATGCTTTAGCAGCTCCAAAAACGTTTATAAGACACTTTCTAGATACAATGAAAAGGATTACTAAATTTCGTCTAATTTATATTGTGCCAAAGCTTCCACTTCCTAGCAGAAAATCATTATAGAAAAACGGCAGATGAACAGCTGATAGAATTTCAAGTAGTAGAGATGCAGAAAATAAAACTTGAAGAGCCGTGAGAAAGCCTGTCGTTTCACAAGTCTTGGAAGACGCTGCAATACCTAATGTAACCTAAAAAAATGTCTGATCTAACATACAGTTAACATTTCTCTGGCGCAAATGTTACCATGATCAGTCGACGACTCTACGGGCACTACGAAGCAGACTGTAGTTGCATCTGACAAGCGCACAGTCAAAGCCAAGAAGGACAGTCTAGGAAAGTTCACTTTTTTGTTGAGATCTGAAGGACAGAACAGACTTTGCAGAGCGAACGTTATCCGGAGTCCATGGCGCATATCCCAAAATCCCAATGCGTACAGCAGCTCATATGTTATATTAAGCATGGTAATAATGCTAATTATTGCAGTAGTTAGAAGTTGGATGAGCATAATTATTTATAGCACAAGTAGAAGTTAGATGAGCGACGAGACCAAGGGATTGATAATAAATAATTTTAGTAAAATTAAAAGTTGGATGAGCGATCAAAATATTTATAGTAGATGTTGGTTGAGAGATTGAATCTGTTATAGTAGAAGTAGAAGCTGGATGAGCGATGAAAACATGGATAAAATTATGTTTCAAATAATTTTACGACACTGTTCGTATTCAGATCTGAGTTATTATATGCGTCCAGGGCCAGGAACAGAAAAGTAGTTACTGACGAGAGCTGTCCTTGTCGATGGAATAATCAAATCTAGAAAGTCAGAAGAACTGGTCGATTGCAGACAGAGGCAGGATTAGTCAAACTGCTAATAGATTAGAATTAGAACTACCTTCTGAAATTTGCCAAATCGATTAGAATTAGCAAATCTTGTAGCTAATCAATTAGAATTAGAATTGGCAGCAGCTCCTCAATCATCAATTAGAATCAGATTTCGCTAAGTGAAACATATATTTTCCTAATGAATTTGTCATATTTTAATCAAAGCAAAGCAAGTTAGTTTCTTTAGCTCGCATGGATTCATTGTTGATATATGATATCATGGAGTTGCAACTCTAATTAAGTTTACGAAATCGTCATTTTCCACTTCAGAAATTGATAACATTGACCGAATCAAGAAGTTTGACCCAGCAGTTGACAGCTCGTTCTTAACATAATTTCCTCATCTCCATTGTCTAAGTCGCAATTGATTTTACCAACTGCACCAGCTTCGCACTGTTGCACGCTCACTGACTACCAGCGCTCGTACCACTTTAGTGCATTCTTTTGTCTGTGCTCGACTTGACTGTTCTACTCTTTACTCCGCCCTGCCGTCTGGTCGCGTGACGTGCCTCAACAGGGTGCTTCGCTCTGCCTAGCGCCTTATTGACCGAATACCCAAAATTATATGCTGGAACCCTAAACCGGCTCCGCCAAAGCTTTGTGTACAGGATCGCCTCCCTGGTGTAGCGATTTAAAGACTCCTAGATACCATTAAGCATCAAAGACTTCTAGATACCATTAAGCCTTATGGTATCTAGAAGTCTTTGGGAGACGTCAGCTAGGCCTTGTCCCAACCTATCTGAGGGACCTCTGTCGTCCCGTATCGGGTGCCCAGGATTGTCGATCCCTTCGCTTCTCTGGGAGGGGGTGCTCATAGTCCCGTTCTTCTGCACATCAGCCATGCAAAATCGTACTTTGTCAGTGGTCCGGAAAAGGATTGCCCTTGGAATTGCGCCTGCTTCCCAGAAAGCTCTCTAACATGTTCTATTCTACCTGAAAACTTATTGGCGGTGCTGAAGTCGGGAGGACCTCCGAGTAGTTTCATTGAGGAGGTGCTATGTAAATCCCGTGAATGATTGAATGAATCAATGAATGAATAAAAAAGTCTAATCGACTATAATTACCTAAAATTGAAAATTGATTAGAATCAGAAGTAGGATCAGACGACAGCTAATCGATTAGAGTTAGAATGGGGACTTTATCTAATCGTTAGAAACTTATCGATTATGTTACCATCTCTGGTCGGGTGTCGAACAATCTTTGGAGTCAGCACAGACTGGGGATGGTAAGGATGATTGGCCCTTTATACAACTAGCCCAGTCTTTGAAGTTATTCGCATTTATGAGAAGCCAGTCCAATGAGTTTGTGGCGGACAGACAGCAAGGCTCGAATGAAGGCCATATAATAATATCATAACAGTTTATCTTATTTAATTGACCCATA
The DNA here is from genome assembly GCA_020284085.1 of Aporrectodea caliginosa. Lineage (NCBI taxonomy): Eukaryota > Metazoa > Annelida > Clitellata > Crassiclitellata > Lumbricidae > Aporrectodea > Aporrectodea caliginosa. The sequence continues at coordinate 572,790 of JACEVL010000111.1, read as the reverse complement.
ACACTGGGCAACAAGCATTTTGCTACTGGGATTCTAACACCTGTTCATTACTAAATTGGACATGCTGATTCCAGATCCGAAAGCCATTTTTGCCTATCACGTCCAGTTTTTAAGTTATAGGGTTTCTAGGTTTCTTTCAGTTGTATATGCATACCATAATAAATTCGGCATGTTGAAGCCAATTCCAGAAACCGGTTTTGTCTATCACGTTTAGTTTTTAAATTATAATTGGGTTCTGCAGTTGAACTGGATGAGTCATATAAGCCTCAAATGGCTGAAGAAGAGCCTCACCAATTTGACTCGTGAGAGACTTGTTATTATCAAAGTGGAAAACAGAAGTGTCAGGTGCAGTAGTGTAACGAAGGAGGGTCAGAGCGGGGCAGCCACCCCCGGGCGCAGCACCAGAGGGGCTCAAAATTAGCTTTCAGTGGTACACGGTACTATGACATGAACGATTAAAAGTCAACAAGAAAATTAAAAGGGGCGCAGTCATCAACCCTTGCCCCCGGGCGCTGAAACCCTTCGTTACGCCACTGGTTAGGTGCAAGACTGGAGCAATGGATTCTGCTACAAAAAGACAAAAAAAATTGCATTTTGCGTAATATTCATACCAATTTGGCTTCCTTTTACCAAGTGTAAGGTGGCATTTGTTTTTCTGCTGATGTTGATGGTCTCATGCATGAGCTGCAGGGAAGCATTTGTTTGGTTGTCCAGAACTTTCTAGGTATTGAAGGAGCAGTGAGCTAGTAGAGAAAATTCTGAGGGCATAATGAGTGCTAGGATGTCACTGATGTGGCATTTCTACACTTTCCACCCAAACTGGGCGATGTCAGCGATGAGCATGGCGAAGATTCCATCAGAATATAAAGATAATGGAAAGCGGATATCAGAGGAAGCTAAATCATAGCATGATGAGAGACTATTGTTGATTCTGGCAAGGAGAGACGGATGTGCCTTACAAACGCAAAAGCCTTAATCAGTTTTGAACACTTTGCTTTTCCTTATAGTGTGAGTTGAGAAATATGTAATTGTTCATGTTTGCAATAATTATGTTCTTTCTTGTTTGTTTTAACAGTAAAGGCAATAACATCCTTTTAGGGCGACATATTTCGTAGTGCAAATGTTCCACATTAATTCACAATTTTGTAGAACCTCACTGATGCATATCTAAAAAACCTGACTTGCACGCAAAATTTCGGTTTCATATATAAAATCAGGGTCCAAAATTTAGCTAAGGATAAGCGAAAAACAAATGTCTGATACAGTTTTAATACTTTGCTTTCGCTCACAGTATGAGCTGAGAATTCGCAAGTGCGTAGAACTTCACTGAAACCTACCTGAAAAACTAGGCCTGATAGCCAACTTTCGATTACATTTTTGAAATCAGAGTCAAAAATTTAGCTAAGACCAAGCACAAAATCAAATTCCTCATACATTTTTAATATACTTTCCTTTTGCTGGTAGTATGAGTTGAGAATTCGCAATTTTTGGAACCTCACCGACGGTTACCTGAAAAACTAGACGTGTCAGCCAAATTTCGATTTCATATTTGAAATCAGCATCCAAAATTTAGCTAAGAACAAGCGCAAAGCAAATGCCGATACATTTTTAAAATTTTGCTTTCGCTGATAGTATGAGTTGAAAGTTCACAATTGTGTGGAACCTCACTCATGCGTAGGCTACTTGAAAAACCTGACGTGCTAGCCAAATTTTGATTTCATATTTGAAATCAGCGTCTTAAATTCAGTTAAGAACAGTTCTAAAGTTCTGAGTAGCCAAAAAAATATTATTTTGTTGCCCAGTGTAATAGATTAATATTGTCCATGTTCAATTAGTGCGGCCAGCAGTGGGCCTAGTGAGCATGGATCTGCGGGCTTATGTTTCCCTGTAAAATTCCATCCGCTTGATATCGCTCTGACACAAATTATCCCTCGGATTATGCTGGTGCCTTGAGCTTAGCATTAGAGTAGCGCTTTAATATTTTGAAAATAACGATTATTAGCCATATTCTCAGCTATCATAAGCTCATGCAGTCGGATCAATTAACCTCTCCCCAATCCCCTTCGTCAATTTCAGTCGCCATAACGCATTTTGTCGAAGTCTAAACTAAAAAATGATCAGGTATTTCAAACGACCTAAAATCGGAGGTCGTTGGAGATACTGGCCCCTAATGATATTCGTGCTTTTATTATTTTCTGAGTGATTCGTACTTGAAATGACTCTGCAACACAGTGACCGACTGGCTAAAGCGGTTGACCTGCAACGCGGAGAGTGCGGGTTCGATCCTCGTCCGGAGAGGTTACTGTGTAGGAACCGTGAGGAAGTCCTACTCGCACAACTGGTCTGCTATAATTATAATAGCATCTGCGCCATCGAGGCGTGTGCACTTCTGAACTTTGGAAAAGGGTAATATCAAATGTAGTTGTATTGTATTGTATTATGGACTCCAAACAGCATTCGCAGTTCCACTCTTGCGGTCGCTCAAGATCTGACTACTGGTTTTTGCGAATTTGTGCTAGTCACAGTCGCTATAGAAGCGTTTACAAAATAATTTATTTTTATTTTTTAAATGCATCATTACTACTGGCCTATATTTACGGTCAATACACTGGCATAATTGTCATAAAGAGCTTCTTCATTAGGTTATGTGCTTAATTGAGTTTCCGAAACTGAGATTTAAAGGCTTTTCAAACGGTTAATCTGCATATCTTATCAGACGGCCTATCTCAGCTATCACTGCACCCCAGTTCAAAGATATCTAGGGCCCTACGCAGGTTTTTTTTTGGGGTGGGTGGGTGGGCCCAGACCACTGTGAATTGGAATACGTTATACACGTTGTGCTTCTGGAAGTAGACTGCCCTGGCCTGAGTTAGTTTAAATAGCTTTACTGAGCATCATGGACAAAATAAAAATGATATTAGTATTAGGTTTACTACATTGTACATTGTACAGAATTTTATCGGTTTCCTATACCTAAGGTAACAATAATCAATATTGGCTTAATAGACGTGTACTAAGTAAGCTATCCTATTGCCAAGCTGTCGAATACATCATAGACACACGAGGGACATAGGCCATATTTAAGGTCAATATCCTTGCGACCTATAACAGTAAAAGACACTGGGGTATTAATGTATCCATGCATGGTTTTAAACTTAGCATCATTATGCATACGCACATACATACGCACACATGTATAAGTGCATACAGCCATTCATACATGTATACGCACGCACGTACGTACATAATTTTGTCATCAACAACTTTATCTAGGCTATGTGCTTATTTAAGTGTCCGAAACTGGGATTTACCGCTTTTCAGACGTCAAATCTGCATACCTTATAATTCCAAAGTTTTCACACGCAGTCCGCAACATCAAAATACCTAATAAGCTTGGCGGAGAGCTGGTTGAATGGTAACACGCTTGCACGAAGATCAGATACCCTTTAGCCCCATAAGATTGACTCGGCCCTCCAATCGCTAGGGCGACAGTAAAATGAGCTGTAAGACAGATGGGCGCTTTGCAGGCTGCCATAAAGTTAATTCGACTCCTGTTAAACTTGTTATCCCCATTTACTACTATACCATGTAATCTTACTGCGTAGTTGTTTTGAGTTATAGAACGATTGTTATTATTATTATTGCTATTATTATTATTATTATTATTATTATTATTATTATTATTATTATTATTATTATTATTATTATTATTATTATTATTATTATTATTATTATTATTATTATTCAATTCAATTTTTCAATTCAATTTTTATTGTTCCCAACATAAAGCAACATAACAAACATAAATGATAGCTCACAACTCTAACATGACTCTTGAAGGGGCGCTATATAAATATCTGAAATGAATGAATGAATGACTACAAGGTACATCAAATTTAGGTAGTGAAGTGGTAAACAATCAAAGTAGAATATAACCAATTAGTCAGTAGGTATACAGACATTACATAAACTAACATAAGTGAGATGATATGGGAGCAACAGCACCCCAAAGGGACAAGTCCCGCTAGGAGGGGGCCTAAATAGCACTGAAGAAAAATTACAAGATGACGAAGGTTATTGGTAATCAGAATAAGGAAAACACTGACTTGCGTATTGGTGGTAGCATGGTAAAAATAAAAAGTTATACAGTAAAGGATATGATCTTAAATAAAAACTAAAGACTTCAATACAATGTGCTCCAGTGTGTGTGCTCGTAGCATACGCTTGAACCATAGGAGGGTGGTGGAGGTACGGATACTTAGAGGAAAGGTTATTCCAGAGAAGAGGGCCCTGATATTTGATGGATAGTTTACGGGTATTTGTTCTTACGAGTTTTAGTTTATAATCCTGTTAACTTCTTGTATTGGTGGTGAATTGGGTACGGGAGAAGTAACCAATAAATGAAGGTGGTAGGAGTTTATTATGGTAGGCCTATTGATGCATAAATTCACAAGTTTGAGTGAAGTTTATTTGTATAATTGTTAGGAGCTTGAGCTCTTGAAATAGAGGTTGTGTATGTGAGTTTACAGGAGATTTGGTCATTATTTTTTGTGCTATTTTTGTGCTGTTATTATTATTATTATTATTATTATTATTATTATTATTATTATTATTATTATTATTATTATTATTATTATTATTATTATTATTATTATTATTATTATTATTATTATTATTATTATTATTATTATTTTCTTCTTCTTCTTCTTCTTATTATTATTATGATTGTTCTTATTAATATTCGTATTATTGTTGTTGCTGTTGTTGTTGTTGTTGTTGTTGTTGGCGTCACAGCGCCGCATAAGATCAGCGGCTGGTTTCAGTTTGACAAGTCTGCAGGCTTAACAACGCTGCATTGCATTGCATTGAATTTTCGTTTATTAATAATTTGCTGTCAAAACGCAGCAAATAACAACAATGCATGATTATACAGTCGTGGTGTTAGAGAAAAAACTATTATTGCTTTGGATAGTGCACTTTTCAGCACTATAACCATAGTTCTAACGGGTTTAATTGGATTAGTTTACAATGTTGAGAGTGAGATTGGTCGAGATTTCAGAAAACAGCTAGCAAATGGTTTTATACATCTTGCTATCCTTGGCTGGCAGGGCAAAGGGGTGGGGCCTGAGTCGTAGATTGTCGCTCATGACTCGTAGAACGTGTTGAGGATCGCTTATCATGGCTTTGAACATCGCGTCGATTGGAAAAGCTTTAATTAAAGAGCCTCCTGTGACAGAAACCTAGCACGCCTAAGTCGCTGAGTGAAGCTTTCCAGTCGATCAAGAGCTCTTCAACTCAAGGATCCACACCAAGCCGGAGTAGCGTACAAGAGTTTCGCCATCATTCTTGCTCGCGTTACTTGATGTAGGGCCTGCGTTGGCATACCACGAACTCATAGAGTTTCAGGGCGTGGATGGATGAGGAACAGGAACTCGGGATATCGTCTACGTGTTCCGTAACTGTCAGTTTCTCACCAATAATTGTTACGCCGAGGATATTAATGGTCGTCGCTCTCTTGACGCCCGTGGTTGATGGTTGGGAAGCAAAGGAGGACATGGTGCGTCGCAGGACTACCATCTCAGAGGTTTTGGCGTGGTTGATTTGAAGGTTGTAACATTTTACCCAGGAAGAGATATTCTGGAGCGCATTCTGTGCTGTTCTGATGTTTCGCGATCCAATGAGTAAGAATCGTCCGATTCTGGTAGTGAAGTAAGTGAAGGTCCTCTGTTCCGGTGATGAATTCAGGGGCAAAGGACCGAAACCTGGACCACACTGGCGTTGATGGTCACAACCGAGGATATGACGCCCTCAAAACTCGTATTATGTTTTCTGTCATCTAAAAAATTGACAAGTGAATTGAAGATACTATCCGGCATCCCAAGCTTGTTGTTTTGCATCTACCATTTAACCATGTCACTATTCACACAACTGTTTTGTCTGCAACGTCTTTTGCATTTTAATAACATTCTAAAGTTGTCGTAGTTTTTGCCAAAGAGTGCAACGCCTCATGTGCTCAAAATTAATGGAAGATTGCTTTTCAGTTTATTAAATTCGAACAATATAACCGAATTTAAACGCTTGCAATCGATCAGGCATCTTGTTTTCAAGTACCTTGCCAGGAAATGTCTTCCAAGAAAATAGTGGCACCGAATGCAGTAACTAGACTTACTAGAAGGTAGAAGAAATGCGGGTAAATTCCTCGCTAAAAAAATGTCTTTCGTAAAATAATTCTGAAACTCCGACTCATTTGTGCCTTTCGTTTTCCACAAATGTTCATTTCGAGCGAACAGATAACAAAACAGTGTGCGAAGCCCAAGTAAACATTGCACATCTCTGTCGAAATAAGTGTCAAGAGGTGGCATCACAATTACATTCGCAAACACAAGTTCTTTCAAATCACTCCGTAGATCTGGCTCCTCGAGAATTCGTTCACACAAATGCAAAACTTCAGGATAGTTAAGACAATTGTAAAGATGCGCGGCACGGTAACAGTCGGCTGTGTTGCAGCGAATGTCAAAACCTTTGCATATAGCATTATAGAATGATGTCATATTCTCCAAAGAATATTCCATGAACAATTGAATGACGTCGTCTTCATTTATCAAAGAACTTTTTTTGAGCGCCTCCGTTTTATTAACCCGTTGGAGGTGAGGTTGGGTATTCTACGCTGCTTTTTCTACGGAAAACGTAGAACCAGCTTGCGTAGAACGTAGAACCAGCTTGGATTATTTTTGTCTACCTTAGTGAATATGAAATACGGACACTTTAGGACACTTTCAGGTACTTTTGGACACAATTTTTTTATTTCTTGCATGTTAAAGTGAAAATTATAATTTTCCGTATACATATTGATTTTAATGAATTAAAAAAAGTTACGGCACAGGACCGAAAAATTGTGCGATTATAAGATATTACTGCATATAGTGTTGCATCGATGCAAAATTGATCCATAATTACGGGTATTATGTCACGTGTTCCCAAATGTTATATGTTTCGAGGGCCACGAAGATTTTTTGTAGAGGGCCGCTTTGATTGTGAGCGCCACCACGCTGGCCATATCAATTACGATTAAAAACTGTTATTTGTTCCTGAAAATCACCAGTTTAGACGATAATTGGTTACATAACCATAGTTTAGCTGACAATTTATGTTATGTAGTTGATTTTGCGACTTGCAAGTAATTATATGTATTGGGGTATGTCAGACCCCACCTCACCACAAACGTTACAATGCTTCACCTCACCTCCAAAGGGTTAATAATTATTGTTAATAATTAAAATTATTAATTGGTTATTTGATAGACACGTAAAAGTCTGTCCGCCATCTTTGATATTCCAGAAGATCTCCAATTTATCATAGTCATTAGAATCTCATCCAGCGGAAATATCTGGTTACGCATATCGTAAAAAGTAATAGTTACAGTTATTGATCAAGATTTATTAGGTACAGTTATAGTTATCGTTAACGAAATCTTTTTGTTAACGAGCACTTTCGATATCGCTAAGGAAAATTACACTGTGTCAGTGAGGTTTTTCAGTTTCTGGCACAACACAGGAACTATATCTCGTCGTTTGGTTCCACCCTTGGAACCTAGGTGGCGCCTTTGTGTTTTGCTGTTGCTGTTGGCGTCACTGCACCGCATAAGATCAACAACTGGTTTCAGTTTGACAAGTCTGTAGGCAGAACAACTCTGTATTGTAATGTATTGTATTTTCTTTAATAAATAACTAGCTGTCAAAACGCAGCAAGTTACAACAATGCATGATTATACAGTTATGATGTTAGACACAAAGCTATTACAGCTTTAGATACTGCACTGTTCACACTATTCAGCACTATAAGTATAGTGTTCTAAAAGGGCTAATTGGATTAGTTAACAATGTTGAGAGTGAAACTGGGCTAGATTCCAGAAAGCAGCTAGTAAAATGTTTTTATACATCTGACGTGTTGAAAAGTTCCTGCTATCCTTGGTTGGCAGGGCAAAGGGGTGGGCCTGCATGATTCGCAGATAGTATCGATGAGTGAAGCATTCCAGTCGTTCACGATCTCCACCAATCAGGGAACCACACTAGGCCGGAAACGCGTACCTCAGTCTAAGTAAGTAAGTAAGTAAGTAAGTAGTTTATTCACCACAAAATAAAGCAAAATGACAATGCACAAATTTTACAAACCGAGTGGTGGGCTACCGTTGAAGTCACATAGGACTCATCTCGCCGGTCACCCTAGTCTCGCCATCGTTATTGCTCGCGTTACACTTTACTTCATGTAAAGCCTGCGTTGGTATACCACGTCCTCGTAGAGTTTTCACACGTGCATGAATGAGGAACAAGAACTCAGAGCATTGTCACCGTGTTCCGTATCTGTCAGTTTCTCATAAAATTGTTACCCCGAGCATATTACTAGTCGACGCTCTCTTGACTGATGGTTGGACAGTTGTATTACATTGATAATATTCTAAAGTTGTCGTAGTCTTTGCCAAAGAGTGCAACGCATCATGTGCTCAAATGGAAGATTGCTTTTCAGTTTTGTAAATTCGAACATTATTTCTGAATTTGAACGATCACAGTCGATCAGGCATCTTGTTTTCAAGTACCTTGCCAGGAAATGTCCTCAGAGAAAATAATGGCTCTGTAGGCCTAACTAGACTCTTTTGAAGATATAAGAGATGCAAGTAAGTTCTTCTCTAAGTAAAAGGCTTTGGTAAAAAAATTCTGAAACTCCGACCCATTTGTGTCTTTGATTTTCCACAAATGTTCATTTCGTGCGAACAAATAGCAAAACAGTCTGTGAAACCCAAGCAAACATTGCACATCCCTGTCAAAATAAGTGTCAAGAGGTGGCATCACAATTACATTTGCAAATACAAGTTCCTTCAAATCAATCCGAAGATCAGGCTCCTCAAGAATTCGTTCACACAAATGTAAGACTTCAGAATATTTATGACAATTGTAAAGATGCGCAGCACGGTAACAGTCAGCTGTATTGCAGTAAATGCCAAAATCTTTGCTTATGGCATTGTAAAATGATCTAATGTTTTCCATGGAATATTCAATGAACAATTGAATGACGTCTTCATCATTTAGCAACGAACTTTTATTGAGCGCTTTCGCTTTATTAATAGGATTGATTATTTGATACACACGTAAAACACTGTCCGCCCTCTTTGAGATTCCAGAAGATCTCCAATTTATTATAGTCATCAGAATCTCATCCAACGGAAATTTCTGGATCCGCATATCGTAAAAAGGTCGAACATATCTAGACAATTTTTCGTTCGAAAATTTCCTTAAATAGAGGGCAAATACTTCTGGTGTAATTCGCAGATCAAAAAGACGCAATCTACATGTAGTACTGTAACGGAAATCAAACTCAATATGCCTGAAAAGAAGATAAAATCCAATGATGCTGGCAATGCCTTCAATGTAGAGCAAACAACCAGCATTCAACGTTTCTTTCTCCTCTTCCTCCGTTTTTTTATTTATGATCAGCGTCGAGCACAGCTCTATAGTATTTTCGTATTCTGATGTGGCAAAATGAAGAGCTGCCATGTAGACCATAGTTGCATTAGCGATAGTTTTAGATTTAGAGTCTTCACATTCTAACGCCTTTCTAAGAAGAAATTTTGACATTTTGGTCACGAGTTTAAATTCTTGAGGATTAATTGTTCCGGTCAAGTTTTCCATTAGACCTTGTGATGTAAGGAATAGAACGAAACTTCTGTCTAGACTTGCTCTATTGGGTTTTGGAAAGTTATGATGTCTAGACTTCAAGACTTTCGATTGCCATGAAACTCCTCTGACAAATTCAATGATATTCTTGCTCTCGTATGTTATTTGCTGCCAGCACAATGCGTTTGTGGCATGCAAACTGAACAGTACTTTTACAAATTGTGGAAAACTTGTCGAGAACTCTACTATTGAAAAATGTATGTCCAGATTGAATATTTTCTCTAATAATTTTAGTGTTCCATGAAACGTCTTTATGTACTCAGGGAATGACTGACTCAGCACCCGAATAATGTTTTTGGCAAAGAATCTGAGCATATGGTAGACAATCTGTTGAACTGTAGTCCAGCTCTGAAGTAGGCAAACCTCGGCAACTGAAAATGACAACCTGCACCGGAATACATCATTTCTGCAAGCAGGATGTTTTGCATTTACAACATTTCAACATGTCTGTACTATTTTGCGGATGTCGGCCGACTTTGGCCACCCATGCCTTCTTCGACGAAATGGCCAACGCTTGGCTTCTTTGGGCCACTGTGGGCACCACACGCAAAAAACCTCATCTAAGGTGCAATTGCTTCCCAGATTTGATTTCAACGCTGGACCAGAACAGTAGCGTTCTTGTTCTGAAATGTGCACAGATGAACTAGTATCTGGATTTATTGCAATACGTAAAAACTGACGTGGGCAGCAAGCCTGCTGAAATTCGAACTTCTTGCAATTCCAATTATATCTCATTTTCTCCAAACTTCGAAGCTTCAGAAATCCTGGATAATCAGGATGTGGCAAAATCTGTGAACAGTTTATCGTGTCGAGAAAGCCGCTGACATCATCTGGTAGAACAGGACAGTCTTCTATGAAGGCCAGCTCATCAGCCCTGGATACCATAGTGTCAATGTCGTCGATGCACGAATTTATAGGTTCAACGTAGAACTCTATTGAGCTGCCACATGCAAATCTATGAAGAGGCACTTGGTTTGGAAACATATTATGAAATTGCATAGAATGAAGCACGTCGCTATAGAGCTTAGGATGCACAAGGCTGGTGCCAACGATGAACGCCGACACCCCATCCATTCTGAATTTAAAAAGCAACCATTTATACTTTACCAGCTCAAATATAAGGCGCTATCCAAGTACTAATGAAAAGTAGTTACTATGCTTTCGTCTCATTTAGCATACATACATACATACATACATACATACATACATACATACATACATACAATACATACATACATACATACATACATACATACATACATACATACATACATACATACATACATACATACATACATGCATACATACATACATACATACATACATACATACATACATACATACATACATACATACATACATACATGCGTACATACATTCATGCATACATGCAAACATACATAAATAAATACATACATGATACATACTCGGCTACATACATGCATGAATACATGCATACATATTGTATGGTATTGTATTGTATTCAAACATTTATAAAGCGCCTCTCTGAACCATTCAGAGGCGCTCCCAGTGCGCAAGGCCAAACAGAAGAAAAAGGTTTTGAGAAAAGCAAAGGTGGAAGAGAGGTTACTAGCTAGAATTCGAGAGCGAGTAGACGGAGACAGCGCATTCCAAAGAGAGGGAATAAATTGAGGTAAAGGACCAGGACTGAGCCATAGCTGTTCTAGTATGAGGAACTATAAGCTCAAGTCTGTTTGATGAGCGTAGTGGTCGATGGGAGGAGGCTGAAAGAGGCCGGAGTAATACATCAGCTAAATATTTTGGGGCAAGACCTTTTTGTGCCTTGAAGAGCTTGGCTGCTTTGGGCCACTGCGGGCACCATACGCAAAAAACAACATCTGAGGGACAAGTGTCTCCCAGATTTACTTTTAACGCTGGACTAGTACGCTGGACTAGTACAGTATCGTCCTTGTTCTGCCACGTGCCCAGATGAACTAGTATCTAGAATTATGGCAATACGCATAAATTTATGTGGGGAACAAGCGTGCTGAAATTCAAACTTCTTGCAATTCCAATTGTATCGCATTTTCCCCAAATGGTGAAGCTTTACAAATCCTGGGTAATGAGGATGTGGCAAGATCTGTGAACAGTTAATCGTTTCGAGAAAACAACTGACGTCATCTGGTAGAACTGGAACGTCTTCTGTGAAGGCCAGCTCATCCGCCTTCCATACCAATTTGTCAATGTCGTCTATGCATGAATTCACAGGTTCAACGTAGAACTCTATCGAGCTACCACATACAAAGAGATGATGCAATTGGTTTCTATACATAACGCGAAATTGCATAGAATGAAACACATCGCTATACAGCTTAGGATGCAAAGGGCTGGTACCAACGATGAATGCAGAAACAGCATCCACTCTGAATATAAAAGACAACCATTTATACTTTACCAGCTCAAATATAAGGCGCTATCCAAATACAACTGAAAAGGGTTACTATGCTTTCGTCTCATTTAAATTGTGCTGAACAGGCACCCACTGGAAGAGACGTATAATTATATTAGGGTGGAGTGAAAAAAGCAAAAATTTCTAAAACTTAAACGTAATAGTAAGAACTTGTTGCTTTTAGTGTAGTTAGTTATCGTGTCATATATTTCTTTCGATTTATTTCTCTAAGATTTCAGAACTTCACTTTGCTGCAAATGATTACATCGACCTGATTGATTGGCAAACGTAAAAGCAACAGAACCACCGGTCAATTCCACACATTCCAAAGCTGACCTTGAAGAATTTATCGCCAGTAAGTGTGCCTTTTAATAATGCTGTCAAACGCTCACATTTTACAAAGTATAGACTGTTGAGATTAAATGTTACTGTCGTTGGATAAGGAAAACCCAAAACGGTCAGCTATCGGCGGCTACATTGGCGCTACTGACGCTCTCTTCAAGATGGTAAACTGTTCAAAGTATGGCAAGTAGCCGATGCTGCAAAGTCTACATATAATACATGTATAAGACTGCAACCGTGATTTTCTTGACAACAGATGCTGTGTTGCTGGAATCGTTATAGTCCATTTCAGATACAGCAGGTCAGAACCCCAAGTAAGTGTTTCTTAACCAGTGTTCCGACCGAACCCCTGGGGTTCGGTGAGCCAGTGCCAGGGGTTCGGCAGAGGTCCTCTGAAATATATTCAAATTCAGGGTCAGTGAGTGTGAGTGAAAAATCATTTGCTATTTTATTTTATTTTTCGACTTTTATTTAATAAATTAGTTAACTGTTAGTAGTTCATGTATTGAATGTATTAATATTGTATCACATTTTGGAACAATTTTTATTTCCATTTGTTCCCATTAGTTAAAAAATTATTGTTCAAACTTGAGGGGTTCGCTGAGTGGTCATGGATTTCTCTTGGGGTTCGGCTCCCTTGAAAAGGTTAAGAACCACTGCCCTAAGTGAAGAGTAAGAAAACCCCAGGCGGGGAGATTAACATTGACCAAGAGAGTTACCGATATGTGAGAGTCTGGTCAGTCGGGTACTCAGGTCCAAGAGAGATGAACGCAGACCAAGAGATTTACGAAACGTTAACGTCCGGGTAGTGGAGTACCGAAGTATATCGATACATGCGTAGAGATTTATCACCGGTAATATCTGCAGCAACATGAAGTAGATGTTTGGAAGACTGTATATTCAAACTTATTATCGTATATTACCTTGAATGTCCAGACATAGTAGAAGAAATTCTATTAAATTTCTCGACATATACGTCGATTCCACCGGCTCGACTTGGTGACGTATAAGAATAGACTACATCGAAAGTTAGCAACTCTCCTCTTGGTCAAAAATACATGTCATATTGCATATATCACATTGAAACTGTTGGCAATCCCCAGCAATTTAAGAATAGCCTAAGTTTTATAACCATAGGCACTTAGGCAGCCTGGTGAAACAGTTCAACTACAAACTCACCAAATATGCAGCCAAGGTTCTGTTATATGTCTTGAGCCGGAGTATAATGCAGTAATGGCATGCAATTTTCGATGACTAGAGTGACGGACTTTCCGCCAAGTCTATAATTAAGTTACCACTCTGGCGCCCCTCATCCCTCGTGGCTAAGCTGGTTCCCTGCAATTAGCATTAGAGTAGCGCTTTAATATTTTGAAAATAACTATTACGAGTCACATTCTCATCTATCAGAAGCTCATGCAGTCGGATCACTTAACCTCTCCCCAATCCCTTTCGTCAGTTCCAGTCGACCAAACGCATAAGTTGGCGTCTAAACCGAAAAATAATCATAATTATTTGACCTAAAATCGTCGGTTGTTGGAGACGTGTCAATGTCATCAAAGACCATGTGCCCTACCATGTGACTTTGCTGTTGTTGAACTTTGGTTAGTTGCTGATTAACATAAAAATGATGACCAACGTCGCCATCCTTCTTCTTGGACTGGAGCAGCCGGTGTACGAGCATAGACATCACACACCGCAGTCGTTGTTGAAAGATTAATTACTGCAACATATGATCCATCGTACGAACTCACCAAAAATTATAAAATATTCCACCCAAAAACCCATTTCTTTGATCTAGCTGAAATGCTAGACTAATTTGAAATTGTCGAAAAATTTACATTATTAAAGTTATAATATTGAAGGACTAGTCTATATATTTATAAATGCCAGTTTGTCTAGCTGAGATCATCTTCCAATGAAGAAGCAAAATGTTCCTCTATTGTGATAATGGGCATAGCAAATGATTGGTCATTGCCATCATAGAACTGTAATACGAAACAAGTCCACATCATCCTCGTCTAGTCAATCAGTGCTTATGATGTCAGCATTTTTGTTTCAGCTTTAATTGCCATAAGCTCTCTCAGTCTTTTGACAGCCACTAGCATTGGCCGAATCCTTTTGCGTTGAGGAGTAAGTGATAATATCCTAGAACATATCGGATTCGTATGCGAACTCGAAAGCTTTTAGCCGAATTATTATTTAATTTTAAACTACCAGTCTGAAGAGTCTCTCTGTGTGTTGGGTTAGAAAAACAACTAACTGGTCAAGCATTTGGCCTAATTAATTTTCTATGAATGACTTGGATTTTTTAAATCACTGCAAACATGTGTTGAAGTGTTAATTTGATGCATCGTTGATGTCAATTTATATTGAACACTCTTCCATCCTGTCAATAATTGTCAAACTTTTCCAAAATCCCATCCCCAATTTTTTGACATAATTAATGGATTGCCTCTAAGACAAAGCTAAATTTGCCGTGTTTTTACCGGCTATGAGCCCGTCACATAACTTCCCCTCATTTAAGACCAACACCGATTCCGACTGAACTGAGCTACTTTACAGTTCAACGCTACACATATGCCTTCCCATATGACTCTCTGCCTGTCTGTCTGACTATTTGTCTGACCGTCTCCCTCTCGTTCTGTATCTCTGTCTGCCCTTCCCTCTGCTTCTGTCTGTGTCTGTATATCAATGTGTCTGACTGACTGCCTCTGTCTTAAATCTATTTCTCTCTCAAATTCTTGTGTGGTCCACCCCTGCACTAATATAATTATAGCGCTACATGGTCGAAGCACATTTTCACGTACTCATGTTTGTCCACATTGCATTTTTTATTCTTTTTTGTAGGACTGATCGAAGGCTTATAAAAAATATTGAAAACAGTTACTTTTAATCAGTCTGTACATAAGTTTGTTGGCTTTATGAAAAAATAAATTTGTGTTTATAATAATACTACTAAAAATAATAATAATTATAGAAGTGATTAATTTTTCTGTTCCATTGTAAAGACAGTCTTTTTCGCCTATCTTGCAGGCAATTTTAAACGCTCTTCATCCATTCTAACACTTCCGTCACTTCATTGCTAAAATTTGCAAATTGGTCCATAGCCATAGCTGTTCTGCGCAGGCGCGTATCTAGCATTACGCAATTACGCAACTGCGTAAAGATTTTAGCAGCTCTCAAAAACTACAAACCGTTTAGATTACTTGTTGACATTCTAGATTACTCTTATTGGTTAATTTCTATCGTGCAGACCTTGTTATTGTGAGGTCGGCAAACAATTTCCTTCGCGGACGCTAACTCGTGGCTCTGGAAATTTCGTGGCACTTCTGAAATTTCTATCACAGACCGACAGTAGTTTAAATCATCGTAGGCTAATGTCATCTGTTCCACGCAATGCCCAGTACATATGTCCGTTGATTCAAAAAGAGCTGATCCACCTGTGTGGTAAGTAAACTCGAGAAAGTATTGTCGCAGAATGTCGTGCGGGCAAGTTTTACACTCTATTGCTTGATATGAGAGCAGCCATCAGTATCACAGAACAGATATCGTTCTGCTTATCAAAGTTGATGGCGGTAACAAACCAGGTTCTCAGGATGTGGTAAAATTACAATTTACATCTTTCTTCCCAACTCGTGACGCCACTAAGGAAACTATTGCGACAATCGTCGATCAGCAGCAATCTGAGGTCGGACTCGAAGACAGCGAATGGAGGAAAGGGAGGAAGAGAGCGAATTGGAGGTAGGGAGGAAGAGAGCGAAATGAAGGGTAGGGAGGAAGAGAGCGAATGGAGGAAAGGGAGGAAGAGAGCGAAATGGAGGAAAGGGAGGAAGAGAGCGAGGAGGGGGTAGGGAGGAAGAGAGCGAAATGAAGGGTAGGGAGGAAGAGAGCGAATGGAGGAAAGGGAGGAAGAGAGCGAAATGGAGGAAAGGGAGGACGAGAGCGAATTGGGGGGTAGGGAGGAAGAGATAGAAATGGAGGGTAGGGAAGGAAGAGAGAGCGAAATGGAGGGTAGGGAGGAAGATAGCGAATTGGAGGGTAGGGAGAAAGAGAGCGAATTGGAGGAAAGGGAGGAAGAGAGCGAAATGGGATGGAGGGTAGGGAGGAAGAGAGCGAAATGGAGGGTAGGGAGGAAGAGAGAGCGAAATGAAGGAAAGGGATGAAGGGAGAGTTAATCCTTGTGAAATCATCAAAATTAATGTGTGAAATACCTCGTAAGTGACCTATATCAGATTTGGTTGTAATTTTTGCTATTTTATTGTTTGATAATTATGTTTGTACATCATATTGAAATTGTCAGAAGCCTATCGCCATGTATCTGCATTGATCATTATCATCATCATCATCATCATCATCATCATCATCATCATCATCATCATCATCATCATCATCATCATCATCATCATCATCATCATCATCATCATCATCATCATCATCATCATCATCACCACCACCACCATCACCACCACCAAACACACCACCACCACCACCACCACCATCATCATTATCATCATCATCATCATCATCATCATCATCATCTGACGCCAGCCATTTCCCGGCGATGGGTAGGAATAAATGATCTCTATTTTTCTCGGTCATTTGTCAAGTCCATTGTTTCCCTTAGTGTCTGTCAACGTGATGTTATAATCCTCATTTATATGGTTTATCCAGCGTTGTCTGGCTCTGCCTTAGTGTCTTTCTCCTTCGAATCTTGCATGCAGTGCAGTGTGTTGGGTTCTGTCGACTGGCATTCTCTCTATGTCGAAACCATCGGAGTCTTCGTTGAACAACTTTGTCTAGCAGAGTTGTTTCGATCCATAATGCTGTCTAATGCCAGCGTTTCTTATTTGCGAAGTCTTGAAATCCTGCGATCTTCCGCAGTAAACTAATTTCTGCTGTAATAATTCTTTTCTTGTCCTGCTTTCGCATTGGCCAACACTCCGACTCGTAGACTAGAGGCAATTCGGTTGTATCTTCGTCTCGTTTTATTAATTATCTTTGTATGGGTTTTTGGTCTTGGTAAATTGCAATAGGATTGCAAGGGGTGTTCAGGCACGAATGCGGAAGTTTTTCGCCTCGCAAGATATGTAGCCTATACTGCAAAAGTCATGGTCTCAGTCTAGCAATATGTGACAAGTGTACAATACCAGTAGTTGGCAATATGTACGCAACTGCCAGCAAAGTTTTCACATGCATTAAATCATCCTGAAACCATTTGCAAGTATGGGCCTATAGTTGGCCAATCGAACACAGCGATAAAGCACTGACGACACTAGCAACAGTCCAAGAATTTGTCACAGTTAGTCTGTTAGTTTAAATTTTGTATTACTGTAACATAGAAAACTGACAACTACTGTACATGTAGGCCTATACTTTGTACAAATTAAAAAAATTCAATGCTTTAGTTGATTGCAGTTCATTTTTGAGTCTGTCTGCTTTAGTCTACGTTGGTTGCTCGAGGACTTTTCAGCTGAGTGAATTTTAAAAACCAAAATAATATAATTTAATTATGAAATAATATAATTTCCCAAAGAAATGATGTACAATGTTATTTCTTTTAACCAAAAAGATGGTCTCCAAAATGCACCATTACAAACCCCCAAATAAAAAGTTTCTTACAGCCCCCTTACCAGACCTCTCCCGTCAGAGAGTATGGAATCTGCGTAATTTTTTAGAAGCTCTGGTTACGCCACTGGTTCTGCCTCTCGGGAATAAACTCCTGCAAGACTTACGACAAATATCAGTTGCTTCCAACGAACTCACTAAAACCTCACCTCTTGACATAACTCCAGAGACCTCTCACTCAAAACTTAAAACACTGCATTTTCACAAAATTAAATCTAATCCTCAAACCTCCTCTTCTACTAGCCACTCTCGCCGCTTCCATTCTAAACACCACCCAACAACTAAACATCGCAGCCGCCTGCCTGACTCTTTGGATCTAGAGTTCTAGACCCTCTGAATATAGATGTTGCTTATAAAGGCCTAGGTCTCAGTGTTTATGTCCTGACTGAGCGCATGTGAAAAAGCTGGTTCCCGTGACTTAGCTTTTGTGGGAGCTGAAGAAATCTGTAGATTACGATGACGATTGCGATTACAAGTACAAACTGCGACTAAAGCAATTTTTGCCTGGAAGAAGTAAAATTTTCACGAATTTTGCCATTTAGAATCCTGCATGTCAATTTTGCTGATTTAGACTATGGCGAATTGCTTACATAATAATAATAATAATAATAATAATAATAATAATAATAATAATAATAATAATAATAATAATAATAATAATAATAATAATAATATTCGTTTATTAATTGAAACTGACAAGTACGGTACGCAATAACGTTACGTGATGTAATAACAAGTTTAACAGGAGTTAAGCTATAATAATGATTATTATTTTTATCATTATTTTTGCTTTTTCTGTTGTTGCTGCTGCTGCTGCTGTTCTTGGCTATTCACAGCGCCATATAAGATCAGCCGCTGGTTGCAATAGGCAGAAAAGGTGTGTGTTGAATTGTATTGTTTTTTCCATTTATTAATAACTAGCTGTCAAACTCAAGTAACAACAACGCATAATTATAAAGTTATGACGTTAGTGACAAAACTATTATAGCACATTAGGTATATTTCTAACAGGGCTAATTGGATTGGTTTATAATGTCGAGAGCGAGATTTGTCAATGCTCTAGAGAGGACATAGTAGATGTTTTTATACCGCTGACATGTTAAAATGTGCTTGCTATCCTTGGCAGGCAGGGCAAAGGGATGGAGCCTGAGTCGCAGATTGCATCGGCTTTCCATGACACAATCGACGTAGAACGTGTTTGGGATCGCTTATCGTGACCTTGAACAACGCGTCGTGCACTCGATTGGCCAAGCCTTCAACTGTCGCAGCCTCGCGCGGCAGAAAAACTGCTCGCCTAAATCGATGAATGAAGCGTTCCAGTCAATCACTATCTCCTCCACTCAGGGACCACCCATCAGGCCACAGAAGCGTACATCAGTATCGCCATCGTTGTTGCATGCGTTACCTCATATAGGGCATGCGTTGGCATTTCACGCCCTCGTAGAGTGTTCAGGGCGTACGTGGATGAGAAACACGGTCTGAGGATATTGCCAACGTGTTCCGTAACTATCAGTTTCTCACAAATTGTTACGCCGAGGATATTAATGGTCGTCGCTCTCTTGACGCCTGTAACTGATGATTGGGAAGCAAGAGCTGACATGTTACGTCGAACGACTACCAACTCACGGGTCTTGGCGTGGTTTATATGCAGGTTAGGGTTGTTCACAGATGCATGGTCAAAAACAAAGTGCAAGCTAGAAACCAGGGCACCCTTTCAGTTTGTTAGACCTATGAATAGTATTATTTAGTCAAAATTTCAGCTTTCAATTCCAACGGGAAGACGGTGCTCACGGACTGTGTCACTTTGCCTGGTACCGATAAAAAGACACTAATTGTGGAAATGAATGTGTCGTGCATACATTCCCGTACGAATGTATTTTATTTCATGATAAATCAAATATTACTGTAATTTGACAACACATGTGATAGTAGAACAGTTAGTCAGGTTAACCTGTAAAATGTCAGTAGGTTTGAACAATTGGAAATGTCAAAAAATGTTTAAAAAAATACATCGTTCTGACCATGAATGTCGATTGTTCCGGTTTTATGACTTCAACACCAGCTACAGTCTTAGAGTCTAGAAACTGCAAGCACTGCGTCAACAACAGCCTTCTTTGTTGTTGTGAGGCAAATAGCATTCCTATTTGCCACGACCACTTGGAGAAGACACTGCTTTTCTTCTTCACTATTGGTGATGAGTCGGTTGAATTCCTCGAACAACTTCACACACCTCTGAGTCGTGTCATTCACCAGTCTCAACTGCTGAATTCTCTCTCTACATTGTAATCCTCATTCTCCATCCATTTCTCTTGTGGAAGTGTAAGAAAGTAATCACTAATCTTCAGGTGTGACAGCAGTGTCAGTTTCACTGGGTTGCAAAATCACCCAGGCAAAGCCCCCTACTTCTGTACCGCAGCATCACCTCTCACCTTCCTTTCACCAGGGTTTACAGTTACTCTGTTAACAATATTCACCTTATCTGTTAATGGAAGTTGGTATGAGAACAGTGCCAGACCTACAGCCTCATCTGAAAGGTACCACTAGTGGTTTGTAGGGCCTTCCTGGCAGCAACGCTGATCTCGGAGTCAACTGACTCATATTTTCCTAGATTAATCCAAAGTGACAGATCTTGTCCTGGAGCATCAGCAGCAACTTGCCAGCAAGTGAGGCCTTTGTCCATGCTTTTGTGTAAAGAAGGGCAACAAAGCTGCACAAATCGATGAATCTGAGTTTCTTTCTTAGGCCTATGTCAGATTGAATACACCACGTTAATCACGAAAAGGGTAGATTTTGATGGCATACAGTCACTTGGCATCCAATTTGCGTGGTGAATTTGCCCAGGGCTCTCCAGTGAATTATTGAAGGTTAACTTCCAAGACCACCATTTTCAGTTCATTGAGTTCTTGTTAGTCATCTCTGATCTCTGAATATGATTTTCTTTCAGTAAACTTCTTGAGAAAACTGAGTGCTGTTTCATGATAGGGTTCAGTGCCGGATTATGACATTCAGTCCTGTATCACACTTTTCCAAGCAGCTTTATATGTCTGTAATATTGGAATATATGGTGAATTATTAGATGGACCGCAGCACAAGGTGAATACTTTGGCTAAAATCATCACATGGTGACGGCAGGCCAACCACAGGAGCTTTCGACCTGTCTTCCAGCAGAACGCACACTCCGTTGAAGAATCAGTGTTGACAGATATCAAAGCTCAAGGTTTGAACCTTGTTGGTGAGTTTCCACAACTCCAGAAGATTATGAACTGCCATGGATGCATTGTATCCTGTCCCACAGGCTAATTTCGGCACATTGAAAAGTTAAAGTGTTAAATCTGAGCTCTTAAATTTCATTGGCAAATGGTAAATTTGAAAATTCACTTCTGAAAATATGTATGCGAAAAACACAGAAAGTAGACACCATGACCTTCAACAAGAACTTTACACTTTGTTCAAGATATCAGTAAGTAAGTAAGTAAGTATAACACAACAGAAACTATTTGAATCTCATCTCCATGACAAATGTTGAGTTGTTGACCAAGTTATACGACATCAAGATTTACCGCTAATGCTACTATATGGTAATATTTCTATGTCATTGAGCACCATCTTCCAGTTGGAATAAGATGCTGAAATTTTATCTCAATAATACTATTGACAGGTCTAACAAACTGAGAGGGTGCCCTGGTTTCTAGCTTGAACTTTGTTTTTGTGAGCCACCCTACATTTTGCCCAGGAAGAGATATTCTGGAGCTCATTCTGTGCTGTTGCAATGTTTCGCGATCCAATGAGAAAGTAAGAATAATCCGCGTATTTTAGTAGCCGTTCAGCTCGTGCACTAGATGAAGGTCCGACGTTCAGGTGATGAATTCAGAGGGGCAAGAACCGATCCCTGGACCACACTGGCGTTGATGGTCGCAACCGAGGATATGACTTTAAAACTCGTAACATGCCCTCTCTCATCTAGGTAACTGACAAGCCAGTTGGAAATAGTATAGGGCATTTGAAGCTTGGAGAGTGCTTGAGTAATTGTACAGTGTCGGATAGAAATCATCAGAAATCCGCTGAGGTAAGTTGCAGCCTGGAGGATTGCTAAAGTAAACAATTACGGTTATTGTTTGGTGTTTTACATTTTACCATTTCTTCCGTGTCACTATTCACACAACTCTTTAGTCTGCAACGTCTTTTTGTAAGATGTTAATTAGATTCTAAAGTTTTCGTAGTTTTTGCCAAAGAGTGCAAAGCATCATTTGCTCAAATGGAAGATTGCTTTTCAGTTTTTTAAATTCGAGCATTATTTCTGATTTTTAACGATTACAGTCGATCAGGCATCTTGTTTTCAAGTACCTTGCCAGGAAATGTCTTCCAAGAAAATAATGGCACTGTATAGAGTAATCAGAAATTGATGAAGGTAACAGTTTCTTTAAGTAAATGAATCTGGTAAAATGATTCTGAAACTCTGACTCATTTGTGCCTTTCGTTTTCCACAAATGTTCATTTCGAGCGAACAGATAGCAAAACAGTGTGCGAAACCCAAGCAAGCATTCTACATCTCTGTCGAAATAAGTGTCAAGAGGTGACATCGCAGTTACATTTGCAAATACAAGTTCCTTCAAATCACTCCGAAGATCAGGCTCCTCGAGAATTCGTTCACAGGAATGCAAAACTTCAGGATATTTACGACAATTGTAAAGATATGCAGCACGGTAACAGTCAGCTGTGTTGCAGCGAATGCCAAAATCTTTGCATATGGCATTGTAAAATGATGCCATATTCTCCAATGAATATTCCATGAACAATTGAATGACGTCGTCTTCATTTATCAACGAACTTTTGTTGAGCGCTTCCGCTTTACTAATAGCATTGGTTATTTGATACACACGTAAAACTCTGTCCGCCCTCTTTGATATTCCAGAAGATCTCCAATATGTTATAGTCATTAGAATCTCATCCAACGGAAATGTCTGGATACGCAAATCGTAGAAAGGTCGAAAATATCTAGATAATTTTACTTGCGATAAGTTGTTTAAATACAGAGCAAATACTTCTGGTGTAATACGCAGGTCAAGAAGATGCAATCTCCTATTGTAATGGAAATCAAACTTAATCTGCCTGAAAAGAAGATGCAATCCAATGATTCTGGCAATGTCGTCAATGTAGAGTAAACAGCCGGCATTCAACGTTTCTTTCTCCTCTTCCTCAATTGTTTCCTCAATGCTCAGTCTCGAGCACAGTAGTACGTTAAAGGCAGCGTTTAAAACAGTTTTTTCGGCAGCGTTTAAAACAGGGAGCCAGTGCAGGCCGTTTTTAAAAACAGGGAGCCAGCGCAGACAGCCAGTAAATGATCGATTTGTGACATTACCAAGCGCTTTGGGGACATTTACCACCTCCCAAAGCCGAAGCCAGAACAGGGAGCCAGCGCAGGCAGCGTTTAAAACAGGGAGCCAGCGCAGGTGCCGAGATATATTATAGGTAATGATCGATTTGCGATTCGAGGCTTGCACGTTTGTGACTCAACTTCCAACCTGTATTCTAACGTTTGGCTTCCCACTATATTTTAAAAGGGCACTCTACAGTTTGCGAGTCAAGACCAGCAGCCTCTGTTATGAACGCGTATATTTCGTCAGCGCTATTTTCATTTCGGCTATTTTTTCTTCCAAGAAACACGATCCATATCGACCCCAATTCTACACATAGATCGCACCAAAATGGACCACAAATCGAAAACCAAGGCCCTCGCCAATATACCAAGCAAGACCAAAGCCCTTGTCGATATACCAACCAAAACCAAGGCCGCAATCGATACACGAGCCAAAACCCAGTCGATATACCAGCCAAGACCAAAGCCCTTGCCCACACCAACCAGAAACCAAGGTCCTCTCGAATATACCGGCCAACACCAAAGCCCACACCAAAACCAAGGCCCCAGTACCAAGGCCAGGCTCTCGCCAGTATACCAACCAAACCCAAGATCCTCGTCGATGTACCAAACAAGATCTACGCCAATGGACACTCCAACCAATAGTTCGACCAAGACCAAACAAATGTTCCAATTCTAGCCTGTTTTGCAAGGCGAACCAAAAACTTCTATTTGGAGAAAAGACAGAAGAATCGATATAGCTATTTTCTACACTAGACGAAAACTTCTATTTGAAGAAAGGACAGACGAATAGATATAGACATTTTCTACTCTAGACGAAAATATTTGCGTAGAGAAAGATGGCAATCCAAGCAACATTCGCAAGTATGGGAATTCGGGCCAAGAAGGCGATATCGCACCATCTCTTGGTCGAAAATGCATACGAAAACAACCTTCTATCCGACATCTCCCGCGTCGACTACCTAGCCGACCACAAAGGTCGAACACATCTACGTCCACTATACGGTCTTCCAGTGTTTGTAGACGATATCTATGTCTTTGGCTATCTTCGCAAGGAGGATATTGTGGAAACAAAGGGACAAGTTCTGTGTACAGCTGGGGATATCGGTGTTGCGAAGAAAGTCTTGTTGGCCATCGTACTCGCGATGCGAAATGCAATAGACCAAAAATCCAACGATGGCAGCAATCGCACCCATGCCAGCATTCTCCACACCATCGCATACCACAATGGCAACACTACAGCCGGTAGTGCAATTCGTACAACAGTCGCAAGAATCGAACAAAACACAGACTGTGCAGCCAAGACAAAGTGGATGGAACTCTATGGAGGCGAAGAACCAGCGGGTCTATTCGTGGCAAAAGTAGATGTCTCCGAAATTCCTATAGAGGAGTTGCAAGCGATACTTCCATTTTTCGACAAACACCTACTGTCCGGTGGCTATGGAATATACTCTATCGACTATACACAAGATTTCTCCGGAGTCCTCGATCGCAAAACTCTCGTAGACTATCTGTGCAAGGAGATGGGGTTCCGCGAGCAAGGTGGTCTATACAATGCGATGTGCAACGAGGACCAATCTACAATTCTGGACAACACCAATAGTGTTGGAAACCATGTCTGCACATGGGTCCAAAGTACCCAATGGGGAGGAACTTCTCGTACCAAGATATACAACAAGATCGTTTCGAACTTCGAGGCTGGAGAAGTGCAAGCGACGATTGGTAGCCATCTAGCCGAATATGTGGACTGTCCAAACGAGCATCTCCGCAAAACATTCCAACACCCAGATGTGCAAAACTAAAATAAAATATTTTGAATCGGATAAAGTATTTTGATTTTGTTTTTGCCGCTTACCGAATTTTAAAACTAAAATAAAATATTTTGAATCGGACAAAGTATTTTGATTTTGTTTTTGCCGCTTACCGAATTTTAAAACTAAAATTAAATATTTTGAATCGGACAAAGTATTTTGATTTTGTTTTTGCCGCTTACCGAATTTTAAAACTAAAATAAAATATTTTGAATCGGACAAAGTATTTTGATTTTGTTTTGCCGCTTACCGAATTTTAAAACTAAAATAAAATATTTTGAATCGGATAAAGTATTTTGATTTTGTTTTTGCCGCTTACCGAATTTTAAAACTAAAATAAAATATTTTGAATCGGATAAAGTATTTTGATTTTGTTTTTGCCGCTTACCGAATTTTAAAACTAAAATAAAATATTTTGAATCGGACAAAGTATTTAGATTTTGTTTTTGCCGCTTACCGAATTTTAAAACTAAAATAAAATATTTTGAATCGGACAAAGTATTTTGATTTTGTTTTGCCGCTTACCGAATTTTAAAACTAAAATAAAATATTTTGAATCGGACAAAGTATTTTGATTTTGTTTTTGCCGCTTACCGAATTTTAAAACTAAAATAAAATATTTTGAATCGGACAAAGTATTTTGATTTTGTTTTTGCCGCTTACCGAATTTTAAAACTAAAATAAAATATTTTGAATCGGATAAAGTATTTTGATTTTGTTTTTGCCGCTTACCGAATTTTAAAAAATAAAATAAAATATTTTGAATCACACAAAGTATTTTGATTTTGTTTTTACCGCTTACCGAATTTTAAAACTAAAATAAAATATTTTGAATCGGACAAAGTATTTTGATTTTGTTTTTGCCGATTACCGAATTTTAAAACTAAAATAAAATATTTTGAATCGGACAAATTTTGTTTTGTGCCGCTTACCGAATTTTAAAACTAAAATAAAATATTTTGAATCGGACAAAGTATTTTGATTTTGTTTTGCCGCTTACCGAATTTTAAAACTAAAATAAAATATTTTGAATCGGACAAAGTATTTTGATTTTGTTAAATTATGAAATTTGACTAGATATTTTGCAGCCCCTCTCGTGGGGCTTCGCTATACAAGGCTGTACTGGTTCGAGGACGTATTCCAACGCCCCGCTCGTGGGGCTTCGCTATACAAGGCTGTACTGGTTCGAGGACGTATTCCAACGCCCCGCTCGTGGGGCTTCGCTATACAAGGTTGTACTGGTTCGAGGACGTATTCCAACGCCCCGCTCGTGGGGCTTCGCTATACAAGGCTGTACTGGTTCGAGGACGTATTCCAACGCCCCGCTCGTGGGGCTTCGCTATACAAGGCTGTACTGGTTCGAGGACGTATTCCAACGCCCCGCTCGTGGGGCTTCGCTATACAAGGCTGTACTGGTTCGAGGACGTATTCCAACGCCCCGCTCGTGGGGCTTCGCTATACAAGGTTGTACTGGTTCGAGGACGTATTCCAACGCCCCGCTCGTGGGGCTTCGCTATACAAGGCTGTACTGGTTCGAGGAGGCATTCCAACGCCCCGCTCGTGGGGCTTCGCTATACAAGGCTACAGTACTGGTTCGAGAACGGAAATCCTCGGCCATATCCCGGAAGAAACCGCACAAGAGTGGCTGGGTTGGAAACCCGGGAAGCTATATGTGGTTGGTTTCGGTGGTGGTTTTGTCCTCTGTGTTGGCTGGGGATATTTCGTATAGTTGGTTGTATTCTACCTCGAACAGGGAGTCGTAGTTTTCCGACCTAGAATGTTTCTGGTTCGATGTAGAGAATGCTTGCGGATGTGGGGCGCCCGCTTACCGAATTTTAAAACTAATATTAAATATTTTGTATCGGACAAAGTATTTTGATTTTGTTTTGCCGCTTACCGAATTTTAAAACTAAAATAAAATATTTTGAATCGGACAAAGTATTTTGATTTTGTTTTTGCCGCTTACCGAATTTTAAAACTAAAATAAAATATTTTGAATCAGACAAAGTATTTTGATTTTGTTTTTGCCGCTTACCAAATTTTAAAACTAAAATAAAATATTTTGAATCGGACAAAGTATTTTGATTTTGTTTTTGCCGCTTACCGAATTTTAAAACTAAAATAAAATATTTTGAATCGGACAAAGTATTTTGATTTTGTTTTTGCCGCTTACCGAATTTTAAAACTAAAATAAAATATTTTGTATCGGACAAAGTATTTTGATTTTGTTTTTGCCGCTTACCGAATTTTAAAACTAAAATAAAATATTTTGAATCGGACAAAGTATTTTGATTTTGTTTTTGCCGCTTACCGAATTTTAAAACTAAAATAAATATTTTGAATCGGACAAAGTATTTTGATTTTGTTTTTGCCGCTTACCGAATTTTAAAACTAATATTAAATATTTTGTATCGGACAAAGTATTTTGATTTTGTTTTTGCCGCTTACCGAATTTTAAAACTAAAATAAAATATTTTGAATCGGACAAAGTATTTTGATTTTGTTTTGCCGCTTACCGAATTTTAAAACTAAAATAAAATATTTTGAATCGGACAAAGTATTTTGATTTTGTTTTTGCCGCTTACCGAATTTTAAAACTAAAATAAAATATTTTGAATCGGATAAAGTATTTTGATTTTGTTTTTGCCGCTTACCGAATTTTAAAACTAAAATAAAATATTTTGAATTGGACAAAGTATTTTGATTTTGTTTTTGCCGCTTACCGAATTTTAAAACTAAAATAAAATATTTTGAATCGGACAAAGTATTTTGATTTTGTTTTTGCCGCTTACCGAATTTTAAAACTAAAATAAAATATTTTGAATCGGACAAAGTATTTTGATTTTGTTTTTGCCGCTTACCGAATTTTAAAACTAAAATAAAATATTTTGAATCGGACAAAGTATTTTGATTTTGTTTTGCCGCTTACCGAATTTTAAAACTAAAATAAAATATTTTGAATCGGACAAAGTATTTTGATTTTGTTTTGCCGCTTTCCGAATTTTAAAACTAAAATAAAATATTTTGTATCGGACAAAGTATTTATCTGTATGTAGAATTTGGTTTGGACCAAGATGGGCCCGCACAAATTGTTGGACACATCTCGAAATAAAATATTTTGAATCGGACAAAGTATTTTGATTTTGTTTTTGCCGCTTACCGAATTTTAAAACTAAAATAAAATATTTTGAATCGGACACTGTATTTTGATTTTGTTTTTGCCGCTTACCGAATTTTAAAATTAAAATAAAATATTTTGAATCGGACACTGTATTTTGATTTTGTTTTTGCCGCTTACCGAATTTTAAAACTAAAATAAAATATTTTGAATCGGACAAAGTATTTTGATTTTGTTTTTGCTAAAATAAAATATTTTGAATCGCTTACCGAATTTTAAAACTAAAATAAAATATTTTGAATCGGACAAAGTATTTTGATTTTGTTTTTGCCGCTTACCGAATTTTAAAACTAAAATAAAATATTTTGAATCGGACAAAGTATTTTGATTTTGTTTTGCCGCTTACCGAATTTTAAAACTAAAATAAAATATTTTGTATCGGACAAAGTATTTTGATTTTGTTTTTGCCGCTTACCGAATTTTTAAAACTAAAATAAAATATTTTGAATCGGACAAAGTATTTTGATTTTGTTTTTGCCGCTTACCGAATTTTAAAACTAAAATAAAATATTTTGAATCGGACAAAGTATTTTGATTTTGTTTTTGCCGCTTACCGAATTTTAAAACTAAAATAAAATATTTTGAATCGGACAAAGTATTTTGATTTTGTTTTTGCCGCTTACCGAATTTTAAAACTAAAATAAAATATTTTGAATCGGACAAAGTATTTTGATTTTGTTTTTGCCGCTTACCGAATTTTAAAACTAAAATAAAATATTTTGAATCGGACAAAGTATTTTGATTTTGTTTTTGCCGCTTACCGAATTTTAAAACTAAAATAAAATATTTTGAATCGGATAAAGTATTTTGATTTTGTTTTTGCCGCTTACCGAATTTTAAAACTAAAATAAAATATTTTGAATCGGACAAAGTATTTTGATTTTGTTTTTGCCGCTTACCGAATTTTAAAACTAAAATAAAATATTTTGAATCGGACAAAGTATTTTGATTTTGTTTTTGCCGCTTACCGAATTTTAAAACTAAAATAAAATATTTTGAATCGGACAAAGTATTTTGATTTTGTTTTTGCCGCTTACCGAATTTTAAAACTAAAATAAAATATTTTGAATCGGACAAAGTATTTTGATTTTGTTTTTGCCGCTTACCGAATTTTAAAACTAAAATAAAATATTTTGAATCGGACAAAGTATTTTGATTTTGTTTTGCCGCTTTCCGAATTTTAAAACTAAAATAAAATATTTTGTATCGGACAAAGTATTTATCTGTATGTAGAATTTGGTTTGGACCAAGATGGGCCCGCACAAATTGTTGGACACATCTCGAAATAAAATATTTTGAATCGGACAAAGTATTTTGATTTTGTTTTTGCCGCTTACCGAATTTTAAAACTAAAATAAAATATTTTGAATCGGACACTGTATTTTGATTTTGTTTTTGCCGCTTACCGAATTTTAAAATTAAAATAAAATATTTTGAATCGGACACTGTATTTTGATTTTGTTTTTGCCGCTTACCGAATTTTAAAACTAAAATAAAATATTTTGAATCGGACAAAGTATTTTGATTTTGTTTTTGCCGCTTACCGAATTTTAAAACTAAAATAAAATATTTTGAATCGGACAAAGTATTTTGATTTTGTTTTTGCCGCTTACCGAATTTTAAAACTAAAATAAAATATTTTGAATCGGACAAAGTATTTTGATTTTGTTTTGCCGCTTACCGAATTTTAAAACTAATATTAAATATTTTGTATCGGACAAAGTATTTTGATTTTGTTTTTGCCGCTTACCGAATTTTAAAACTAAAATAAAATATTTTGAATCGGACAAAGTATTTTGATTTTGTTTTTGCCGCTTACCGAATTTTAAAACTAAAATAAAATATTTTGAATCGGATAAAGTATTTTGATTTTGTTTTTGCCGCTTACCGAATTTTAAAACTAAAATAAAATATTTTGAATCGGACAAAGTATTTTGATTTTGTTTTTGCCGCTTACCGAATTTTAAAACTAAAATAAAATATTTTGAATCGGACAAAGTATTTTGATTTTGTTTTTGCCGCTTACCGAATTTTAAAACTAAAATAAAATATTTTGAATCGGATAAAGTATTTTGATTTTGTTTTTGCCGCTTACCGAATTTTAAAACTAAAATAAAATATTTTGAATCGGACAAAGTATTTTGATTTTGTTTTTGCCGCTTACCGAATTTTAAAACTAAAATAAAATATTTTGAATCGGACAAAGTATTTTGATTTTGTTTTTGCCGCTTACCGAATTTTAAAACTAAAATAAAATATTTTGAATCGGACAAAGTATTTTGATTTTGTTTTTGCCGCTTACCGAATTTTAAAACTAAAATAAAATATTTTGAATCGGACAAAGTATTTTGATTTTGTTTTTGCCGCTTACCGAATTTTAAAACTAAAATAAAATATTTTGAATCGGACAAAGTATTTTGATTTTGTTTTTGCCGCTTACCGAATTTTAAAACTAAAATAAAATATTTTGAATCGGACAAAGTATTTTGATTTTGTTTTTGCCGCTTACCGAATTTTAAAACTAAAATAAAATATTTTGAATCGGACAAAGTATTTTGATTTTGTTTTTGCCGCTTACCGAATTTTAAAACTAAAATAAAATATTTTGAATCGGACAAAGTATTTTGATTTTGTTAAATTATGAAATTTGACTAGATATTTTGCAGCCCCTCTCGTGGGGCTTCGCTATACAAGGCTGTACTGGTTCGAGGACGTATTCCAACGCCCCGCTCGTGGGGCTTCGCTATACAAGGCTGTACTGGTTCGAGGACGTATTCCAACGCCCCGCTCGTGGGGCTTCGCTATACAAGGTTGTACTGGTTCGAGGACGTATTCCAACGCCCCGCTCGTGGGGCTTCGCTATACAAGGCTGTACTGGTTCGAGGACGTATTCCAACGCCCCGCTCGTGGGGCTTCGCTATACAAGGCTGTACTGGTTCGAGGACGTATTCCAACGCCCCGCTCGTGGGGCTTCGCTATACAAGGCTGTACTGGTTCGAGGACGTATTCCAACGCCCCGCTCGTGGGGCTTCGCTATACAAGGTTGTACTGGTTCGAGGACGTATTCCAACGCCCCGCTCGTGGGGCTTCGCTATACAAGGCTGTACTGGTTCGAGGAGGCATTCCAACGCCCCGCTCGTGGGGCTTCGCTATACAAGGCTACAGTACTGGTTCGAGAACGGAAATCCTCGGCCATATCCCGGAAGAAACCGCACAAGAGTGGCTGGGTTGGAAACCCGGGAAGCTATATGTGGTTGGTTTCGGTGGTGGTTTTGTCCTCTGTGTTGGCTGGGGATATTTCGTATAGTTGGTTGTATTCTACCTCGAACAGGGAGTCGTAGTTTTCCGACCTAGAATGTTTCTGGTTCGATGTAGAGAATGCTTGCGGATGTGGGGCGCCCGCTTACCGAATTTTAAAACTAATATTAAATATTTTGTATCGGACAAAGTATTTTGATTTTGTTTTGCCGCTTACCGAATTTTAAAACTAATATTAAATATTTTGTATCGGACAAAGTATTTTGATTTTGTTTTGCCGCTTACCGAATTTTAAAACTAAAATAAAATATTTTGAATCGGACAAAGTATTTTGATTTTGTTTTTGCCGCTTACCAAATTTTAAAACTAAAATAAAATATTTTGAATCGGACAAAGTATTTTGATTTTGTTTTTGCCGCTTACCGAATTTTAAAACTAAAATAAAATATTTTGAATCGGACAAAGTATTTTGATTTTGTTTTTGCCGCTTACCGAATTTTAAAACTAAAATAAAATATTTTGTATCGGACAAAGTATTTTGATTTTGTTTTTGCCGCTTACCGAATTTTAAAACTAAAATAAAATATTTTGAATCGGACAAAGTATTTTGATTTTGTTTTTGCCGCTTACCGAATTTTAAAACTAAAATAAAATATTTTGAATCGGACAAAGTATTTTGATTTTGTTTTTGCCGCTTACCGAATTTTAAAACTAATGG
This sequence comes from Aporrectodea caliginosa, assembly GCA_020284085.1. Taxonomy (NCBI): domain Eukaryota; kingdom Metazoa; phylum Annelida; class Clitellata; order Crassiclitellata; family Lumbricidae; genus Aporrectodea; species Aporrectodea caliginosa. The sequence continues at coordinate 540,343 of JACEVL010000111.1, read as the reverse complement.
TTAAATATTTTGTATCGGACAAAGTATTTTGATTTTGTTTTTGCCGCTTACCGAATTTTAAAACTAAAATAAAATATTTTGAATCGGACAAAGTATTTTGATTTTGTTTTTGCCGCTTACCGAATTTTAAAACTAAAATAAAATATTTTGAATCGGATAAAGTATTTTGATTTTGTTTTTGCCGCTTACCGAATTTTAAAACTAAAATAAAATATTTTGAATCGGACAAAGTATTTTGATTTTGTTTTTGCCGCTTACCGAATTTTAAAACTAAAATAAAATATTTTGAATCGGACAAAGTATTTTGATTTTGTTTTTGCCGCTTACCGAATTTTAAAACTAAAATAAAATATTTTGAATCGGACACTGTATTTTGATTTTGTTTTTGCCGCTTACCGAATTTTAAAACTAAAATAAAATATTTTGAATCGGACAAAGTATTTTGATTTTGTTTTGCCGCTTACCGAATTTTAAAACTAAAATAAAATATTTTGAATCGGACAAAGTATTTTGATTTTGTTTTGCCGCTTTCCGAATTTTAAAACTAAAATAAAATATTTTGTATCGGACAAAGTATTTATCTGTATGTAGAATTTGGTTTGGACCAAGATGGGCCCGCACAAATTGTTGGACACATCTCGTCTGTTCTAAAATATTTTGAATCGGACAAAGTATTTTGATTTTGTTTTTGCCGCTTACCGAATTTTAAAACTAAAATAAAATATTTTGAATCGGACACTGTATTTTGATTTTGTTTTTGCCGCTTACCGAATTTTAAAATTAAAATAAAATATTTTGAATCGGACACTGTATTTTGATTTTGTTTTTGCCGCTTACCGAATTTTAAAATTAAAATAAAATATTTTGTCTCGGACACTGTATTTTGATTTTGTTTTGAGCCGCTTACCGAATTTTAAAACTAAAATAAAATATTTTGAATCGGACAAAGTTTTTTGATTTTGTTTTTGCCGCTTACCGAATTTTAAAACTAAAATAAAATATTTTGAATCGGACAAAGTATTTTGATTTTGTTTTTGCCGCTTACCGAATTTTAAAACTATTTGTAAAATATTTTGAATCGGACAAAGTATTTTGATTTTGTTTTTGCCGCTTTTTGAATTGTTAAAACTAAAATAAAATATTTTGTATCGGACAAAGTATTTTGATTTTGTTTTGCCGCTTACCGAATTTTAAAACTAAAATAAAATATTTTGAATCGGACAAAGTATTTTGATTTTGTTTTTGCCGCTTACCGAATTTTAAAACTAAAATAAAATATTTTGAATCGGACAAAGTATTTTGATTTTGTTTTTGCCGCTTACCGAATTTTAAAACTAATGGATTAAATATTTTGTATCGGACAAAGTATTGATTTTGTTTTTGCCGCTTACCGAATTTTAAAACTAAAATGAAATATTTTGAATAGGACAAAGTATTTTGATTTTGTTTTTGCCGCTTACCGAATTTTAAAACTAAAATAAAATATTTTGAGTCGTGACAAATTTTTTTGATTTTGTTTTTGCCGCTTACGGAATTTTTTTGTTTAAAATAAAATATTTTGAATCGATATTAAGTATTTTGATTTTGTTTTTGCCGCTTACCGAATTTTAAAACTAAAATAAAATATTTTGAATCGGACAAAGTATTTTGATTTTGTTTTTGCCGCTTACCGAATTTTAAAACTAAAATAAAATATTTTGAATCGGACAAAGTATTTTGATTTTGTTTTTGCCGCTTACCGAATTTTAAAACTAAAATAAAATATTTTGAATCGGACACTGTATTTTGATTTTGTTTTGATCGCTTACCGCCATTGATCTTTGTGCCACTGTCGGAGTCTTAAAATATTTTTGTCGGATCAAAGTCTTTTGATGTTCTGTTTTTGACGCTTCCGAATCTGAAAACTAAAATAAAATATTTTTGATCGGACAAAGTATTTTGATTTTGTTTTTGCCGCTTACCGAATTTTAAAACTGAAATAAAATATTTTGTATCGGACAAAGTATTTATTGTATTTAGAGCTTTTTGAACGATTTTCGGCCCGCACAAATTTTTTACACAGCTTATTTTGATTTTGTTTTATTTTGATTATTGTTTGTGCCGACGTGAATTTGGCGGAGTTTAAGATATTTTGACGGACACTGTTTGTTTGATTTTGTTTTTGCCGCTTAGCGAATTTTAAAATTAAAATTTTATTTGTTTTGAATCGGACGATGTATTTTGATTTTGTTTTTGCCGTTTACCGAATTTTAAAACTAAAATAAAATATTTTGAATCGGACACTGTATTTTGATTTTGTTTTTGCCGCTTACCGAATTTTAAAACTAAAATAAAATTTTTTGAATCGGACATTGTATTTTGATTTTGTTTTTGCCGCTTACCGAGTTTTAAAACTAAAGGATTTGAATATTTTGAATCGGACAAAGTATTTTGATTTTGTTTTTGCCGCTTACCGAATTTTAAAACGATTTTAAAATATTTTGCATCGGACAAAGTATTTTGATTTTGTTTTTCCGCTTACGGAATTTTAAAACTGAAAATAAAATATTTTGAATCGGACGAAGTATTTTTGATTTTGTTTTGATTTTCGATTTTGAATTTTAAAACTTTGATTTATTTTGATTTCATTGTTATTTACGAGTATTTTTGATCTTTGTTTTGACATTCGCTGTACGACGATTTTTAAAACTTGAGCGGGACATTTTGATTCGGACATTTGCAGATTTTGATTTTTAATGATGCAATTTGAGACGATTTTATTCCATTTTAAAGCGATTTTGAATCCATCAAGACCTGAGCGGAGTTTATTATTTTGAGGCTTTGATTCTTTTGAATCGACAAGCGTATTTTGATTTTGTTTTGCCGCTTGCCACTGAATTTTTGGCAACCAAAATGATTTTATTTTGTCTCGACGACATTGTATTTTATCTTTTGTTTTGTTTTGATAAAGTAAAAACCGATTTTTTCTCTGCAGGAGACACTCTTGTTTTGTTTGACGTTGACATTGTATTTTGACCTAATGCAGCTTTGTTATCCGCTTAGCCGAATTTTAAAAGTGTATTTGAGACATTTATTAAAACCAATGTTATTTGACATTTGCTGTCAATTTCATTAGGTATTTTCATACTTTAAACATTTGTTTTATTTTATTTATTTTATTTTGTTCGACTGTTTTGTTTTGATTACCTTTTCGATTTTATATTATTTTGAATATTGCTTGACCCGGACGTGATTTTGATTGACATTTTGCAGCTTATCTTATTTTAAGCGAGCGGACGTTTCTGACGGAGTTTTTTGATTCGACGATTGATGATTTTGACCAAGCGAAATTGTTTAGCTGCGACATCACGGAGCTTTGAAACGACGACGAATTCCAGTCATTATCTTGAGTTTGAGCAAAGTACGGTTATTCTGATTTTTTTTTGAGCGCGATGACGAGCGGATTTTGATTTCCTGATGCGACATTGTTTTGTTTTGAGCCTTTTGTTTGACGCGACATTGTTTGTTTGATTCCATTGAGATTCTTTTCATAACCGTTTGAAATGATTGTTTTGAAGTCGGACATATTTATTTGATTTGATTTCAGCGTGAATTTTGATTTATTTTGTTTTATTTGATTTTATTTTATTTTATTTTATTTTGTTTTATTTTGTTTTATTTGTTTTGATAATTGCTTTATTTTTGTTTTGATTTTGAGCGATTTTGAGTGATTTTGGACATTTATTGAGTTTTGTTTTGTTTTATTTTATTTTGTTCTGTTTGATTGTTTTATTTTTACGCGACATTGTCTTGATTCTCATCTTTATGCGACAATTTGGTTTGCTGATTGAAATGATTTAATTTTGCATTAAATTTTGTCTGACATTTTGAGTTTTATTTTATCTTTTGAACCTTCCCGAGATTGTTCTACCATATTTTGACTACGTTCCACTTTTTTGATTTGTCATTAATTTTTGACGCCTGATCGATTTATTTTATTTGAACATTTTGCTCCGACTGACGGTTTTTACGAGCTTTTATAACGATTGTTTGAGCCTGATTTTGAGCTCTGATGCGCGAGAGTCTTTTAATTTTGATTTTATCGAGCATTGATACTGATTTTGACCGAGTTTTTAACTAATTTATTTGATTTGATTTATCCGAATGAAGATTTTGCTTGACGAGCCGGAGCTTACTTTATTTTGAGCTTGCGTATGCGAGATCTTTGAGCTATCGGACAAGTCTTTATTTTGATTTTTGATTCTTGTTTTATCTGACATTTAGCCGACCAATTAAACTTGTTTTATTTTTTCTTTGATAGCAGTTTTTTGACTTTGCTTTGTTTTATTTGCATTTTGATTTTATTTGAGATTATTTTATTTTATTTTGATTTATTTTATTTGATTAACATTATTTGATTTTATTTTGCGAGCGATTTTGTTTGATTTTATTGTTTTGCGACATTTTTGTTTGATTGAGCAGCTGAGCGGAATGTTTGAATCGACGACATTTTTTGTTTGATTGGTTTGTTTCTTTTGATTTTAAAACAATTTTGAGCCTGATTGAGTCGAGTGCATTAATTTGATTTTGTTATCCGTACATTGTCTGTTTGACTTTGTTTTGTGCGATTAGTTTGTTTTGCTCTTAGACTGACGACGATTTTTCGTTTGATTGCAGTTTTGAGATGACGCTTACAGTTTTTCGGCGTGACCCTAGTCAATTTTGTTTTATTTTATTTTATTTTTGCCCACCCGATTTTATTTTAAACATAGAGTTAAGCTATTTGTTTTATCAGATTTTATTTGTCTCAGATTCAAAATATTTTATTTTTAAATTTTGTGTGTATAAACAAAATCAGAAAATACTTCTTGTCTCGATTCAGTAAAACCCAAAGTCTGAACCTGAGTCCCAATCTATTTTATCAAAATAATTAGCTTACGAGTGTGGTCCACAAATCGATAGTTTTAGATTTAGAATCCTCACATTCTAAAGCATTTCTAAGAAGACATCTTGACATTTGGACAGTGAGTTTAAATTCCGGAGAACTACTTGTTCCGGTTAAGTTTTCCATGAGACCTTGCGATGTCAGGAAAAGGACGAAACTTCTGTCTAGATTTGCTCTATTGAGTTTTGGAAAGTTGTGATATCTAGACTTCAAGACTTTCGAATGCCATGAAACTTCTCTGACAAATTCAGTGATAGTGTTGCTATCATATGTTACTTGTCGCCAGCATAATGCGGTTGCGGCATGCAAACTGAACAATACTTTTACAAATTCACCAAAACATGTCGAGAACTCTACTGTTGATGAATAAAAACTAAAATTAATTTTTTTCATATATGCTCTCATTAGACCATGAAACCGTTTTACGTACCTAGCGAATGTATAACTCTGCTGCTTAATGACGGATTGGATAGTGTACTTAACAGAAAAAGAGAATCCCATATCAAACTTCAAATCAAAGAACATCAGTTTACACATATCCGACATCTCACACACACGTACCATACCTTCCCCGAAATATGTCACTGGATCTCTGATATCAGTGACGACGGAAAGTCTCCTTAACCCATTAACTACCAACTTTTTCTTTCTGAACAATACTAACATTTTCCAACACGTCCTGGCATGCAAACATGCACACAAGGTTTAAAATATTTATTATAGATACCTCCGAGCAAAATTGTTGTGTCAAAGTGATGCACCCTGGGAGGGTGCGCTAGTAGTTAGACAGTTCTCGACATACTTCATGGCTATTAAGGCAATTCGAGTATTATTTATCATGTAATTATTATTTTTTGCTAGATAATCAAACAATGTCATGACATTTATTGAAACTGTCTCACACATTGTCACGAAATTAATTGAATCAGTGCATATGAAGTCCAATATCACACTTTGTACACCACTTTCTTGTGTTTTGCAACAATGCAAACAACATCACTGAGTTTGGACATCAGCAAGAAGTTGACTTCTCTGTCAAACTGAATCTCCAATAGAACACGTGGATTCAGTGGTAGTGCTTTGCCTGGGCACCTGATCTTAGCCGGTTGAGCATGTTGCATTAGGTACATGCGGACGACGTTTCTCCAGACACCAAGAAGATCCGGTGGTTGCTACTGGTACGATGGTGTCTTGCAATACAAGAGCCATGCATTCTGCATCATTAGATCAAACATGTATGCAAACTGTGGCAACCACCATTTCCTTGTGCTCATTGTAGTTCTGTTGGTAGTCACATTTAGTCAACTCGATCAACATCACCCATAGTGTTGTACAATCTAACGATACTGGACTGGCCTGTTCCATCTCGAAGCTGTACCTGTGGATTGAGCTCCAACTTTATTGTCACGCCAAGTGCTATAACAAGTGCCAAGTGCTATAACATTGGATGGTTTGCCCAATGCAAAGACCTGCTCTGCAGTTCCACAAAGTGCTTTCTCACGCGATTTTCAAATTTATTTTAGCGGGAAATTTTCAAGACGGTTCCGCTGAATTGTACCAGTGCCTCAGTGACAAGGCATCCAACATGTTCAAATATTTTCACTGATCTGAAAAAGTTGCCAAAAGAAAGATTTGAAAGTGTTGATGGTATATCAGACAGCGGGTCAAGTATAAATGAGCTGCATAATACAAATTCAGACTGCTGATATGGGTTATCTATCATTGGCTCCATCTGCATACATGCATGGACGAGGTCATCATCTTCCAGTATTATCTGCACAGTATTTATGCAAAATGAAGTTATCTACAACCCACAACAGTTACAGCAGACCATTAGGAATAACAAGAACACATACTAACATTTCCATCCCAATAAACCGCCCACCTGATGGATCGGAGCAATCGTTTTACACTCTTCACCATTGTTCAAAAACCCTGTACCCATTCGCTACTAGCGCACCCTCACAGGGTGCATTAGTACTATCATCAGAACTTTGCAATAAATAGCAATTTTTTCATAATATCACTAATTACCATACAAACAGACGTAGTTCTATCATATTTTATGCTTGCAATTAAATAATTATAAAAACTTACCTTTTTACCCCTCGCAATTTCTTGCAGTTGGAAGATCACTTCATGTTCTTGATAAATCAACGTTCATTTTTGGATAAAAACATCAAAACTTGAAAAACTTTACATACATTGTTTAATAAGCTCAATACAAAGGGGATAATTAAATAATATATCTAGTTCAAGCCGGTTAGCAAAAATTGTGTGCGATTGTTTGCATGCACCCTCCCAGGGTGCGCTAGTAGAAAATGGGTTAAGATCGGCAGTACGTAATTATCCGCAAACCATTCAGTCAGAATGTCAGAATGGCAGAATTCATTCAAACGGCTCGTAATCTCATTAACTACTTTATTGTTCATGCGTTCATGAAACAAGTTTGCCTGAGGAATAAAATAGTTCGGACAATTGCTCATCTCTAACCATTCTGAAAGCCTCCGTAATATATAACAGCATATCTCAATTACAGACAAGGAATTCCAAAGTCTTGGGGCATCTCTTCACAAGACCACAGCATCAGTGTTTTAAAATGGTATGTACGGAGAACCTCATCTTTCTTCGGACAATCTTTTTTTATTAGTTCTCTTTTGGCAATGAATCTGAGCATATGGCAGACAATCTGCTGAACTGGAGTCCAACTCTGAAGTAGACAAACCTCAGCACCTGAAAATGACAACCTGCACTGGAGCACATCATTTCTGCAAGCAGGATGTTTTGCATGTACAACATGACAACCACTTTGTACTATCTTGCGAATGTTGGCAGACGTCGGCCACCCATGGCTTCTTCGACGAAATGGCCAATGTTTGGCTTCTTTGGGCCACTGTGGGCACCATACGCTTAGAACAGAATCTGAAGGGAAAGTGTTTGCCACCAGATGTGTAAACGCTGGCCCTGAACAGTAGCTTTCTTGTTCTACAGTGTGCCCAGATGAACTAAGATCTCGAGGTATGGACATACCCACAAATTGAGGTGGGCAGCTAGCCCGCTGAAATTCAAATTTCTTGCAATTCCAATTATATCTCATTTTCCCCGAACGCTGAAGCTTCACAAATCCTGGATATTCAGGATATGGCAAGATCTGTGAACACCTCATCGTGTCGACACAACCACTGATATCACCTGATAGAACAGGAACGTCTTCTGTGAAGGCCATCTCTTCAGCGTTGCTTATCATTTTATCAAAGTCGTCGATGCATGAATTAAAAGGTTCAACGTAGAACTCTATCGAGCTGCCAGATGCAAAGTCATATGCATGCACTTCGTTTTTAATTATCCTGTGAAATTGCATAGAATGAAACACGTCGCTAAGCAATTTAGGATGCACACGGCTGGTACCAACGATGAACGCAGAAACACCTTCCATCCTGCATTTAAAAATCAATTTTTACGTAACCAGCTCAAAATCGAAATATTATAGCTTTATCCAAATACAACTAGAAAGTATTACTAAGCTTTCGTCTCATTTCAATTGCCCTAATTTTGAGAAAGACGAATATGGCAAACTGTAGACGAACAGCTGAAAGAAATTCAAGTGGCAGATATGCAGATGGCAGAGATATAGATCTTGAAGAGCCACGAAAGAGTCTGTCTTTTCAGGAGTCTTAAAAGACGCTGCAATATCTAATCAAACATACAGAAAATGTATGGCGCAAATGTTATAATTGTCAGGGCATCGGTCGACCACACGACGGCCGCTACTAAGCCAAGAAGGAATGTCCAGGAAATGCTTAGTTTATAGTTGATGAACGATGATCAAACTCAAACCGGAGGACGATAATATTATTCCACAATCCAGGGCGCATATACCCAAATCCCAACACGTACAGCAGCTCATAAATATAAAATTATGTTTTAGTAAAACCAGATGTTGGATGAGCGATGAAAGCATAGAAGTTGGATGAGCATATTTATAGCACAAGTGGAAGTTGGATGAGCGATGAAACCATGGTACTGATGCTAAATTATTGCAGTAAAACTAGAAGTTCGATGAGCGATCAAACTATTTATGGCAGAAGTAGCAGTTGGATAAGCGATGCAAATAATGTTGTAGTAGAAGAAGCTGGATAAGCCATGAAAACATGGCTAAATATGTTTTAAACATAGACCCCTTAAATTGCGTGGCTTCAGGTGCTCAGCCTCGGGACTTGAATCTTGGGTCCATTCTCAAACACTTTATCACAAAAAATGAACGAATAGTTCGATTTGCATGAACTTTTTCATTGACAATAAATTCTCGATCATTCAAGGTCATTTCAAGGTCAGAAAAAATAAAATCTAGAAACAATCAGAGAAATTTGGTCAGATCTCAGCCAATAATTCTTAGATTTAGTTAATTCTTTCTTGTGTTTCCTTGATAAGGGCTACCTGGGATAAGAAACAATGCGATTAAATGTAAGGCGATCCAATGTCATTTTAAGTTCAAATAGGTCAATTTCAGAGGAACCGCAGAGGACATAGCAATTGCTCAGACAAATATTTTTACATTTTCATTATTCTGTTACCTGTTTGCTCGAACTGATAAAGGCTACCTTATCTAAGAACTATGACGAAAAGCTAACACATTCCATTGCTATTTCAAGGTCAAAAGGTCACAATCAAGGGAAAATGCCACAACGCAGCCAAATAATGTTCTATCTTGGTGAGTCTTTCACCTATTTGGTAAGGCCGATAAGGGCTATACTCGAGACAAAATAGTGCCTTAAGGTTACAATAATTCAATGTCATTTCAAGGTCAAAAGATCAAAATCAAGATAAAATGGCCATATCTCAGGCAAATGTCGTTTTATTTGAGTGATTCTGTGTAATGGTCATTGTTTCTTGATTTTGACCTTATGACCTTCAAATTACCTCCTCCTGTTCACAACTCTCTGAGCGAGACCGTCTTTCGAACTAAACTGAAAACTTACCTTTTCCAGTCTATTTATGGCTCTTAGACAATTGTTGCCCGATTTCAAAATGCATTTCTGAATGTTGTAATGTATATGTATCACAAGCTCAGCAATTAAACAAGTGGTAGACGACGCTTTTCCTTTGGCCGATGCTCGTCGTAGCTAAATGGGAATTGCCGGAATGGAGTCTTAACAGTTTCAGCCCAAAGGCCAAAGGTCAATCCTCGCTTGCAATGATAAACAAATTCGTCAGGAATCAAAGAAAAGGAAACGATCAAGTGGTTCCTGGATCAAGGCCCGCCGACAAGGGAAGAAGGGGGCAAATGCCCAGGGCCCGGCGACTTTTAGGGGTCGGGGCTCAGCCCACAATGAACTTATGAAAAATATTATAAGCTCAAGCAAATTAAAAGGGTTCAACGATCTGTTATGAAGCAATATAGACTAAATGGTCTGCAACTCTTGCAGTCGAATATGATCTGGTAAATCATTGAACTACGAGGATATTATAAAAGATTTTGCTGCAGAGAAATTCAGAAAAGTTGGTTTTTGATTAGCATAAATTTGAAAATAAAATTTTTTTAAATTTAATTTTATTCAGTTTTGAATTTAAAAAATTTAATTTTGTTAAAATTTATATATATAATACCGTAGGCCTACTTTCTTACCCGCGCTTTTATTATTTCAATTATTTTTATTTTTTATCATAAAGCCTAACCCTCGAGCTACCAAGGGGGATGGTTACCACCCCCTAAGTTTTTATGCAAACAATTTTTTTTTCACATGGAACATATTTTTTTACATTTTAGGTAGCTGTAGCAGGTTCATTGGCGCACATTGTGAGGTAAACATCATGGTGGTAGCCCACGCCATTCAAAAGTTATACCCGATACACCCGAGGTACCAGAGGGGGTGGATACCACCCCCTCTTAGTTTTTCGACTATAGCTTATTGACTATTCTTTCTGTAAGATAAATAAATATACCATTCTTTAGAGGGAATGCAGGGCTTCAGTTGCATACATGTTTGTCTTTTGAAAACCGGAAGTGATCAAAATAAATAATAATACCTGTAATATGCGTGAAAAATGGCTGAATGCAAGCACTCCCCCTTAGTTTTTTTTTCTGTAGCGTATTCATTTATCTTCCTGGAAGAGAAACAAATATACCATTCTTTAGAGGGAATGTTGGGCTGCTTCATTGGCATAGTTATATGTTTGTCTTTTGAAAACCGGAAGTAATCAAAATAAATAATAATGTGCGTAATCTGTGTGAAAATAGCTGACTGCAGCATCACAGCGTAAACCGATATTTCTACGTAAACGAAAGTTTTTGTGACGCCTGTGATAAGTATGTATGCATGTATGTATGTATGTATATATGCATGTATGTATGTATGTATGTATGTATGTATGTATGTATGTATGTACGTATGTACGTATGCATGGATGTATCAATGTATGGATGTATGTATGTATGTACGCATGTATGTATTCATATATGAATTTGTATGCATGTGTGTACATGCATACAAAGATACATAGATCAGTTTCAAAACACACATAATCTTATATTTGTTTATTTAACAAATACATGATGTACGCAATAATATAAAAAATATCGCTAATTATCGGTTCCGTTGTTAAAAATTATGTAATTTCGAGGTGCATTCACATAATGTACAACTAAATATACCATTTTATAAAGAATTGAATGCTGAATCCAATGGTGTATTACAAGATATGATATGTGAAACAAAACCCGAAATCCAGGGGGTGGCAACCACCACCCTTGGGAGCCAACGTCACAAAAAACCTTGGTAGCCTGAGGGATACAGATAGTTTAGAGGCCGTTACTGATCTGCCTAATGGCCTGGAATTTCTCTCGCCGCCTCTGCCTGCACCCTTAATTACGGTGTTTAGAAGACTGTACATACAATGTTATTATCGTATGGTAGGCCTACCTGAATTTCCAGGCATAGTAGAAACAACTTCTTTTAAATTCCTCGTCGTACTCCACCGTCCCTACTAGAAAACGTATGGGGGAAGAGTCTGGGGTTAGAAGTAACAATTTCATCATGTTAGTTGTTTAAAATTAAAACTAAAGTGCAGTTTCTTTTGAAATAGGTGTCATTGATTTCTTTATTAAGTCCTCAGTGACTGACTAAATATTGGTTTCTATTGCTCTTGTATATTTAGAGAAAATTTAACAAAAACAAACACTGCTAAAGTGTAACAAACAGCCCCTTGCCTGGATTGGTTGTAACACTAGATGGGGTAAGTTGCAACATAACTTTTAACAGTGGCATATATTGAAAAAAGCTGCATTTAATCTAAAATAATTATGCTTTTTCTCAATGTATGGGTTGAGTACTAAAAATTATAACTGTGAATTCTGAAAAGTTTTTGTCAATCTTAATTATCTGAATCACAGATAAATCACTGCCAAAGTGTAACAACCAGCCCCGTGTCTGGGTTGGCTATAACACTAGATGAGGTAAGTTGTAACAAAGCATTCCCCGTGCATCTAATGGAATATGTTGCAATTTTAGCCAATCAGTGATGTATCTAAATAAGTTAAATGTAAGTGTTATCTTGTATCTTAAACACAGATTATACCCAAATATGTTGTGTATAAGACGAATCGTTGGCGTAAAGTTCCGTAAACATACGCAATATATTTTTGGGGCCCCGAATCTATAAGCTTGCCTAAATTTCCACTGTTTATACTTTTTGGCAATCGCGGACGGCGCAGCAAAACTAAACGTAGGCCTATTATACCGATCGCCAGTTGCCACAGACTAGAATAAGCTTTTAAAAAATTAGGATGATTGAAAGCGTTGTTGCCGTTGTGTTCACCATGCCTGAGGCTGGTTTCATGGTGTTCATTTTGAAATGATTTTACATTTGTTCGTTAACCAAGCTTGGGGTTTGCGTTCTCCATTTCCATAATCCCTCCAGCGAGTGCACAGCGCCGTCAGCGATGCACGTTGGTGGTTACATTTAGAATGTGTTTGTTAAAATCATTGTTTAATTCAGGCCCCTTGGGGGGGGAATGTTTCCACAAGATGTAAGCTTCCCATAGAAATATAACAAAAAAATAATAGTTTTGAGTTGTTGTTTACATTATAATATTATATGAACTGTTATTATAACGATAGTATTTAATTATATTATTTACTATTAGCCTATAATATATGATATTATCATATTGAGTATTATCTACTGGTAATATAACATTTGAACAAATATTATATTTGTACAACTAAATGGTTTCTCTCGAGCGTTATCTTTCAAATGTCAAAATATCAATATTTTAAAATGATATTGTCGCGTCTCCTCTGATCAATGTCCCCCAGGGAAGACAGTGCGGCCGCAGCCCCCAGTTCGTCGGGCCCCCATTCCCCAGGTAGGGTGGCGACTTCCGGACCCCGGAACAACGTAGAGCCAATGGGTGGTGAGCTAGATCGGCCTTGAAAGGAGGAACCAACATTAACAGCCGTATGGGCAGAACCCGAATCTTGTGAACCCTGTAAACCGTGAACGGACGTAGTTACCAGGCCGAGGTCCGAAGTGGTTTCAAGGCGGGACATTTCCGCGGTTCTCGAGGTGAGAACGACTGGGGCTTTCTCCCAATCAGGGTCCTTACGGGTCCATAGCAGGTCCAACCGGGTTCCCATATCCTCCAAACGGAGACTACCCTATCTAATATCTCGCCATGTCTAGCGGAAAGTAAGGCCAAGGTGGAAATCTGGGAGCTTATTTCGAAATAGGTAGCTTGGGATGGAGGGGAAGACGTGTGGGCGTCCCTATCATCTACCTCCGGACTATCTACACTCGCCTCGTTGACTGGATGAGACATGTTACGGAGTGCATTATGAATTAACATTTGTAACGTATTTTATTGTATAAGTAACTTAAATTGCATATATATTTGTTTTTTAAACTCTTTCAAAATAATTCACTACTCGACAAAAGTGAGAAACCTGGTTAACAGGATCATCCATTCTGAGCAAGTTGAAGTGAGAAAGTTATTAGTTATATGCAATCGGTGTATTATATATCACAAGCTCGGTAATTGCAACTAGTGGCGTCAGTAGACGACACTTTTCTTTTAGTAGAAGCGGTACAAGACAAATTTGGTCAGTATACTGCATTTTTTGAACACGGATTGCCGCTTTGCACAGTTGTAGTTGGCACCTAAGAGAACATTTTAAGAAGGGGAGGCATTCAAAATTTCCCTTAAATTCAAGATGGCGGCTTTTTTCAAAATGGCCGACCTAAATTGAGATTTTTCAATATCTCGGCTTCTGGTTCACTTAGAATCATTATCTTGGTGTCTAAACATACACATTTAGGGGTAATGATTCCAATAGGGCCATCGCAGATTAGCCCCGGTCTCATCGGTCGGCCATTTTCCAAAATGGACGACGAAAATTGAGATTTTCAATATCTCGGCTTCTAGTTCACTTAGAATCGTTATTTTGGTGTCTAAACATACACATTTAGGGGCAATGATTCCACTAGGGCCATCGCAGATTAGCTCCGGTCTCATCGGTCGGCCATTTTCCAAAATGGCCGACGAAAAATTGAGATTTTTCAATATTTCGGCTTCTAGTTCACTTAGAATCGTTATTTTGGTGTCCAAACATACACATTTAGGGGCAATGTTTCGACTATAGGGCTATCGCAGATTAACCCATGATCTGATCAGTCGGCCATTTTCCAAAATGGCCGATGAAAATTGAAATTTTCAATATCTCGGCTTCTAGTCAACTTAGAATCGCTATTTTGGTGTCTAAACATACACATTTAGGGGCAATGATTCCACTAGGGCCATCGCAGATTAGCTCCGGTCTCATCGGTCGGCCATTTTCCAAAATGGCCGACGAAAATTGAGATTTTTCAATATTTCGGCTTCTAGTTCACTTAGAATCGTTATTTTGGTGTCCAAACACACATATTTAGGGGCAATGTTTCGACTATAGGGCAACGCAGATTAACCCATGACCTCATCAGTCGGCCATTTTCCAAAATGGCCGACCGAAATTGAGATCTCTATTTTCCAATAACACGAATCTAAGGTCAAAATTAATATAAGACATCAAAATGAAGCCAAAGAAGGTAAATTTATTGCAAAGTGGCGAAATTGTTCAAAGAGGAAACAAATACTTTTTGCATTCAGTGCTTGTTTTCCAATTTCTTTGTGGCATCTTCCCTCATTACTGTAGATGGCATCTAAGCGTTTTAATTATTAGAGTCTTCCATAGATTTCTAAAACATATTAGACATAATTTATCTTTATTTCTGTCATAAAAAAGTAAGAAATTACTTCCTTAGCTAGGATTCGAACATTTCTCTCTACAGTAGGCTAACTGTTGGAACACATCAGTGTGCATGGGACATCAGCACATTTACAAGAGCATCTAGTTGACGTACAACCCTCCTTGCACCCGCATTTCAATAGTTATCTGCAAGCCTGCCAAACTGCTGGTTGTTGTGGTCCACTGTGGAGTCCACACCTCACCTCGCTTGTCCATGCCCATTGCAATGAGCTGGAGATGGCATGTCAGTCATGATACTGTCTGCCTGACCTCACATGTGCCCACCTTGGTATATGGCTCGAAGAGTGTGTAGGACTAGCGCATCACATGTGGGAGGACGACTTGGCAATGGTGTAGCTTTGGTCGCGAACAGGCTGCGTCAACTGACAACAGTCTGAAGTTCAAGTACTGCGCCACAATAGTATACAGAATGACTCCAAAGCGTTCTAATAGTTCTCTAGTGTTGGGCTGCAGTGTAGGTATGGGACTGGAAATGGCAGTGAAGGCTACAGTTACCTACTTTCTCAAAAGCCTTCTACGTCTTCCAGGCAGAGTATTTACGCTTGCAACTAAAAGCCGAGACTGTGTCGCGGCCAGTAAATGCGTGGAAACACGGTGGGCGTTGAACGTTTCTTCTCCCAGATTTCCTGCTATTTGGTGGATTGGACGGTAAGTTTGGTTTCGACCAGAGCCATATAGGATCCACAGCTGAGTAAGTCCCAAGGATTGCAGAACACAAAAGAAAGATGTTGCCATCGAGACAACGTCAGTAGCCTTAGTACAAAGAAGGACATTCTTAACGGCATTGCACGCCATATCACACACTTGCTGCATGATCAGACGACCATCTGCTTAGTCCATTTTTTCACATGAAGTGCCAGCTAGGGATATGTGTTGAGTACCAGAAGAGAGGAGTTCCTTATCTACGTTTGCGACAACATGAACTTGACTAAAATTATTGAGAGCGTAATTCGCAAGCAGATTCGTAAGCAAATTGCCAAGTCTTCCTCCACATCTGATGCGCTAGTCCTACACACTCTTCGAGCCATATACCAAGGTGGGCATATGTGAGGTCAGGCACTGACAGGCAGACAGTATCATGACTGACATGCCATCTCCAGCTCATCGCAATGGGCAAGGACAAAGCGAGGTGAGGTGTGGACTCCACAGTAGACCACACAACCAGCAGTTTGGCAGGCTTGCAGAGTACTATTGAAATGTTGGTGCAAGGAAGATTGTACGTCAAATAGATGCTCTTGTAAACGTGCTGGTGTCCCACGCACACTGATGTGTTCCAACACTTAGCCTACTGTAGAGGGAAATATTCGAATCCTAGCTAAGGAAGTAATTTCTTACTTTTTTATGACAGAAATAAAGATAAATTATGTCTAATATGTTTTAGAAATCCATGGAAGATTCTTGTAATTAAAACGCTTAGATACCATCCACAGCAGTGCTTCCCAAACTTTTCAGTGTCACGGACCGGCAGGAATTAAATTTTAGTGTCACGGACCGGCACGAATTTTCAACTGCAGGAGTACTGGTGCCAAATTTATTAATTATTTCTCTGTTTCGTTTTCGATCACTTAAATTCCTCAAAAATTCATTTAGATGCATGTTTAGCAAATTATCTGACTTTCTGCCCTTTAAATGTTATCCTAATAAGTCCTTTTGATATGACTTTTGAAAATATAATATAGTCGTTTCTTGATTCCGAGACAGTTTGACCAGTTTCTTGACTCACTTTGCGGACCGTGAACTAGAAGCCGAGATATTGAAAAATCTCAATTTCGTTAGGACATTTTGGAAAATGGCCGACTGATGAGACCGGAGCTAATCTGCGATGGCCCTAGTGGAATCATTGCCCCTAAATGTGTATGTTTAGACACCAAAATAACGATTCTAAGTGAACTAGAAGCCGAGATATTGAAAATCTCAATTTTCGTCGTCCATTTTGGAAAATGGCCGACCGATGAGACAGGGGCTAATCTGCGATGGCACTATTGGAATCATTACCCCTAAATGTGTATGTTTAGACACCAAGATAATGATTCTAGGTGAACCAGAAGCCGAGATATTGAAAAATCTCAATTTAGGTCGGCCATTTTGAAAAAAGCCGCCATCTTGAATTCTAAGGGAAATTTCGAATGCCTCCCCTTCTTAAAATGTTCTCTTAGGTGCCAACTACAACTGTGCAAAGCGGCAATCCGTGTTCAAAAAGTGCAGTATAAATCCGTGTACCGCCTGGACTATTTGGCCGATGCTACTTCTGTATTAGGCGGGGCGTCGTAGCTGGATTGGATTTGCCGGAATGGAGACTTAAGAGTTTCACCTCAATGGCCGAGGGTCCATCCCCCTCATTGCCCCTGGCAATGATATACAAATTTGTAAGAAATCAGATATAGAGAAACTATCAAGCTGTTCCTGCACCCTACAAGGCGATGTTTTTAAGACTGTATAGTTATTATACAAACTTATTATCGTACGGTACCTTGAATTTCCAGACATAGTAGAAAAAATTCTTGTAGATCGCTCTTCGTATGTTACTCCTCCGGCCCTGCAGGGTAACCTATGATATCAGACTAAAGTCGCAGTCAGCAACTCTCCTCTTGGCCAGAAATACATATCATATTACATATCATATTAAAAGTCGCATGATAAACCCCAACTATCTAAGTACAGCTAAAGTTTTAAAACCAATGACAGCCTGGTAAATTAAATCGTGGGCCGCCAAGGCCTTGTTAAATGTCAGCCCGAACTTCATGCAGTAATGGCATGTGATTTCAGATACCGGCTTGATAACGACTTTCGACCGAGTCTATATTTTTAGTTATCACTCGTGATTATGCTGCTGGTGCGCTGAGCTTGGCTCAGCGCTCCAACTTTAAAAATATGTAAATTACGATTACGAGCCATATTCTCGGCTATGAAATGTTCATGCAGTCGGATCACTTAACCCCCTCCCCAACCTCTTCGTCACTTCCAGTCGCCCAAACACATATGTTGACGTCTACACTGAAAAATGACCATAATTATTTAACCTAAAATCGTCGGTTGTTTGAGCCGTGTCAATGTCATCCAAGACCATAATGACAATATGTCAATACGGGCTCCATATGCCCTACCATGTGGCTTTGCTGTTTGCGGAACTTTGGTTAGTTGCTGTTTAACTTTAAAACGATGATTAGCGTCTATATCCTCCTTTCTCCAGGCTTGAGACTGGAACTGCCGAAGTACGAGCATAGGCTTTACAAACTGGTCGACGCTATTATAACCGCCACACACCACAGTCGTTGTTAAAAGGTTAATTTCGCCAGATCCATCGTACGAACTCACAAAAAATGCATCTCGCTCTCTGTCTCTGTCTGTCTCTGTCTGTCTCTGTCTCTGTCTGTCTCTGTCTGTCTCTCTATCTCTCTGGGTATGTGTATTTGTCTCAAGCTCTCTATGTCTGTCTGTCCGTCTCTTCTCTCTCTCTCTCTCTCTCTCTCTCTCTCTCTCTCTCTCTCTCTCTCTCTCTCTGGGTCTGGGTCTTTGTCTCTGTCTCTTTCTTTCTCTTTCGATCTCTATCTGCATAGATATATCTCTCGACTTGTACAATGGTCTGAAATAAAGGAAACTGAATCCTTAGGTTGCTTTACGTCTGTTGACAGCGGCCGGATGTTCCGTGTCAGCAATGTGTTATTCTCCTTGCAGCTTTTATTTTAGTTACAGTTTCAGCTATATAGTCAATGTTTTTTTGTAGTTACAGTCAGTATTAATTTTTAAATTAGGCCTACAGTTAATATAATTATAATCATTGGAATTTTTCAGTTATTACTTCGTAACAATAAGGGTTGTCCATTAATTAAGTCAGCAAATTTCAAGCAGTTTTTGACCCCTCCTCCCTACCTGTTTACTGTCAGGCATTCAAGGACCCCTAATACAATTATAAAATAATTCCCACCCCAAAAGAAATACCATTTCTATGATCAAGTTGAAATGCTAGATTAATTCGAAATTGTCGATAAATCTACATTGTTAAGATATAATATTGAAAGGACTACTTATTTATAACCGTCAGTTTGTCTAAAGCAGAGATCATCTTCCAATGGAGAAGCCACATGCTCCTCTATTGTGATAATGGGCATAGCAACTGATTTGTCATTGCCATCATAGAACTGTAATACGAAACAAGTCCACATCATTCTCTTCTAGCCAGTCAGTGCTTATGATGTCAGCATTTCTGTGTCAGCTCTAATTGCCAGAAGCTCTCTCAGTCTTTTGACAGCCATTAGCATTGGCCGAATCCATTTGTGTTGAGGATTAAGTGATAATATCGTAGAATATATCGGATTCGTATGCGAACTCGAAAGCTTTTAGCCGTATTATTATTATTTAATTTTAAGCTACTGGGTAAGGGAAACAACTGGTCAAGGATTAGGCATAATTAGCCTAATTTTCTATGAATGATTTGAATTTTTCGAATCACTGCAAACAAATAATATTTCATTTGTTGCAATGTTAATTTGATACATCGCTGAGGTCAATTTATATTGATCACTCCTTCATCTTGTCAAGAATTGACAAAATTTTCTAAAATCCCCTCCTCGAATTTTCTTGACATTATTAATGGATTACCTCTAAGACTAGGCTAAATTATTAGTCGTGTTTTTACTGTAACTTCCCCTCATTTAAGACCAACACCGCTGATGATACACGAACTTTATTTGTGACTGATACGTACTTGCTATGAATATAGACAGCATTCCCAGGCTTGCCGCCGCTCAAGATCTTTAGAGACATTTTGACTACTATGACCACTAATCTTGAGAATTTGTCCTAGTCATGTCCGGTTGCAATCGCTATAGAAGAGTTTACAAAATAACGAAATTGATTTTTTTAATGCGTCACTACTACTGAGCTAATTCACAAATCCGAAATCCGGGGCGAACCACAACCTTCTAAATCCATAGAAGGTAATGTAATGTCGGAAGGTCGACCGATATTCGGAGTTGTAGGCCTATAGTTCTTAGACTGGGCGAACAACAATGCATGATTACACAGTTATGGTGTTAGAGACTAAACTATTATAGCTTGTTATACCACTGTTCAGCACTATATGAAGGAATATAGTTATAATAAGATTAATTGAATCAGTTTACAACGTTGAGAGTGAGACTGGGCGAGATTCCAGAAGGCAGCTAGTAAAACGTTTTTATACATCTGACGTGCTGAAATGTTCCTGCTATCCTTGGCCGGCAGGAAAAATGAATGGAGCCTAGGAGCCTAAGTCGCAGATTGCATCAACTCCCCTTTAGCATATGGCACAATCGACGTAGAACATGTTTATCATGGCCTTGAACAGCGCGCTCGATTGGCCAAGCCTTCAACTGTTGGGGCAGAAAAACCGCTCGCCTAAGTCGCTAAGTGAAGCGTTCCAGTCGATCACGATCTCCTCCACTCAGGAACCCCCACCAGGCCGGAGACGCTTACATCAGTCTCGCCATCGTTGTTGCTCGCGTTACTTCATGTAGGGCCTGCGTTGGCATACCACGCCCTCGTAGAGTTTTCAAGGTGTGCACAGATGAGGAACAGGAACTCAGGATATTGTCAACGTGTCCAGTATCTGTCAGTTTTTGACCAATGGTTACGCCGAGAATATAAATGGTCGTCACTCTCTTGACGTCCGTTATTGATGGCTGGGTAGCAACAAACGACATGTTGCGTCGCACGGCTACCAACTCACGATTCCTGGCGTGGTTGATATGCATGTTCTTGCTTTTCGCACAGAGAGAAATATTCTGGAGCTCATTCTGTGCTGTTCCAATGCTTCGCGATCCAATGACTAAGAATCAAGTATCAAGTATCAAGTTGCCAGAGAATGTAAATTAACAAAATGCATTGGCGACAAAGGGAGGCCCAAAAGGGATGGAGATCCCGCTAAGGAGGGTCACCCAGATAGCAAATTTAAAAAAATCCAAGTTAGCCAATGGAAAGGAGAAACTGAACCAGGTGGTGACTAGAGACAACAAGAGTAGAATTATCCAGAAACAAGTGATAACACCATCTTAACTATTTAACTTAACTAGATCATTAAATGAACGCGGTCATAATTATGCACTTCCAGTGACAGTGTAGCTGTTTAAATTGAGGAAAGAAGAAATGCACGTAGGCCTAATCTTTTTTTAAAACCTGCAGAGTAGGCCTATTAGAGCAGGGGTGTCAAACCTTTTTTAATGGCGGGCCAGTGGCAATACTTTCCAGCAAGTGGCGGGCCACGGGTGTCGAAGCTAGGCTCCTGAGCAAAATGGATCTGGAAGGAGCTTGGTGAGATATTTTTGCAAAATTAAATCTTAAAAATTAATGGTGCATTTTTTAGCATACCAAGTTAAATTATGTAGGCTTATAAACTCTTAATTTTGATTTTCATTATCAATTACGACCGTCACATAAAACTCACGAAGCCTAAGGTCAATGTATAATTCTAGTTCATCAATAACTCAAATTTATCTTATTCTGATATTTAAAAATTCTGATATATGATATTAAAACAAGTCACTGCCAAACACATAGTAAACTCGGTATTGACTGTGAAAACACATAAAATTAGAACTTTTATTCTCAAATTTTGTAGTCTTTAGGAACAGCGCCGCGGGCCAGAAAAAATCATCGGCGGGCCAGAAATGACCCGCGGGCCTGCTCTTTGACATCATTGTATTAGAGGAACGGATTTCTATTGGTAAAGCGTTCCATACAATAGAGCCGTATGATTTAATAATAAAGCTTCGAGTGATTGAATGAGCTTTGACAGGACGATATGCTGCGCTAAATTCCTGGTGAAGTGCGTGTGAATGTCGGAGGCATATGGGAGGAAATCCTTAAATGCAGGTGGGAGGAGGCCATGCTGAAGGCGGAAAAAGAATTCACCAATTTGGAAATCTGTTATCTTGTGTATTTTCAAGAGATTGAACTCGCTACAGGATGGGCCAGTGTGCTCCCATTTTCGAATACTCGCAATTATAATACGAACAGCCCTCTTCTGTAAGAGAACTAGTCTACGCAGCTTTGATTCATACGTCGATGCCGTACGTAAGTAAGTAAGAATAATCGGTGCATTTTAGTAGCCGATTCTGATAGTGCACTGGATGAAAGGGTTCCGCGACAACTCGTATACCGACATTTCCAACATTTCCGACATTTCCAAGCCCCGAATGTCTAACGACATTTTGCATCCATTACGGCTAATGAACAGAGGCCGCTTTCTTATACTTTCGCTATAACGTGCTATATATTCTCAGGAATCCAGCTTCTAATTACTGACGAGATTATTTTCATCAATCCAGGTTCTATTGAATGGAAACCTATTTTCATCCATGCATACAGGTTGATTTCAAGCTTCTATTACGGGAAAAATTATTTCGATCAATCCAGCATCTATTTCAACAAAGGCATTTTTCATCAATCCCACTTCCATTTCGGGAAACAGTTTTTTTCCAGCTTCCATTTTAAAGTGACAATATCAAATAACTTTGCAGACGAAATGTCGTTCGACGAAATGTCTGTAGACGATGTGTCGTAGAAGAAATGTCGTTCGACGAGTTGTCGTGACACCGGATGAAGGTCCGCCGTTCCGATCATGAATTCAGGAGGCAACGGACCGATCCTTGGACTACACTGGCGCTCATGGTCGCAACCGAGCATAATTTACGAGGCCTTCAAAACTCATAACATTCCAACTCTCATCTAGATAACTGACAAGTCAGTTGAAAACACTATCGGGCATCTCAAGCCTGGAGAGTGTTCAGTAATTGTCGGATAGATTCATCAGCAATCCGCTGAGGTAAATTGAAACATGGAGGATAGATATTAGCATCTCAATCATCGAATTGTTAAAGCAAGCAATCACGGTAATTGTTTGATGTATAACATTAATCACTTCTGCTTTGTCGCTATTCACACAAAAGTCGTTTAGTCTGCAACGTCCTTTACAATGATAACATTTTAAAGATGTCGTATTTTCTGCCAAAGAATGCAACGCATCATGTGCTCAAATGGAAGATGGCTTTTCAGTTGTTTAAATCCCTGCACTATTTCTGATTCTGAACGCTTACAGTCGATCAGGCATCTTGTTTTCAAATACCTTGCCAGGAAATGTCTTCCAAGATAACAATGACACTGAATGCAGTGATTAGAAGCCATAGGAAATGCAGGTAAGTTCTTCTTTAAAACAACTTCTCTGGTAAAATAATTCTGAAACTCCGACTCATTTGCGCCTTTCGTTTTCCACAAATGTTCATTTCGGGCGAACAGATAGCAAAACAGTGTGCGAAGCCCAAGCAAACACTGCACATCCCTGTCGAAATAAGCGTCAAGAGGTGGCATCACAATTACATTTGCAAATTCAAGTTCCTTCAAGTCACTTCGAAGATCAGGCTCCTCGAGAATTCGTTCACACAAATGCAAAACTTCGGGATAGTTAAGACTCTTGTAAAGATATGCAGCACGGTAACAGTCGACTGTGTTGCAACAAATACCAAAATCTTTGCATATGGCATTGTAAAATGATGTCATATTCCCCAAGGAATATTCGATGAGCAATTGAATGACGTCATCTTTATTTAGTAACGAACTTTTATTGAGCGCCTTCGGTTTATTAATAGGATAGGTCATTTGATACACATGTAAAACACTGTCCGCCCTCTTTGATATTCCAGAAGATCTCCAATTTGTTATACTTATGAGAATAACATCCAACGGAAATGTCTGGATCCGCATATCACCGTAATAAAATACAGCCCGTAAAAACAAAGTTTTTTACTATAATCCATCTAGAATCCTATAATGCGTCTCATGAAGCAGTTACCTCTACAAATATATAGTCCGCGTTCATTACGTCGCCCGATATCTATATTTAGAACGTTCTAAATATAGATATCGACGGGAAAAGGTGATTCCCCGATTCGAAAAGTTGAGTCCCCGATTCTATAAGCTAGCGTTTTTGGGGAGCTGAAATTTTGATAGAATGAAGTGTCTGCGAGGACGAGTCTGTCTGCCAAGTTTCAGCGCGATCGAATTATTGTAAGTGATCGAATTAGTCGTCGCAAGATTTGACTTTTTAGCGTGTATTTGGTAAGGGGGGCCGTTTTTGGCACCACGTAAGTCCCGATTCTATAAGCTAGCCTTTTTTGGGGGCGCTGAAATTTTTATAAGATGAAGTGTCTGCGGGGACGAGTCTGTCTGCCAAGTTTCAGGACGATTGAATGATTGGAAGTGATTGAATTAGTCGTCGCAAGATTTGTACCAGGTGGCGACAAGCAAGATTCCTGTAAGTTAAACTAGATGGATTAAAAATGTCGAAAACATTTAGACAATTGCTCATTCGATAATTTCTTTAGATACAGAGCAAATACTTCTGGTGTAATACGGAAATCAAGAAGTTGCACTCTCTTATTGTAATGGAAATCAAACTTAATCTGCATGAACAAAAGATAAAATCCAATGATGCTGGCAATGTCTTCAATGTAGAGCAAACAGCCGGCATTCAACGTTTCTTCCTCCTCTTCCTCAGTTGTTTCGTTTATACTCAGTCTCGAGCACAGCTCTATAGTGGTTTCATATTCTGAATTGGCAAAATGAAGAGCTGCCATGTAGACCAAAGTTGCATTAGCGATAGATTTAAATTTAGAATCCTGGCAATCTAAAGCTTTTCTAAGAAGAACTTTTGACATTTTGGACACGAGTTTAAACTCTAGAGGATTAATTGTTCCCGTCAAGTTTTCCATTAGACCTTGTGATGTCAGGAAAAGGACGAAACTTCTGTCTAGACTTGCTCTATTGGGTTTTGGAAAGTTATGATGCTTAGACTTCAAGACTTTCGATTGCCATGAAACTTCTCTGACAAATTCAGTGATTATGTTGCTGTCGTATGTTACTTTCTGCCAGCACAATGCGTTTGCGGCATGCAAACTGAACAGTACTTTTACAAATAGTGGAAAAGTTGTCGAGAACTCAACTATTGATAGAAATAAACCTCGAGTAATTGTTTTTTCTAATATTTTCAGTGTACCATGAAACTCCTGTATGTACTTAGCAAATGAATAACTTTTCTGCAGAATGACGTATTTGATTGTGTGCTCTACTGAAAGACCGAAACCGACTGTAAAATTCCAAGCAAAGGATCTTAGTTTCGACCTATCCATGATCTCACACACACTCAGCATGCTTTGGCCAAAATCTGTTATTGGGTCTCTGATATCAGTGATAATGGAAAAGCTCCTTAACATCGGCAGTACATACTTATCCGCAAACCAACCAGTCACAATGTCAGAATGGCTGAATTCATTCAAGCTCTTAGTAGTCTCATTAACTACTTTCTTGTTCATGCGTTCATGAAACAAGTTTGCTTGAGGAATAAAATAGTTCGGGCAATGACTCATCTCTAACCATTCTGAAAGCTTCCGTAATATATAACAGCATATCTCAATAACAGACAAGGAATTCCACCAGTCTTGGGGCATCTCTTCACAAGACCACAGCATCAGTGTTTTAAAATGGTATGTACAGAGAACTTCATCTTCCTTTGGACAATCTTTTTTGATTAGTTCTCTTTTGGCAAAGAATCTGAGCATATGGTACACAATCTGCTGAACTGGAGTCCAGCTTTGAAGTAAACAAACCTCAGCACTTGAAAATGACAACCTGTACTGTAGTACATCATATCTGCAAGCAGGATGTTTTGCAATAACAACATGACAACCTCTCTGTACTATCTTGCGGATGTTGACAGATGTCGGCCAGCCATGCCTTCTTTCACGAAATGGCCAATGCTTGGCTTCTTTGGGCCACTGTGGGCACCATACGCTAAAACCAGCATCTGAGGTGAAAGTTTTCCCTCGAATTACTTTTAACGCTGGACCAGTATAGTGGCATTCTTGTTCTGCAATGTGCCGAGATATATTAGCATCTGGAATTATTTGTACAAACAGATGTGGCCAGCAAGCCTGCTGAAATTCAAACTCCTTCCATTTCCAATTATATCTCATTTGCCCTAAACGTCGAAGCTTCACAAATCCTGGATAATAAGGATATGGCAAGATCTTTTCACAGATTATCGTGTCGGGAAAGCCGCTGACGTCATCTGGTAGAACAGGAACGTCTTCTGTGAAGGCCAGCTGATCAGCGTTGCACATCATAGTATCAATGTCGTCGATGCATGAATGTATAGGCTCAATGTAGAACTCAATCGAACTGCCACATACAAAGTCATGAAAAGGCACTTGGTTTTTAGTCATATTGTGAAATTGCATAGAATGAAACACATCGCTATGCAGCTTAGGATGCACGGGGCAAGTACTAACGATGAATGCAGAAACGCCGTCCATTCTGAATTTAAAAAAACAACCATTTTTACTTTACCGGCTCAAAATGGATATAAGTTATCAAATACAACTTAACAGGGTTACTAACCTGTCGTCTCAATTAACATACCTACATACATACATACATACATACATACATACATACATACATACATACATACATACATACATACATACATACATACATACATACATGCATACATGCATGCATACATACATACATACATACATACATACATACATACATACATACATACATACATACATACATACATACATACATACATACATACATACATACATACATACATACATACGTTCATACATACATACATACATACATACATGCATGCATACATTCATGCATACACATACATTCATGCACACATAATAAAAACATACAAAAATCCTACTTTGTTCTTTCTAACTATTAGCTTGAAATTTATGCAATCTCATAACTGGGCTTTACTGCTGTCTTTTTTGAACACCTTTCAACATACATGTTAAGATTTTACCGTTATCAACATTGATTAGAAAAAAATTGTCGTCCCTACAGCAATGTCTGATGGTAATATTAATCATGATAACTGACATATTATGTACATTATGTCACTAATTTCTTTAAATTGATTGATTGATCATCCACAACGGCATTGACATTAGGCTATGTGTCGAATAAAGATTTCTGAAACTGGGTTTTTTCTGCCTCTCTGGCCCCAAAGAACCTTCTACCATCTACATTCCTACCACCTGCTTCTGACAGAATCACTTGTACTGTGTTGGACCGATCGCCGTCCAACATTGGGACCGTTTTGTTAATATGGATGCATGTATGATGCAGTGATCAGCATCTCTACCGTGTGTTTTTCTACCGCCTGAGACCTAATAGTTTCACCACTATGGTTCAGTCCGCAGTTGCGCATTCCTTTGTTATTATTCTGATAGTGTAAAGACTAAACTACATAGCAACCTGTTTAGAGACCATAGTGTTATCACACCTGCTGTTTGTTCTCTACATTGGCTTCCTGTCTGCGAGCGTATCCGCATCAAGCCGACAGTCCTCGTTAACAGAGAACGAGCAAATCATCTGTCATCCTACATATCTTCCATGATCACATCCTGCAACTCTGTTAGATGTCGCTCTTATCTTCCATCAGCATCTGTTGGAAAGTATGCTGTTAGTGGTGCACCACTTGTCTTTGGCCGGCGTTCATTCATGACTGCTGGTTCCTCCATCTGGAACTCTCTACCTCATCATGTTCGCGACTATCTTATCAAGACTGTCTTTCGCTCTAAACTGAAAACTAACCTATTCCAGTCTATTTATGGCTCTTAGACAATGGTTATCTGCACTTCTGAATGTTGTTGCCGTGACGCATTGTATTGTATATGACACTTAAATTGCATAGTATAAGTTCTTTAAACCATTTCAAAACAATTCACAACTCGACTAAAGTCAATAGGCCAATCCTCACCGGCAATGATATACAAATTCGTCAGAAATCAGAGAAAGGGAAACTATAAATCCGTTCCTGCACCCTACAATGCGATGTTTGAAGACTGTATATACAAACGTGTTATTCTACGGTACCTTGAATTTCCAGCCATAGTAGAAGAAATTCTTTTAAATTGCTCGTCGTATACTTCTAATCCACCGTCGCTGCTGGGAGATGTATAGTAATAGACTACGTCGAGAGTTAGCACTTCTCCTCTTGGTCAAAAATACAGGTTATATTACAGTTCACATTAAATCCTCTTGGTAATCACCAGCCAACTAAGTATGGCTGAACTTTTCAACCAATGACTGCCTCTTGAAACAGCTCAATTAGAACGAGATCCGCCAAGGCTCTGTTAAATGTCCGGACTTCAAGCTGTAATGGCATGCAAATTTTGATAATGACTAGAGTGGCCGACTTTCCACTTAATCTATAATTGAGTTACCACTCTGACACCACTCATCCCTCGTGAATAAGCTGGTTCCCTGCACGTAGCTTTGCAGTAGCGCTTTAAAATTTGGACATATAAGATTACGAGCCATAATTCTCTGCTACTTAATGTTCAGAAAGTCGGATCATTAACTCCAACCGCTTCAAGATTACGAGCCATCATTCTCTGCTACTTAATGTTCACAAAGTCGGATCATTAACTCTAACCGCTTCGTTAATCCCAGTTTTTCAAACGCATAATATAGGCCCCTATATGTTGCGTCTAAACTGAAAAAAAAACAGCCCGTAAAAACAAAGTTTTTACTATATCCATCTACTATCCTATAATGCGTCTTATGAAGCAGTTACCTCTACAAATATATAGTCCGCGTTCATTTTACGACTGCGGCCAATCACAACGCTGGCCAATCACAACGCTGCGTATCGGAAAAGGGGATTCCCCGATTCGAAAAGTTGAGTCCCCGATTCTATAAGCTAGCCTTTTTGGGGAGCTGAAATTTTGATAGAATGAAGTGTGTGCGAGGGCGAGTCTATCTGCCAAGTTTCACGACGATTGAATGATTGTAAGTGATCGAACTAGTCGTCGCAAGATTTGACTTTTTAGCCTGTGGCTCAATCAATCAATCAATCAAGCAAGATTCCCGCAAGTTAAAGTAGATGGATAATGATCAGGTATTTCAAACGTCCTATATCATAGCTCCTTGCAGTCCCGTCAATGTCATCTAAGACCATATGATAATATTCCAATAATACATTGCATCTGTGGTAGGCCTCTGGACTTTGGTTAGCTGCTGCTGTTTAACAGCACTGTCATGAAAAAGATGATTAGCATCGCCATCCTCCCTTCTCCAGGCTTGAGGCTGTTACGGCCGGAGTACGAGCATAGACTTTACAAACTGGTAGACGATCGCACCGCAACACACCGCAACACACCGCAGTCGTTGTTGAAACGTTAGTTTCGCCAGAATTATTGCATTATCTAAACCATCGTACAAACTCACCAAAATGCTCTCTCTCTCCCTCCTCCATCCCTCCCTCCCTCTCTCTCTCTCTCTCTCTCTCTCTCTCTCTCTCTCTCTGTCTGTCTCTGTCTGTCTGTGTCTCTGTGTCTCTGTGTCTCTCTCTCTCTTTCTCTGTGTGTCTCTCTCTCTCTCTCTCTCTCGGCTCTATCTGTCTGTCTGTCTGTCTCTCTCTCTCTCTCTCTCTCTTTCTCTCACTCTCTCGCACCAATGATCCTGACCAAACTGAAAGGGTAAACAGCATCAACTGCCATGCATTGAGACACATGCTTTGTGGATTCATTATAATAGCGAATTTATATAGAGCGTGATTTGCCATTAGCATGGATGAGCGCGGGAGCAATTGGACCAATCAATCCTTACCAATTAGCTTACCATGAAGGTTACTCCACTGAAATCGCTCATACCTTTTTACTGGAGAAAATGTTCTCATGTATGTACTGCAGTGGTAACATTACAGACATTGCATACACAATGGTAATGTATATTATATATAATATATATGTAATAAATAAATAAATAAATATATATATATATTATATATATATTTCTCTGCCAAGTCGTTCCTCCCTTCGGTCCTCGGCCCGTGGTTACTTGGTTGTCCCGCGGGTGCGTACTTCTGCGGCCCAGTTTAGAAGTTTGGCGGTTGTTGGTCCCAATAGTTGGAACCAGTTACCTCAGTCCCTCAGGGTCGACCTTTTATCTATTTCTTGTGAGCAGTTCCGCCAACGCCTGAAAACCTCTGTCTTTATCAGTGAAGACACTGGCCCGGGTCAGGAGCGCCTCTGTTTTTGAGTGGCGCTATATAAATACTCGATTACGATTACGATTACCGTTCATGCTATGAGTATTATTCATTTCTAAGTATATATATATATAATATTATATATATAATTATATACATTCATATCACATATAGGTGCTTTAGAACTGTAACAAAAAAGTCTTTGTCGTCGTACTTACTGTGTGATCAATTTCAACAGCAGTTAGCTTTTCAGCAGACCTCATTCAAGACCTGGAGGATCAACTATAGGCGCTACTCAAATCAATGCAGCGGAAGACTATTCCGAAGCGAACATAGAAAATTCACAAATTAACCCCATTCACTCGTGAACTCCATAATTATTATAACCTGTAGGTTCAGTGGTTCACTGTTAGCAGTCCAGAGCGATCAGAGCAAACCAGTATCATGTGCTCCAAGGCCTCCTTGCTCCAACTCGCCGTAGCAGCTACGACCTTAGGTCATGATCGCATGAATATCAGCTACCACCCAAAGACAACTGTAATTTTATCCCGTGCCTTCTATACAAGCACTTAAATTAATGGCTACTAACTGCAACAATTGACCTTCAGACATGGATGGCTACAGATATTAGAGGCATTTAACAAATTACCCAAACAATTAATTCAATTATATACGTAATATAGATCCCTAACAATAATGACTAAGTAGCACAAAAGGTTACAGTAATAAGCTCTACATTTTCAGCCTCATAATGTAACAAAGTTGCGTTTGTGTCAACCTTGGTTAGTCAATAAACGAATATAATTGTATTGTAGTACAAGTCATGAAATAGTAAAATACATTACTCTGGTGAATAGGCTGAGTTCGCTGACGCGACTTTGTGTAGCGCTGAGAATTTTCGAAGATTTACGTTTACATTACTCGAAAGAGTTCGAATGACTACCTGTGACTGCATTGCTCAGAGCTTAATGCTTATTTCAAAATCCTTGTCAATCCGTTGCAGTTTGAAGTTTGTATTACTGAATATTATAGACAGTGAAATTATCATACCACTCTAGAATATTAATATTTTGTAGCCTACAATTAACATATCACCGTCCGTGTTCGCCATGCATTTTAGCAAGACAATTAGACGGAAATATTGATCAAGAAAAGGTCCGTCCGGTTAAGACCGGCAAACATTATTTTACTTACTGCCCATGGTCTATCTGGCCCTGGGCTTTACGACGCGGTGAGGGCGACAATGGTGGCATGCTTGTTGTATGCTGCTCCGTCATAGTGGGGCTTTGCCAGCCTATGGGAGAAGGGAATGCTCCAGTCTGTGATTAACAGATCGATCCGGCAGCTATAGTAGCCTATACCTTCCAAGTGATAGCCCAACCTTTGAACAACTATGCCTTAAGTTAAAGCCGACACCTGCCTGTTTTCGGGTCATGTTCTCCATGGATTTCTCCCTCCAAAAAGCAGTTGGCCTATTCCCTTCGACCCCGGTCACATGACCGTGTTTTACCATTAGCTGACCATTATATGAAAAAAAAACACTTTTATAGTTAGAATGCTTTATTCATATTGATTATTGAATTCATAT
Source organism: Aporrectodea caliginosa (assembly GCA_020284085.1). Classification (NCBI taxonomy): domain Eukaryota; kingdom Metazoa; phylum Annelida; class Clitellata; order Crassiclitellata; family Lumbricidae; genus Aporrectodea; species Aporrectodea caliginosa. The sequence continues at coordinate 508,481 of JACEVL010000111.1, read as the reverse complement.
TATATGATGCATGTACACCGGAATGCGTATTGCAGCTGGTTCAATAAGGAATATACTTATTTACTTACTTTACAAGGAGACTAACACATAATAGATTAGTCCAAATTTGTTTATGTTACCTCAGACAATGGAGACAGTCGGCAGGGCACGGTGGATGGTGTTTAATTAGAATTAGGGTGGTGAGAGACATGGACAGAGGAGGAAGCAGGATAGCATTTGTGGTAATGCTTTCAGTTTTAAGCGAAAGTTCTGCGCAGTGATAGAAAGAGATGCAACTTTTATCATCAAAAACACTTGTTATTCATGCTGTACATTCATTGGATAAGGCAGGCAATAACATCAGGAAGACATAATTATTATTTCGTAGAAAATTTGAACCACCTCTTAATTGGAGTTGACTTACTTAGTATTAAATACTTAGTATTAAATACTTAGTATTAAATACTTAGTCCTTCCCGTGCAGGTCTGCACGTCGGGCAACGCATCTCCTCCACTCTGTTCATCGCCAGCTGCTCCGCCTCCTCCCACGACAACTCCAGGTATCTCGCCAATGATGGTTCCCAGCCAGTTCTTCCGCGGTCTTCCTCTTTTCCTTCTCCCTCTGGAATTCCAGGATAGCACTTAGTTGGCTCTTCTATCTTCATCCATACGCCACACATCCACTTCAATATTCTCTTTCTAATGATGTTTTCCAACTCCTCTTGATAGTTTCGTTTGTTATCTTGTCGCGCCATGATACATATAGGATTCTTATAATCCATTTATGATGTGCATCTTCCAATCTTTTCTTGTTTGCTACTGTCATTAGCCATGTTTCAGATGCATACAAAAGCGTGCTCAAGACTATGGTATCGTAGTAGTAGTTTCAGTTTAACGAGACTGTATGATAACAAAGATCATTAGCGTCGCCCTCCTCTTTTATCCAGGCTTGGGACTGGCACTGACAGAGTATGATAAGTAGCGGAGTTTATGACATTGTACAGTTTTAAGCACGCTTTTATATGGATCTGAGTTGTCAGTGCTGTTTAATAGTGTGATTGTACAAGATCGGAGCAGGATCGAAGACATACGGTCGCTATAAAAGGACTTGTACATTTACATTAACGTATTTACATTTCTTCCGTACATATCCAATACAACCTACGCTCACAACTTATCGATTGTTTAGCGACACCTTGTGACTCAGTCTTAAATATAATCTAGAGTGAAACTGCTTTAGATCAACGACTGGACGAGTAATAATTATCGTAAGGCACGCTTAACAACGTGGAGTGGCGTTTTCTGGCAGTGCCAGTCCAGAGTGTAGATAAAGAGGAGGACGATGCTAATACTCTATAATATGAATGCCATTGTTACACAGAAACTATGCCGACAGTTTGGTACGCTAAATGGATTTGAATGGTCAATTCATCTTGGAAATAAACAGTATCAGGTCTCAGGTGTTGGTAGGCCTATTAGACTGTTGTGAAATTAAGCATAACAGAAATAAATCCTTTCCTAAAACTCATTCTATTATTACTGTATATAACCGTACGACAAATTATGTTTTATTTTCTTTCATTAGAACAAGAGTATACTTTGTCTATAGCGTCACGCTCCGGACAGACAAATAGAAATTGTAGAAATTGAACAATTTTCGAAGTTCTTTCAATAAAGTTCTGTAAATGTAATCTCCACGATTTTGAGAAAATCGTGAGTGTGATTGTGTAAATTATTTAGAAGACGTCATAAGGTTCCCTCAGCCTCCGAGTCCCTAGGGGCGATTGAAAAATGACAGTTGAGCGCCTTTCAGGCTGCCAGTTAAATTCGACTCCTGTCAAACTTGTAATCATCTGTTACACTATATAGCATGATATCTTACTGCGCACTAATAATTTTCATTAGGCCAGATAGACAATGGGCAGTAAGTCTGCGCAAGGCGTGCATGGATTGCTTAGCCCTGCAGCATAGTAGGGCAATGTGCATCTATCTCAAAACTTAGATCTTGTATCTCTGTACTCGTACTTGTACTTGAGACCTAAGTATGTATGTATGAGCACTTGTTATAGCGCCCTTTCAAGATGTCTACTCAGAGGCGCTCCCGACTACAGCGCGGACACTGAAACGCAATTTCACACCGAAGCGCTTGAGCAATTGCGAGTTAACGACTTGCCCATGGTCCCAACGCGGCGGCTTGAGGTGGATTCGAACCCGCAACCCTCCGGCTGCAAGGCACCGAACATACCCCTACAGCACCGCTAAGTTGTTGGACACAATGGACAGTTTTTACATACACTCGGATAGGTTACCACTTAGTTTGCCTTTTCTCTAATCAATAATTCTTACGCTCTGGAGAGTAGACAGTACTAGACACTTTGTTGCAGTTCTTTGGTGTTTACAGGTCTTTACCGGACGGACCGCATCTTGATCAGTATAATTTTCGTCTGATTGTCTTGTTAAAATCAGTGTTATTTCAGTTATGGTTTTTCAGTTACAGTTACAGTTATAGTTATCTAATTTATGATTTTTCAGTTAAAGTTATAGTTAAAGTTAACTGAAATCAGATTTTTCAGTTAAAGTTATTTTTCATTATTTTTCAGTTACAGTTTCAGTTATTTCTCTTTATTTTTCAGTTATAGCATCAGTTATTTTTTTTCACAAGTCATAACTAATGACACACTGACCACTAGTATTCTGAACAGTTATCATAAATATTTACGCAGCAAATCAATGCGATTTAACGTATTGTCGGTTTACTTAAGGAAAACACGATGTTCCAGATTAACACTTGCTCTGTTCCGACAATTAGCGTGCCACACTCATGGTTTTCAACATCCTTGCTGGCTGCCAGCAACGGTGTGAACACAACATTGACTTTTGTCGTCTGCGGCTTCGTAAACAAAATCTTCCCACACGCCACTTTCTACTTTTTGACCACTACTTGGCTTAAACATTATTCTCGTAGTCGTGGATTGTTTTACGAATTTATGGTTTAGCGCCAAAGACAACACAACGAAAGCAAAAGGAACTGGAAGTGAAACGAACATAGAAAACTGAAAAGTAACCAAAAGTGAAACTAGCATAGAAATCTGAAAAGAAACCAGAAGTGAAATGAGCATAGAAAACTGACCGTAGACTAGAGTAGGATTACCATTCAAAAAGTAAGTAAGAAAAACACTCATGTTTTATTTTTCAGTTAACTTTTGTTATTTTTCAGTTATACAGTTTTGGTTTTTCAGTTACTATTATAGTTTCAGTTATTCAGTATTTTTCAGTTTCAGTTAAAGTTACAGTTAATTGCAAGACATTTTTCAGTTATTTTGCTATTTCAGTTACATTTACAGTTAATAGAAATAACACTGGTTAAAATGCATGGCGAACACGGACGGTGATATGATGTTAATGGCAAAAATATTAATATTCTAGAGTGGTATGATAATTTCACTGTCTATGTTCTATAATACAAATTTCAAACTGCAGTGTATTGACAAGGATCTTGAAACAATCTCCGCAATGGAGTCACAGGTAGTCATCTGAACTCTTTCGAGTAATGTAAATGTAAATCTTTGAAAATTCTCAGCGCCACACAAAGTCGCCAGAGTAATGTATTTTACTATTTTTATGACTTATACTACAATACAATTATATTCGTTTATTGACTAACCAAGGTTGACACAAACGCAACTTTGTTACATTATGAGGCTGAAAATGAAGAGCTTAGAACTGCAGCCTTTTGTACTACTTAGTCATTATTGTTAGGGATCTATAATATTACGTAATATTATAATTGAATTCATTGTCTGGTAAATTTGTTAAAGGCCTCTAATATCTGTAGCCATCCATGTCTGAAGGTTAATTGTTGCAGTTAGTAGCCATTAATTTAAGTGCTTGTATAGAAGGCGCGGGATAAAATTGCGGTTGTCTTTGGGTGGTAGCTGGTATTCATGCGATCATGGCCTAAGATCGGCGAGTTGGAGCAAGAAGGACTTGGAGCACATGATACTGGTTTGCTCTGATCGCTCGGGACTGCTAACAGTGAACCACTGAACCGACAGGTTATAATAATTATGGAGTTCACGTGTGAATGGGATTCATTTATGAATTTTCTATGTTCCTTCGAATAGTTTTCCGCTGCATTGATTTGAGTAGCGCCTATAGATGATCCTCCAGGTCTTGAATGACGTCTCCTGAAAAGCTAAATGCTGTTGAAACTGATCACACAGTAAGTACGACGACGAAGACTTTTATGTTACAGTTCTAAAGCACCTTATATGTAATATGAATGCATATAATTATATATATAGGCCTAATACTTCGAAATTAATAATACTCATAAAATGAATGGTAAACGTAATCGTAAACGAGTATTTATATAGCGCACTCCCACTTGCAACTTCAATGGTTGCTTTCGAGCGGCCATTACAAATTTGGCTATGAGAAATATTGCATATTTAAGAGAACCTTTAACGCTATTTCTTTCATTTTATCAAATTCTAAGTATACTAGTACATTAATAATTAATGTACTAGTATACTTAGAATTTGATAAAATGAAAGAAATAACGTAAAAGGTTCTCTTAAATATGGGCATTGGCTCGTTATTGTTTTTAATTTGGAACGCGAAAACGGTATGTTTAGCACGTAAATAATAAGCGACGTGACAGCGGTGTTTTATATTTTCACGCAAAGGATCATGTTCATCAATACAACTTCTCTTGACGAAAATTATTATTTTCATCGATCGAAATTTTATTTACGCAAAGAAATATGTTCACCAATACAAATTCCATTTGCGCAAACATTTTTTCCACGAATTAAACCTAGCGTGAAACGTTAAATAACCAACCTAAAGTACGGGATTGAAAGCATGGTCTGAATTTAACAACCTAAACTACGGGATTACCTGAAACCTATATCTCAAATGAACATCAGAAGAAGAATAACAGCTGAGTCAATCAAGCGGACCTAGGTTCCAAGGTGTTGAGCCAGAACTGAAAAAGTTCGCCGACAAACAGCGGGATTTTCTTAAACGATAAAGAATACGTTCGTTAACGAAAATGAAATGAGTTCGTTAACGATAAGTCTAACCGTAACAAACGATATCTATAACTGCAATTGTAACTAGCCTATAACTAAATAACTCTAAGAAAGATTCATTGTGATTTTCGTAATAAAAATAAAAGTACTGTTAAAAGTGCAATATGAGAATGTGAACATGCTCAAGAGCTATCTAGCGCTACAGCTGTATTAGGCTATGCATTTAGAAGGTCGTAGTTCGCCCGAATTTCGGATTTGTGAATAACTCCACCTGTAGTGGTGCATTTTTTCAAATTTAGTTATTTTGTTCGTGCCTTCACTGCAAATGCGACTCAAGTTAGTAGGCCTAGTCATAGCAATCTTGTAGTAAAAAATGTCTCTGAAGACCTGAATCGGCCGCAAGCGTTGAAACTGGGAATGCTGTCTGGAGTTCATAATACAATACAATTATACAACCGCATTACGCCTCGATGGCACAGATGCAATTATTTTGCAGAGCAGTTGTGCACGAAGGACTTGCTCACGGTTCCTACACAGTAACCGCCCCGGACGAGGATCGAACCCATATTCTCCGCGTTACAGGTCATCCGCTCTAACAAGTCGGCCACCATGCCGCGGAGTCATTTCGAGTACGAATAAGTAACAAATAAAAGTTCGAGTATCATTAGACGCCAGTGTCTCCAACGACGTACGATTTTACGTCGTTTGACATATCTGATCATTTTTTAGTTTAGACGTCAACATATGCGTTTGGGCGACTTAGATTGACGAAGGGAGGAGTTGGTGAGAGGTTAAATGATCCGACTACATGAACATCTGATAGCAGTCTGGTAATCGTTATTTTCAAAATATTAAAGCGCTACTCTAATGCTAAGCTCAAGGCACCAGCATAATCCGATGGATGAGTGGTGTCAGAGTGATGATTCAATTATAGACTAGGTGGAAAGTCGATCACTGTAGTCATTATCGGAAATTGCATGCCATGAAGTCCGGCTGACATTTAACAGAGCCTAGCATTATTTTAATTGAACTGTTTTCTCCAGGCTGTCATTGGTTTTAAAACTTCAGCTATACTTAAATGACTGGGGATTGCCAACAGGGTTTAATGTGATATGTAATATGACATGTATTTTTAACCAAGAGGAGAGTTGCTAACTTCGACATTAGTCCATTATTCGCTTCCTTGTAGGGCTGGCGGAGTAACATACGACGATCGATCTAAACGAATTTTGTCTACAATGTCTAGAAATTCAAGGTATATCGTACGATAATTAATAAGTTGTATACAGTCTTCTTGACGTCGCATTGTGTGGTGAAGGAACAGCTTGATGTTTTCATTTTCTATGATATCTGACAAATTTGTATAAAATTATCATTGCCCGGGGTATTGACCATTGACCTTTGGACTGAACCTCCTAAGCCTCCAATCCAGCAAATCCAATCCAGATACGACGCAGCGCGTAATATAGAAAGAGTATCGGCGAAAGAAAGGTGTCGTGTACTGATGCCAATTATAGTTGAATTGCTGAGCTTGTAATGTATTATGTGCAGATTGCGTGCACTTAGCTAATCACTTTTCTCATAACCGTTTTTCACTTCAACTTGTTCAGAATGGAGGATTATGTCAACGGGTGTTATTGCAAGCCTACCAGGTATTCACTTTTGTCGAGTTGTGAATTGTTTTGAAATAGTTTAAACAACATATACTATGCAATTTAAGTGACTTATAGAATACACGACAGTAACAATACAGCTGTAATCTGATAATACCCTTCTTAACAACATTCATAAGTGCATATTGCAATCGGGCAACCATTGTCTAAGAGCCACGAGTAGACTGTTTTCCAGTCTTCAGTTTAGAGCGAAAGACAGTCTCTCGGTAGGACATTTTGCGAGTGAGATGGTGGAGAGTTCCAGATGGAGGGACCAGCAACTGTGAATGAACTCCGGCCAAAGACAAGACCTAAAGTATATAGAAACAGCATACTTTCCAACAGATGCTGATTGAAGATAAGAGCGACCTTTAACAGAGTTTGCAGGATGTGATTATGGAAGATAGGTAGGGTGACAGCTGACTGAAGCCATTCTGTACACACGAGGATTGCCAGCTTGAAGCGGATACGCTTACAGACAGGAAGCCAGTGTAGAGGACATACAGCAGGTGTGATATGGTCTCTAGCATGATGATACGTAGTTTTGTCTGACGGTATTAAAAGAGTAGCTAAGGAATGCACAACTAGGTACTGAACCCGCAGAAATGGAAATAGTAGGTCTCCGGCGGCATAAACACACACGAGATAGTTGCAGATCACAGCATCATACATTAAACCATGTAAATAAAATGGTACCGATGGAGAATGGCGATGGTTCGAACACGGGCGCAGTGCATATGACCCTGTCAGAGGGAAGTGGTGGAAATGCAACTGATAGAAAGTCAGATTCTTTGAGGCGAGAGAGGCAGATAAGACCCAGTTTCAGATATCTTGAATCGACACATAGTTTAATGACAGCTCAATAATACATAATATGTCGGACTCCATCGGTCACATACACATCCATACGTAGATAATACACCCATAAGTTTTTATATTACTTTAAAACTGCAACTTCTGTGTGATGATGATGATGATGATGATGATGATGATGATGATGATGATGATGATGATGATGATGATGATGATGATGATGATGATGATGATGATGATGATGATGATGATAATAATAATAATAATAAAATCATAATAGTAACAACAACAACAGCAGTTACCAACAACAACACCACCACCACCAACAACAACAACAACAATCGCTGATAATGAACTTTTATTCCTATTGATGAACTCAAAGTTAGTTCACTTACGCTTTTGTTTAGTTGCTGTGTCCTAATACTTTTAACAAGACATCTGATACATTCTGCAGGTCCTCATTGACGTCTAAATTTCGAGTCATGCACTTTGAAAAATCCACCACAGCTGACAAAACTTGTTACAGAAAATTGGAAACCAAATCTAAAACAACATCATCATCATCATCATCATCCTCTTAGTTGTGCATTCCTTAGCTACTCTTTTAATACCGTCAGACAAAACTACGTATCATCATGCTAGAGACCATATCACACCTGCTGTATGTCCTCTACACTGGCTTCCTGTCTGTAAGCGTATCCGCTTCAAGCTGGCAATCCTCGTGTGTACAGAATGGCTTCAGTCAGCTGTCACCCTACCTATCTTCCATAATCACATCCTGCAAACTCTGTTAAAGGTCGCTCTTATCTTCAATCAGCATCTGTTGGAAAGTATGCTGTTTCTATATACTTTAGGTCTTGTCTTTGGCCGGAGTTCATTCACAGTTGCTGGTCCCTCCATCTGGAACTCTCCACCATCTCACTCGCAAAATGTCCTACCGAGAGACTGTCTTTCGCTCTAAACTGAAGACTGGAAAACAGTCTACTCGTGGCTCTTAGACAATGGTTGCCCGATTGCAATATGCACTTCTGAATGTTGTTAAGAAGGGTATTATCAGATTACAGCTGTATTGTTACTGTCGTGTATTCTATAAGTCACTTAAATTGCATAGTATATGTTGTTTAAACTATTTCAAAACAATTCACAACTCGACAAAAGTGAATACCTGGTAGGCTTGCAATAACACCCGTTGACATAATCCTCCATTCTGAACAAGTTGAAGTGAAAAACGGTTATGAGAAAAGTGATTAGCTAAGTGCACGCAATCTGCACATAATACATTACAAGCTCAGCAATTCAACTATAATTGGCGTCAGTACACGACACCTTTCTTTCGCCGATACTCTTTCTATATTACGCGCTGCGTCGTATCTGGATTGGATTTGCTGGATTGGAGGCTTAGGAGGTTCAGTCCAAAGGTCAATGGTCAATACCCCGGGCAATGATAATTTTATACAAATTTGTCAGATATCATAGAAAATGAAAACATCAAGCTGTTCCTTCACCACACAATGCGACGTCAAGAAGACTGTATACAACTTATTATCGTACGATATACCTTGAATTTCTAGACATTGTAGACAAAATTCGTTTAGATCGATCGTCGTATGTTACTCCGCCAGCCCTACAAGGAAGCGAATAATGGACTAATGTCGAAGTTAGCAACTCTCCTCTTGGTTAAAAATACATGTCATATTACATATCACATTAAACCCTGTTGGCAATCCCCAGTCATTTAAGTATAGCTGAAGTTTTAAAACCAATGACAGCCTGGAGAAAACAGTTCAATTAAAATAATGCTAGGCTCTGTTAAATGTCAGCCGGACTTCATGGCATGCAATTTCCGATAATGACTACAGTGATCGACTTTCCACCTAGTCTATAATTGAATCATCACTCTGACACCACTCATCCATCGGATTATGCTGGTGCCTTGAGCTTAGCATTAGAGTAGCGCTTTAATATTTTGAAAATAACGATTACCAGACTGCTATCAGATGTTCATGTAGTCGGATCATTTAACCTCTCACCAACTCCTCCCTTCGTCAATCTAAGTCGCCCAAACGCATATGTTGACGTCTAAACTAAAAAATGATCAGATATGTCAAACGACGTAAAATCGTACGTCGTTGGAGACACTGGCGTCTAATGATACTCGAACTTTTATTTGTTACTTATTCGTACTCGAAATGACTCCGCGGCATGGTGGCCGACTTGTTAGAGCGGATGACCTGTAACGCGGAGAATATGGGTTCGATCCTCGTCCGGGGCGGTTACTGTGTAGGAACCGTGAGCAAGTCCTTCGTGCACAACTGCTCTGCAAAATAATTGCATCTGTGCCATCGAGGCGTAATGCGGTTGTATAATTGTATTGTATTATGAACTCCAGACAGCATTCCCAGTTTCAACGCTTGCGGCCGATTCAGGTCTTCAGAGACATTTTTTACTACAAGATTGCTATGACTAGGCCTACTAACTTGAGTCGCATTTGCAGTGAAGGCACGAACAAAATAACTAAATTTGAAAAAATGCACCACTACAGGTGGAGTTATTCACAAATCCGAAATTCGGGCGAACTACGACCTTCTAAATGCATAGCCTAATACAGCTGTAGCGCTAGATAGCTCTTGAGCATGTTCACATTCTCATATTGCACTTTTAACAGTACTTTTATTTTTATTACGAAAATCACAATGAATCTTTCTTAGAGTTATTTAGTTATAGGCTAGTTACAATTGCAGTTATAGATATCGTTTGTTACGGTTAGACTTATCGTTAACGAACTCATTTCATTTTCGTTAACGAACGTATTCTTTATCGTTTAAGAAAATCCCGCTGTTTGTCGGCGAACTTTTTCAGTTCTGGCTCAACACCTTGGAACCTAGGTCCGCTTGATTGACTCAGCTGTTATTCTTCTTCTGATGTTCATTTGAGATATAGGTTTCAGGTAATCCCGTAGTTTAGGTTGTTAAATTCAGACCATGCTTTCAATCCCGTACTTTAGGTTGGTTATTTAACGTTTCACGCTAGGTTTAATTCGTGGAAAAAATGTTTGCGCAAATGGAATTTGTATTGGTGAACATATTTCTTTGCGTAAATAAAATTTCGATCGATGAAAATAATAATTTTCGTCAAGAGAAGTTGTATTGATGAACATGATCCTTTGCGTGAAAATATAAAACACCGCTGTCACGTCGCTTATTATTTACGTGCTAAACATACCGTTTTCGCGTTCCAAATTAAAAACAATAACGAGCCAATGCCCATATTTAAGAGAACCTTTTACGTTATTTTTCATTTTATTTCTAAGTATACTAGTACATTAATTATTAATGTACTAGTATACTTAGAATTTGATAAAATGAAAGAAATAGCGTTAAAGGTTCTCTTAAATATGCAATATTTCTCATAGCCAAATTTGTAATGGCCGCTCGAAAGCAACCATTGAAGTTGCAAGTGGGAGTGCGCTATATAAATACTCGTTTACGATTACGTTTACCATTCATTTTATGAGTATTATTAATTTCGAAGTATTAGGCCTATATATATAATTATATGCATTCATATTACATATAAGGTGCTTTAGAACTGTAACATAAAAGTCTTCGTCGTCGTACTTACTGTGTGATCAGTTTCAACAGCATTTAGCTTTTCAGGAGACGTCATTCAAGACCTGGAGGATCATCTATAGGCGCTACTCAAATCAATGCAGCGGAAAACTATTCGAAGGAACATAGAAAATTCATAAATGAATCCCATTCACACGTGAACTCCATAATTATTATAACCTGTCGGTTCAGTGGTTCACTGTTAGCAGTCCCGAGCGATCAGAGCAAACCAGTATCATGTGCTCCAAGTCCTTCTTGCTCCAACTCGCCGATCTTAGGCCATGATCGCATGAATACCAGCTACCACCCAAAGACAACCGCAATTTTATCCCGCGCCTTCTATACAAGCACTTAAATTAATGGCTACTAACTGCAACAATTAACCTTCAGACATGGATGGCTACAGATATTAGAGGCCTTTAACAAATTTACCAGACAATGAATTCAATTATAATATTACGTAATATTATAGATCCCTAACAATAATGACTAAGTAGTACAAAAGGCTGCAGTTCTAAGCTCTTCATTTTCAGCCTCATAATGTAACAAAGTTGCGTTTGTGTCAACCTTGGTTAGTCAATAAACGAATATAATTGTATTGTAGTATAAGTCATAAAAATAGTAAAATACATTACTCTGGCGACTTTGTGTGGCGCTGAGAATTTTCAAAGATTTACATTTACATTACTCGAAAGAGTTCAGATGACTACCTGTGACTCCATTGCGGAGATTGTTTCAAGATCCTTGTCAATACACTGCAGTTTGAAATTTGTATTATAGAACATAGACAGTGAAATTATCATACCACTCTAGAATATTAATATTTTTGCCATTAACATCATATCACCGTCCGTGTTCGCCATGCATTTTAACCAGTGTTATTTCTATTAACTGTAAATGTAACTGAAATAGCAAAATAACTGAAAAATGTCTTGCAATTAACTGTAACTTTAACTGAAACTGAAAAATACTGAATAACTGAAACTATAATAGTAACTGAAAAACCAAAACTGTATAACTGAAAAATAACAAAAGTTAACTGAAAAATAAAACATGAGTGTTTTTCTTACTTACTTTTTGAATGGTAATCCTACTCTAGTCTACGGTCAGTTTTCTATGCTCATTTCACTTCTGGTTTCTTTTCAGATTTCTATGCTAGTTTCACTTTTGGTTACTTTTCAGTTTTCTATGTTCGTTTCACTTCCAGTTCCTTTTGCTTTCGTTGTGTTGTCTTTGGCGCTAAACCATAAATTCGTAAAACAATCCACGACTACGAGAATAATGTTTAAGCCAAGTAGTGGTCAAAAAGTAGAAAGTGGCGTGTGGGAAGATTTTGTTTACGAAGCCGCAGACGACAAAAGTCAATGTTGTGTTCACACCGTTGCTGGCAGCCAGCAAGGATGTTGAAAACCATGAGTGTGGCACGCTAATTGTCGGAACAGAGCAAGTGTTAATCTGGAACATCGTGTTTTCCTTAAGTAAACCGACAATACGTTAAATCGCATTGATTTGCTGCGTAAATATTTATGATAACTGTTCAGAATACTAGTGGTCAGTGTGTCATTAGTTATGACTTGTGAAAAAAAATAACTGATGCTATAACTGAAAAATAAAGAGAAATAACTGAAACTGTAACTGAAAAATAATGAAAAATAACTTTAACTGAAAAATCTGATTTCAGTTAACTTTAACTATAACTTTAACTGAAAAATCATAAATTAGATAACTATAACTGTAACTGTAACTGAAAAACCATAACTGAAATAACACTGATTTTAACAAGACAATCAGACGAAAATTATACTGATCAAGATGCGGTCCGTCCGGTAAAGACCTGTAAACACCAAAGAACTGCAACAAAGTGTCTAGTACTGTCTACTCTCCAGAGCGTAAGAATTATTGATTAGAGAAAAGGCAAACTAAGTGGTAACCTATCCGAGTGTATGTAAAAACTGTCCATTGTGTCCAACAACTTAGCGGTGCTGTAGGGGTATGTTCGGTGCCTTGCAGCCGGAGGGTTGCGGGTTCGAATCCACCTCAAGCCGCCGCGTTGGGACCATGGGCAAGTCGTTAACTCGCAATTGCTCAAGCGCTTCGGTGTGAAATTGCGTTTCAGTGTCCGCGCTGTAGTCGGGAGCGCCTCTGAGTAGACATCTTGAAAGGGCGCTATAACAAGTGCTCATACATACATACTTAGGTCTCAAGTACAAGTACAAGTACAGAGATACAAGATCTAAGTTTTGAGATAGATGCACATTGCCCTACTATGCTGCAGGGCTAAGCAATCCATGCACGCCTTGCGCAGACTTACTGCCCATTGTCTATCTGGCCCTGGGCTTTACGATGTGGTGAGGGCCACAACGGTGGCACGCTTGTTGTATGCTGCTCCGGCATAGTTGGGATTTGCCAGCCAAAGGGAGAAGGGAATGCTCCAGTCTGTGATGAGCAGATCGATTCGGCAGCGATAGTAGCCTATACCTCCCAAGTGATAGCCCAACCTTTGAACAACTATGCCTTAGTTAAAGCCGACACCTGCCTGTTTTCGGCGATCCTGGGAACTCGGGCCATGTTTCTTCCTTCAAAAAAGCAGTTGGCCTTTTCCCTTACACCCCGGTCACTTGACCGTGTTTTACCACTAGCTGACCATAATATGAAAAAAAACTTTAGTTGGCTCTTCTATCTTCATTCATACGCTACACATCCACTTCAGTATTCTCTTTCCGATGATGTTTTCCATATTCTCTTGACCCGTCCTCTCTCTGATAGTGTCGTTTGTTATCTTGTCGCGTCATGATACATGTAGGATTCTTCTCAGTCATTCATGATGTGCAGCTTCCAATCTTTTCTTGTTTGCTACCGACATTGGCCATGTTTCAGATGCATACAAAAGCGTGCTGAAGACTATGGTATTGTCGTAGTAGTTTCAGTTTAACGACACTGTATGATAACAAAGATCATTAGCGTCGCCCTCCTCCTTTTTCCAGGCTTGGGACTGGCACTGACAGAGTACGATAAATGGCGGAGTTTATGGCATTGTACAGTTTTGAGCACGCTTTTATAATATGGATCTGAGTTGTCAGAGCTTTTTAATAGTGTGATTGTACAAGGGCGGAGCAGGATCGAAGCCATACGTGGGGCGCGGTGGTGTAGGGGTATGTTCGGTGCCTCTTAGCCGGGGGGTTGAAGGTTCGAATCCACCTCAAGCCGTCCGCGTAGGGACCTTGAGCAAGTCCTTCGCGCACAATAATTACTGCTCTGAAATATAATTGCAGGATCGAAGCCATACGGTCGCTATAAAAAGACTTGTACATTTACATTGACATCTTTGCATTTCTTCCGTACATATCCAATACAACCTACGCTCACAACTTATCCATTGTTTAGCGACACCTTGTGACTCAGCGTCGAACTAAAGTCTTAAATATAATCTCGAGTGAAACTGCTTTAGATCAACGACAGGACGAGTAATAATTACCGTAAGGCACGTTTAACAACGCCATTGGCGTTTTCTGGCAGTGCCAGTCCAGAGTGTAGATAATGAGGAGGGCGATACTAATACTCTATAACATGAATTCCATTGTTACACAGAAACTGTGCCGACAGTTTGGTACGCTAAATAAATTTGAATGGTCAATTCATCTTGGAAATAAACAGTATCAGGTCTCAGGTGTGGGTATTAGTCTATTGCGAAATTAAGCATAACAGAAACAAATCATTTCCTAAAACTCATTCTATTACTACTGTATATAACCGTACGACAAATTATGTTTTCTTTTAATTCATTACAACAAGAGCATACTTTGTCTATAGCGTCAAGCTTCGGACAGACAAATAGAAATTGTAGAAATTGAACAATTTTCGAAGTTCTTTCAATAAAGTTCTGTAAAGAGCAACGCAGATTAAATGTAATCTCCACGATTTTGAGAAAATCGTGAGTGTGATTGTGTAAATTATTTATAAGACGTCATAAGGTTGACTCAGCCTCCGAGTCCCTAGGGGCGACTGAAAAATGACAGATGAGCGCCTTTCAGGCTGCCAGTTAAATTCGACTCCTGTCAAACTTGTTATCAGCTGTTACACTATATATAATGATATCTTAGTGCGCACTAATCATTTTAATTAAATAAACGATTATTATTATTTAATATTATTATTATTATTATTATTATTATTATTATTATTATTTTATTATTATTATTATTGTTATTATTATTATTATTATTATTATTATTATTAGTATTATTATTATTACTATTATCATTATTATTATTATTATTATTATTATTATTATTATTATTATTACTATTATTATTATTATTATTATTATTATTATTATTATTATTATTATTATTATTATTATTATTATTATTATTATTATTATTATTATTATTATTATTATTATTATTATTATTACTGGCGTTACAACGTCTCATAATACCAGTGGCTGGTTTCAGTTTGGAATGTTTGTAGGCAGAACAGCTCTGGACCATCCGATATCCGATGAGGTATGTTAAGCCTGGAGGAAAGATATTACGACCGCAATCACCGAATTTTTAAAGCAAGGAATCTCTTGTTTGGTGTTTCCATTTAAAATGTTTACCGTGTCGCTATGCACATAACTGTTTAGTCTGAAACGTCTCTTATGTTAATTAGATTCTAAAGTTTTCGTAGTTTTAGCCAAAGCGTGCAATGCATCATGTGCTCAAATGGAAGATTGCTTTTCAGTTTATTAAATTCAAGCATTATTTCTGATTGTGAACGATTGCAGTCGATTAGGCATCTTGTTTTCAAGTACCTTGCCAGGAAATGTCTTCCAAGAAAATAATGGCACTGTATACATGGCACTTTAAAACTAGAGACTAAAAGTGATGCAGGCAGTCTTTTCTCTAGATAAATGACTCTGCTAAAATGATTAAGAAACTCTGAATCATTCATTTGTGACTTTCGTTTTCCACAAATATTCATTCCGAGCGAACAGATAGCAAGACAGTGTGTGAAACCCAAGCAAACACTGCACATCCCTGTCGAAATAAGTGTCAAGAGGTGACATCACAATTACATTTGCAAATACAAGTTCCTTCAAATCACTCCGTAGATCTGGCTCCTCGAGAATTCGTTCACACAAATGCAAAACTTCAGGATAGTTAAGACAATTGTAAAGATGCGCAGCACGGTAACAGTCGGCTCTGTTGCAGCGAATGTCAAAATCTTTGCATATGGCATTGTATAGGGTGACTCGATAGGTCGTGAACGATTTTGAATGCAGACAAATATATGTTATACACAATATAATATGGAAAGTTGTATACTGGAGGATAGGTTGTTCAAATGAGAATGTTATGCCAAAAAATTAGATCACTAGCTCACTTAATAAAATTTTAGCGCCAATATTCGTGACGTCATCAAATTCGTGCCAAGCAAACGTCCAGTTAGGCCGAAAACAATATTGTACGACCTTCATTGCTAATCCATACATACTTAATTAATTAATTAATACAAATTATCATATAGTATTTAATAATGTTTCCTTTACTCTTTATTACAGCCTCAAGTCGATTAGGCATCGAGCCGATTCGATTTTTCAGAGTTGTCAGAGGTATCGATGTCCATGCCTTACGAAGCCGACGTTTTAAGGTGTTCAATGTCTGGGGTTCGGGATCGGCATAAACAGTTGCCGCCATAATACTCCAAACATTTTCTATTGGTGACAAATCCGGCGAATTAGGCGGCCAGTCCCCCGGTGAGATGTATCCATTGATATTTTTGTTCAACCATTCGACTGAGGCTTTTGATGTGTGTGCACGTACACCGTCTTGTTCAAATAATCCTTCGCCGTTATTATGAAACATTTTTGCTAATACACGATTTAGAACGACCAAATTTCTTTCCTATAACACTGTAACTGTACTTTCCTTCCAATAATGTAATAGCTTGAGCCCTAATTTGCGATTCGTTTAAGGCCGCCATTGCCTAATCGGCGTATTCACTAGTCAATGATAATGCTGCTTGTTTACGTTTGCTTGGCACGAATTTGATGACGTCACGGATATTGGCGCTAAAATTTTATTAAGTGAGCTAGTGATCTAATTTTTTGGCATAACATTCTCATTTGAACAACCTATCCTCCAGTATACAACTTTCCATATTATATTGTGTATAACATATATTTGTCTGCATTCAAAATCGTTCACGACCTATCGAGTCACCCTATAGAATGATGTCATATTCTCCAAAGAATACTCCATAAAAAATTTAATGACATCGTCTTCATTAATTCTAGCAACAAACTTTTATTGTGAGTTTCCGCTTTAATAATAGGATTGGTTATTTGATACACACGTAGAACTCTGTTGGCCCTCATTGATATTCCAGACGATCTCCAATTTGTTATACTAATAAGAATCTCATCCAATGGAAATGTCTGGATCCGCATATCATAAAAAGGTCGAAAATGTTTTGACAATTTTACTTTCGATAATTTGTTTAAATACAGAGCAAATACTTCTGGTGTAATGCGCAAATCAAGAAGATGCAATCTCCTATTGCACTGGAAACCATATTTAATCTCTCTGAAAAGAAGATAAAATCCAATGATGCTGGCAATGCCTTCAATGTAGAGCAAACAGCCGGCATTCAACGTTTCTTTCTCCTCTTCCTCAGTTGTTTCATTTAAGATCAGCGTCGAGCAGAGGTCTATGGCAGTTTGATATTCCGAAGCTGCAAAATGTAGAGCTGCCATGTATGCCAAAGTTGCATTGGCGATAGTTTTAGATTTAGAATCCTCACATTCTAAAACTTTTCTAAGAAGACAATTTGACATTTGGGACACGATTTTAAATTCTTGTGGATTAAGTATTTCGGTCAAGTTTTCCATCAGACCTTGTGATGTCAAGAAAAGGACGAAACTTCTGTCTAGACTTGCTCTATTGGGTTTTGGAAAGTTATGATGCATAGACTTCAAGACTTTCGACTGCCATGAAACTTCTCTGACAAATTCAGTGATAATGTGGCTATCGCATGTTACTTGCTGACAGCACAGTGCGTTTGCTGCATGCAAACTGAACAGGACTACTTCAAATTGTGGAAATCTTTTCGAGATCTCTAATGTTGAAAAAAGTAATCCTAGGCCAACTGTTTTCCTTGATAATTTTGTTGTACAATGAAAATTCTGTGTGTGCCAAAGGAATGCATAACTCTCCCGCTGAAAGACTTCATCGATAGCGTACTGTACAGAAAGAAAGAAGCCCATTCTAAACATAACATTAAAGGAAAACAGTCTCCCATTATCCATGATCTGACTCATCTGCAACATTCCTTGCCCAAAATCTGCCATTAGATCTTCGGCCCCAGTGATTGTGGAAACTCTGGTTAAGATCGGTTGTATGTACTTTTCCGTAAACCAATCAGTGAGAATGTCAGAATGGCAGAATTCATTCAAGCGCTTAGTAGTCTCATTAACTACTGTCTTCTTCATGCGTTCATGAAACAAGTTTGCCTGAGGAATAAAATAGTTCGGGCAATATCTCATCTCTAACCATTCTGAAAGCCGCCTTAATATATAACTGCATATCTCAATAACAGACGAGGAATTCCACCAGTTTTGGGGCATCCCTTCACAAGACCAAAGCATCATTGTTTTAAAATGGTACGTACAGAGAACCTCATCTTCTTTTCGACAACCTTTTTTGATTAGTTCTCTTTTGGCTAAGAACCTGATTGTGTGGTAGACAATCTGCTGAACTGGAGTCCAGCTCTGAAGTAAACAAACCTCAGCAACTGAAAATGACAATCTGCAATGGAGTACATCATTTCTGCAAGCAGGATGTTTTGCATTAACAACATGACAACCGCCTTGTACTATTTTTCGGATGTTGGCAGACGTCGGCCACCCATGCATCCTTTGACGAAATGGCCAATGCTTGGCTTCTTTCGGCCACTGCGGGCACCGTATGCAATAAACAGAATCTGAAGGGTTATTTTCTGCGTGAACTATTGTAAACGCTGGACCTGTACAGTAGCGCTTTTGTTCTGCAGTGTGATCAGAAGAACTAGGATCTGAAATAATTGTGGCAATACGTATAAATGGTGCTGGGCAGCAAGCCTTCTGAAACTCAAACTTCTTGCAATTCCAATTATATATCATTTTCCCCAAAAGTCGAACATTCACATATCCCGGATAATCAGGATAGGGCACGATCTGTGCACACTTAATCGTGTCGACAAAACCACTGACATCATCTGGTAGAACAGGAACGTCTTTTGTGAAGTCCAGCTCACCGGCATTGCATATCAAAGTGTCAATGTCGGCGATGCATGAATTCATGGGTTCAACATATAACTCTGTCGAGCTGCCAGATGGAAAGTTATAATGAGGCACTTTGTCATCAGACATAATGTGAAATTGCATAGAATGAAACACATCGCTGTACATCTTAGGATGCACAGGGCTGGTTGCAACGATGAATGCAGAAACGTCATCCATTCTGAATTTAAAAAACCACAACAAATTTTTCTTTACCAGCTTAAAGTCGATTACGGCTAGACCCAAACGCAACTTAAATTTATTACAAGCTTTGGTCTCGTTTAAATTGTGCTGAAGCTGGCACTCTCTGGCAGAGACGAATATAGCGAAACAGAATATGGTAGAACAGTTTATAGAATTTCAAGTGGCAGAGATACAAAGACTTGAAAGATTCTGTCTTTTGACGAGTCCTGAAAGACGCTGCAATAATCTAATCTAACATGCAGAAAACATTTCTCTAGCCTAAATGAGATCGTGGTCAACGACTCGACGGCCGCTACTAAGGAGCCTTTATTTGCATCTGACTAGCGCACATGCATACTAAGCAGATTCGTCCAGTCAAAGCCGAGAAGTGTAAGAAAAGTTCAGTTTTATAGTCGAGATTTGAAGTCCAGAACAAACTTTGCAGAGCGGTTTGTACCCGGAGCACAATTCCAGAGTCCTGGGCGCATACCTGTAGACCCCATATCTTAATAAGTACCGGTACAGCAGCTCATAAATATGTTATAATAAAACAAGACGTTGGATAAGGGATGAAAACACGGTATTAATGCTTAATTATTGCAGTTACATTAGAAGTTGGATGAGCATATTTATAGCACAAAAGTGGAAGTTGGTTGAGCGATGAAACCATGGTATTGATTCTAAATTATTGCAGTAAAACTAGACGTTGGATGAGCGATACAATAATTTTAGTAGAAGTAGAAGTTGGATGAGGGATGGAAACATGTTACAGTGGAAAATATGTTAAAGCTGGGATGAGCGATGAAGACACGTTTTGAATAATTTTACGACGCTGTAGGCCTATATAATTATTATTGTTATAATATAATTATTGGTATTTCGTTATATGCTTTGAGGGCCAGCAGCGGAAAAGGAGCTGCTGCCGAGAGTTTTTCTTGTCGACGGAATAGTCACATCTAGAAAGTCAGAAGAATTGGTCGATTGCAGACAGGGGCACGATTATTTAAATTACTAATAGATTAGAATTAGAATTAGCTACTGAAACTTGTTGATCGATTAGAATTAACCAAATCTTGTACCAAATCAATTAGATTTAGAATTAGATTTAGCTTATTCATACGCATATTTGTATTATTTGATTCATAAATTTGTCAAAGTTTAATCAAAGCATAGCAAATTACAACAGCAAGATACTGTAGATTCATAATTTTTAACAACGGAACCGATAATTATCGATATTTTATATTACTGCGTACATTTTTACGTTTTGGATAAACAAATATAAGATTATGTGTGTTTGAAAACTAATCTATGTATCAAAGAACATTTTAAACATAATGATGCTTAATTTGTAACAATAGCCTATAAACTAATCCATAGTTGTAGCGAAATATAAAGGCACGCAGCTATGTCGGTTTACTTTGTGATGCTGCAGTCAGCCATTTTCAGACATATATCGCATATTATTATTTATTTTGATCACTTCCAGACTTCCAGTGTTCAAAACACAAATAAGTAAGCAAGCAAATGTGACCCTGCATTCCCTCTACAGAATGGTATATTTGTTTCTTTTCCAGGAAGAAAAATCAATACGCTATAATAGTCGAAAAACTAAGGGGGTGGTATTCACCCCTCCCCCCGGTACCTCGGGTATATCGGGTATAACTTTTGAATGGCGTGAGATACCGGTGGCCTGACAAAATGTCATGCGACAGAATGTCACCGACAAAATGTCACCGACAAAATGTCATAACGACAAAATGTCACCTGATAAAATGTCGCCGACAAAATGTCATAAGTATAAATCAGTAAATAAGCCATAATTTTAATAATTGATAATTTCAAAAGCAAAATCTTGTAAAAAAAGCTAATAGTAGTGTCAAGTGCTTGTAACAAAACCATTTCGACGGTAAGAAAACCTCAACAAATATTTTTATAGTCAAAAGCAAAATCAGCTTACTGAATACTAATACAACGCTGGAGAATAGTGTCTGTCAAGCGATTAGACTATAGTGCTTATGTAAGTTATTGAAATGTTCATACAACATTTATATACAGGACTCTTGCAATGTCCCCCAAATAGGCAATGGAGTCTCTATTACTGTAGTCTGTAAAGAGAGTGTGGAGAGCTTCACTGAATCTTAAAAATGCCTTCGTCTTCTTTCCTGGTTGAACTCCAAGTTCCAGTTGGCGACGCAGGAGTTCCATACTGTGCTGATCTTGCTGGAGCTTACGCGCAAGTTTGGTTGTTGTCGGATGGGCAAAGCCAACAACGTCGTTGAAGGCATTGTGCCAACCTTCAACGGCGTTGTTGCTTCAAGGCAAATGTTCAAGTACACGCGCGTATTGGTTTCAAAGTGCGATGCCAAACCTTGGTTGTCCTCGCCGACCCCTTTGCTGTCTCCCGATTTAGTAGTCTTTGAGATAGTCGATGATGCATTCGAGGTCACGATACACTGGTAGTTCGGTTAGGTTTTCAAATGTGCTGATGACATCGGCTGGGGGGATGAAGGCAAGTGCAAGTCAAATAGTCCAGTCATTAAACAACAATTTTTCATGGAAGTTCAACAACAATTTTTCCAAAAGGTTTCTCGATGAGTTTCACCTCTTTGATATGTCTACGTTAAAATAAAAAAAAGTTTCCCTAAATCTGACATGGGCAACTATGTGAAAATGGGTCAAATCAAAGATGGCCGCCGTCAACATTCGGATCAGTCACCTGAAAATAAATAGTCGGGTACGGGAGCTGAAAAATATTTCACACATGGCAACCAATTAGCCCCTTTGGTTCCAGATAGTACATGGGCAGACGCGTCGAAAAAGCCCGAGACACAAATTTTGATGGCCCTCTAGCGGCTGTGGCAGCCATTTTACAAAATGGCCGACCGAAATACATATTGTTCAATATCTCAGCTTCTCCTTCTCTTAGAATCGTTATTTTGGTGTCTAAACATACATATTTAGGGACAAACATTCCATTGGAGCTAATTGCAAACACTTATCTGCACGAAATTGGCATCCATTTTCAAAAATGGCAGACCGAAATTAAACTTTGTTAATATCTCAGCTTCTAATTCACTTATAATCGTGATCTTGGTGTCCAAACATACATATTTAGGGGCAAGGATTCCAATAGAGCTAATTATAAACACTTATCTACACAAAATTGGCAGCCATTTTCCAAAATGGCCGACCGAAATAAAACGTTGTCATTATCTCAGATTCCAATTCAATTAGAATCGTGATCTTGGTGTCTAAACGTACATATTAAGGGGTAAGGATTCCATTGGAGCTAATGGCAAACACTTATCTGCACGAAATTGGCAGCCATTTTCCAAAATGACGGCCCGAAATTAAACGTTGTCAATATCTCAGCTTATAATTCACTTATTATCGTGATCTTGGTGTCCAAACATACATATTTATGGGCAAGGATTCCAGTAAAAGTAATTGCATACACTTATCTACACGAGATTTTCAGCCAGCGGTGTCATTTAGGGGAGGTGGGGATTCCCCCTAGTTTGAAAATCAACCGTGATAGGCTCATGGCGAATCAACTAGAAGCATAGTATGATTCAATCTAATTCATTTCATCATACTATTTATGAAACTTAGTGTTCTGTTCATGCTCATGTGGAAATAAAACAAATTCTAGTGTTATATAAGCAATTCAGGATGTTATTAATGTTCTCATAAATGTATATTGAACAATATTTCAGTCCACATTTCAGAACCAGTGTCCAGAAAAAGGACTCCCCGCAGAGTTACACAACATCATCCACGTCTTTCATGGTCACAAAGGCCTCTACACCGACAAAGATCAGTAAGTACATTATAGAGTGTAGAGCAGCTTTCACACATTGTCACTGTCCCCTACAGCCCTTCTTGCAGTCACATCTGAGCAGTTAACGACAGACATGAGACGCTTCGGGAAGTGTGGCTCACTTTACTTCCTTGCCTCCTTCGATCGTTTGTAGCCACCCCCATTCACCATGACATGGTAGTTTGGAACAGCTATGAACATCTGTGCATAAACGTGCATTAAACGGTCTGCCTTTCTGTGAGAATAGCTGCTTCCGAGCCTCATTCACTTCTCCTCACTGCTCGCACGGTCGTACCGAAGAACTACAGAGCGATCTAGAACATCTAGCTGATCATCAACAGAGCTGGAGGCTGATGCTAAGTAGCAGAAGGCTGGGGTGACGTCGTTGAATGTCTTCAAAATGTCCCACACAGTGCTTTTTCGATAGTCAGCAAATGATGATACTGTGTCACATCCGCTAAATGCGTGTAGGAAGGGCAAGGCTACGCACTTCTCTGGGGCGAGAGCACGTGCCATCTCAGGTATCTGAAACTTTTGCCTGATTCAACACCAACCCACGGTTTGTCAAGGCTGAGCTGTTGAACTACTTCTATGGCCTACTCCAACACGTCAGAGTCAACTGTGCGTATCATCACTTTACGATAGCCATGTTTGGCAGCATCGGCGACATGCAGGAAAATCAGCTTCCTCCTGAGTAGGCCCTACACGAAGAAAGTGCAGTTGTGTCCCTTGGCTGATCGAGTACAGAGATAGTGCAGTTAGTCGGCGAGTAGAGATATCGAGGTTAGTCCCTCAAGTATAAACTCATCGGTTATACCGCTGTTGTAACTGTGACTGTGGTTCGTTCAGGTGTGTGACAGACAGCAAAATTCCCTCTGAGAGAAGTGAATACACAGGTATATGTGAAACAAAGGGGTAATGTTGGTGACACTTACCCTGGCAGAATCGAGTCCGAGTACTCAGAATCGAAGGCTACAAGTCCGTGCGCTCCCGGGCACAAACGTAACTTTCATAATGTGATTCAGAGAATCTGATTCATAGGACACTAAAGCGGAGTGAGGCCCACTCTACTGACAGAGGTCGCGGGTCAGAATGATTCGGAAAACGTAACGATACACGGTTGTGTAAACCGATTAAGGATATACTCGTTATATACAGCAGGTCAGAGTTCTAGGTGAGGAGTAAGAAACCCCAGGTGGGGAGATTTACACAGACCAAGAGAGTTACCGATACGTGAAAGTCTGGGTAGACGGGTACCCATGTCAAAGGGCAATTAGCGCAGGCCAAGGGGTTACGAGTAGTGGGTTACCCAGGTAGATCGATATATGCTACTCACAACGCACAGCTCTGAGAACTGACCGTAGTGCGGGGTTGGGTCCCTGGTGCTTAGGACGGAACGAAATTATGTGTGTATCTATAGACTGCAGGGAGGGTTAAAGAAAGAGGACCTTCACTGTCAGAGTCCGTAGATACCCTATCGGTATATCTTACAAAGCAGAATTATCACTGATCATTGCCAAAACAAGTAGGAGTAGGGGAACTTTCTCTGTAAGTTGTGGTGCTTGACTGCATAAATGTGAGGCCGGAATGCCACACACGGAAATGGATCGAGGGACACGACGTGACGGTGGGAAGAAGAAGCGTTACCCTGTAGACAAGTGCTTAGTACAGAGTGACCTAGAGATTTATCACCAGCATTGTCTAGGGCGAATTGACGTAGACACAGGTCACAGGTATTGTCTAGATAAGTTAGAAAATTGTTAGTATTCCTTGTCCTCGGAACTTACAGAACGTTTGGCGTATATTAACACCATGCATACCATTTTAACACTATACCTATTGAGATACATGGTTTACCGAATATCTGACTCTTCAAACACAAATTGCGAAATACATAATAAATCAGTCGTCAGATTAATGTGTGAACACTGTTTGTTTAGTCAAGTCTGTAAGAATGCTGCTTGTAATGTATCATACCAACCGCTCTACTTGTAGTTCAATAAAGGGTGAGCCCACTTAGCGGTAGGCTACCTATGTTCCCATGGGCGTCCGCAGGGGGCGCATGGGGGCGCGTGTGCGCCCCTGGATTTTGCGCATATTTGCAGCCCTATAGAATTTCTGATTATTTTGTTATTATGATTACTAAACACGATTTTCAACGTGATTATCGGAAAAACACTAAATTCTTTAGGTAATTATTTAAAATTAACACAGGAATCATAAGGTAGTAGTGTACCGACCGTTAAAATGCGGTACGTTCTACAAGTTTGACCTATATCTTTGTTTCGGCGGATTTTTTGAAAATTTACCGTTTAGAGTTCACTCTTGGTAATATAGAAATTCATGTTGTCAACCCGAGACAACATGAATGCTCTCATGAGACGGCGAAATGCTCTCAGTCCTATCGGCTAATTGGTATCGTATTCTTTTCTGTTGTTTTTAGCCGATCGCTTGCGAGATAACAGTAAGCCGCGTAGTCAGAACTTTATATACGCCTATATATATATATATACATACACCGTGTCTCAATAAAAACTGTGCAAAATTGTTTCTGTCAGAACTTCGTCAAATTTCCACCAATTTTAATAAGTTTTGGTAGGTAGATGGCAAAATGGCTGAAATTTTATGCTATGCATACATTTTCCACCTCACCTGACTCATATCACCGCAGTACCTTGTTAAACACAGATGTACCAATTTTCATGTAACGCTTAAATTTTAACAATTAGAGTGCTCAGATTTTGTCGCCGTCTAAGCGCTTGTGTCCGTGTAAGCGGGGCACATTTCGAGCACCAATTCTAACACTTTTAAGCAGATCTGTCATAACAATTAAATGTGCCCCGCTTACACGGACACAAGCGCTTAGACGGCGACGCCACTGGCCGATAGCAGCATCAACGAATGACTGGTCAAAGAGCGCCCACTCGTCGATCAGACGCGTTTTGAGTTCGTCGACGTTGGCTATTCTGGAGCGGTAAACCTTCTCCTGCAGCACACTCCATATGCTATTGTCGACTGGGTTAAGATCCGGTTAATTCGGCGGCAACAGTGTTGGAGGTATGAAGTCGGGCGTTTCTCGCTCCAGGAAAAGACAGCGTCGCGTGCTCGATGCACCGGGCGCCATTTTGTTGAAAGCCAAAAAAGTCGCCCTGGGATATCCGGCGTATGTCTGGCAGTAGCTTTTGGGCAAGAAGGTTGTCGCGATAGTATGCCCCATTCACTTTGACGCCCTCTAACGAATTGATGAACAAAATCTGAGCACTCTAATTGTTAAAATTTAAGCGTTATATGAAAATTGGTACATCTGTGTTTAACAAGGTAGTGCGGTGATATGAGTCAGGTGAGGTGGAAAATTTATGCATAGCATAAAATTTCAGCCATTTTGCCATCTACCTACCAAAACTTATTAAAATTGGTTTAAATTTGACGAAGTTCTGACAGAAACAATTTTGCACAGTTTTTATTGAGACACGGTGTATATATATGTACATGTATAATTGTATATACATAAACATATATAGGTCTAATTGACACTGGCTGTAGCGACAGTCTCTAAGTAATCAGATTCTTCCATTAGATGCCAGCTAACGCACGTTCTGCACTTTTTAAACATACCCCACTCGCTTCGGAACCAGTCCCAAGCCTGGATGAAGGAGGAATGCGAATTTGTTGATCTTTGTTGTCGCACGGGTCGTTAAACTGAAACTTCTATTAGCACGCTTTGTGAGTCAGTCGGGCAGTATGATAGAAACGGAAAAGACTGGCACTTCTGAGTAGGACAATTTCGTAGGACTGTGAGGATCGACTGCGTTGACGCCGTTGAGGGTCGAAGAAACTTGTTTCGTGGTTTGACGTGTATGGTCTAGGCCTACGTACGCTCTCTTAATTGAAAGTGAGCGCTGAATAAAGTCTGTCTCCGTACCCGTTTGACGTGTGTTGTCTTGCTGTCCCTGAACGAAACCGAATTCGCCTTCGACTGGGAAGGTTGGTTTCTTCGTATTTAGCCTACTTTGAGGGAGGGAATATAGAGTAAGAGAATATTTGCGCAAACCCTACTCCAAGTCGGAAGCTGGTTGTTATAGGCCCTAATCTTATAAAAAAAATAATGACAGTAGCTTCTTTTGTATATAATAAGCTCAATGAATAGGCCTAATATAATAAAATTGACAGTGTGACTGTGTTTAACTTCCACATTCAGTTTCGTGGTAATTTGGCTAAATATAATAATTTAATTATTAACTAACGTTTTTTCCTTTTGTGTTGGCTGTGCATACCGAATAAATACGTTGCCCACAGTCCAGTGCTTGCCCACTGTTATTAGTAAACCTGCAGT
This sequence comes from Aporrectodea caliginosa, assembly GCA_020284085.1. Classification (NCBI taxonomy): domain Eukaryota; kingdom Metazoa; phylum Annelida; class Clitellata; order Crassiclitellata; family Lumbricidae; genus Aporrectodea; species Aporrectodea caliginosa. The sequence goes on along the minus strand of JACEVL010000111.1, from coordinate 480,752 downwards.
TAGTATAGTCTATTATAGAAAGTATGCAGTAGGCCTACTGATAAATTATATTGTTCAGGTCGATTGGCTGCATTGGCATGAACTTAGTAAAAGTTTCAATTGAATTCCATAAAAGGGGTTCCGCGACAACTCGTCGAACGACATTTCGTCTTACGACACTTCGTCTACGACATCTCGTCTAACGACATTTCGTCTACAAGTGTTTCTGTATCCATTAGGCTAATCAACAGAGGTCGCTTTCTTATAGTTTCGCTAAAACGTGCTATATATTCTCAGGAATCCAGCTTCTGATTACTGACAAGATTATTTTCATCAATCCAGCTTCTATTGAATGGAAACCTAGTTTCATCCTTGCATCCAGCATGATTTTCAGCTTCTATTTACGGGAAAAATTATGTCGATCAATCCAGCTTCTATTTCAACACAGGAATGTTTTCATCAATCCCACTTCTATTTCGGGAAACAGTTTTTTCATCAATCCAGCTTCCATTTTAAAGTGACAATATCAAATAACTTTGTAGACGAAATGTCGTTCGACGAAATGTCTGTAGACGAAGTGTCGTAGACGAAATGTCGTTCGACGAGTTGTCGTGACACCCATAAAAAGAACGTCTCCAGACGATTGCAATTGTTATTTCAAGAATACGTTCAGATTTCAGTCATATAAAATTTAATTATCATAATAGTTTTTGACAAATGTTCGAATGTCTGTGAATTTTTCGCATGTTGGGATCCGCGGTAGTGGATTGAGAGGTAGCCAGCGCCGATGGGTGCGAGCGTCGACGGTGGAGTGATCGGTTGCTTTCGACGCCTATTCAGTCCCTGTGACAACTATTTAAAAGTTTGCACCCCCACTAGAAAAATTCCTGCGGACGCCCGTGTATGTTCCTTGGGGGTTTCCTTACCTGTTGCTCCCTGAAGTCTCTGGTTTATGAATTAACGGTGCAAGAAAAATGTTGGTTATGGTAATGTATGATGCTGTGATCAGAACCTCGACCGTGTGTGTTTCTACCTCCTGCTACTTACTATTTTCATCTCTATAGTTCAGTCCGCAGTTGCACATTCCTTAGTTACTATTTTGATAGAGTAGAGATTTACTTAAAGACTAAACTATGTAGTAACATTGTTAGAGACCATGTCACACCTGCTGTTTGTTCTGTACACTGGCATCCTGCCTGAGAGCGTATCCGCATCAAGATGGCAATCCTCGTGAACAGTGAACGTGGCGATCATCTCCCATCCTTCTTGTCTTCCATAATCACATCTTGCAGCTCAGTTAGAGTTCGCTCTAATCTTCGATCAGCATCTGCTGGAAAGTATGTTGTTCCTGGTATACCTTCTGCGTCTTGTCTTTGGCCGGCGTTCATTCACAGATAGCGGTTCCTTCATCTGGAACTGTCTACTTCCTCGTGTTCGCAACTATCTTAACCAGACTGTCTTCGCTCTAAGCTGAAAACTTATCAAATTACAATTGTACTGTATTGTATAAGCTACTTAAATTGCATAGTATAAGTTCTTCAAGCCATTTCCAAACAAATCAAAATTCCACCAAAAGTCAATAGGCAAATCCCCGCTGGCAATGATATACATATTCGTAAGAAATTAGAGAAAGGGAAACTATAAAGCGGTTCCTGCACCCTACAATGCGATGTTTAGAAGTCTGTATTATGCAAACTTGTTATCGTACGGTACCTTGAATTTCCAGACATAGTAGATTAATATTCTTTAAAAATGATCGTCGTATACTTCTACTCCACCGGCTCTACTGGGAAACGTATAATAAAAAATACCTACAGAGTTAGCAATTCTCCCCTTGGTCAAAAATGCATGTCGTAATTGTTTTATTACATATCACTTTAAAACTCTTTGTAGGCTAATCCCCAGCCACTTAAGAATAGCTGAAGTTTTAGAACCAATGACAGCCTGGTGAATCAGTTCAATTAAATCGTGGGCCGCCAAGGCTCTGTTAAATGTCATGAGCCGGACTTCATGCAGTAACGGTCTGTGATTTTCATAATGACCAGAGTGACCGACTTTCGGCCTAGTCGATAATTGAGTCATCCCTCTCACTCTGACACCATCGTGACTAAGCTTAAAACGAGATCCGCTAAGGCTCTGTTAAATGTCAGGACTTCATGCAGTTATGGCATGACCGACTTTCGGCCTAGTCTATAATTAAATTACTAGGCCTACTCTCACTCTGACACCACTCATCCCTCGTGATTAAACTGGTGCCCTGCACTTACGTATCTTTAGAGTAGAACTTAAACATTTAGGAAATTACGATTATGAACCATATTCTTAGCTATCAGATATTCATGCAGTAGGATCATTTAACCTCTTCCCAATCCTCTTCGTCAATCTCAGTTACCCAAAAGCATAAGTTGACGTCTAAACTAAAACTTGATCAGAGATTTTAAACGACCTAAGATCGCAGGTCTGATTCGTACCTGATTCGAAATGACTCCAGACAGCATTCCCAGTTTCCACGTTTGGGCCGCTTAAGATCTTGTAGTGACATTATGACTACAGGATTACAATGACTACTAATTTTGCGAATTTGCGTTAGTCGCAATCGCTATGGAAGCGCATTGAAATAACTATATTTTATTTTAAAATGCGCCACTACTACTGGGCTAATTCACAAATCCATTGTTGAAATTCCGTGCGAACTACGGCTTTCTAAGTTAATAGGCTAATAGTTGCAGCGCTGTACATATTTGTAGCGCATTTTCACGTTCTCATGTATGTCCATATTGTATTGTATTGTATTGTATCTAAAGATTTATTTAGCACCTCTCTCAGAATAACTATTCAGAAGCGCTCTCAGCACGAAACCCCGGGGAAAAAGAAACGTCTCTAGAGAACGAGAGACCAAAGAGGAAACACTAGTCATTAGCTTAGCCCTTAATATAAATTAGGTCATTCTAAGTAGAGGGACCAACTACAGCAAATGCCCGGCGTTGAGCCAAGGCAGTCCTTGTCCAAGGAACAAAAAGATCAAGCCAATCAGCAGAGCGCAAGGAACGAGATGAGGTCTATTTATATTGCACTTATTATAGCGATAATAACGATGACCTTTCCTTTTGCATTATTTTCGCTATAGTTACAGTTATAGTTAAAAATATTTTAGTTAAGTTATACTTACCGTCAAGGTAATCGTTTTATTTTCGCTGTAAGGGAGCTTTTACTAATTTTCTGGCACAACACAGGAACTATCTCTCGTCATTTGGCTCCATCCTTGGAACCTATGTTCGCTTGTTTGGCTCAGTTGTTATTCTTCTTCTACAGTTCATTTGAGATTTAGGTCTCATTCAAACGACTCTTTTGCCAATTGACCTCAGTATGGACTTGGTTTTTGTGTGCCACATTTTGATGCTATAGGCCATTTTGTAGCAAACATTAGCGCCATTGACGATTACTTGTTTCCTATCAAACGAACTTTTATCAAACGAATTCGGTTGACAGGAATTGCAAGTAATCGTAACACGTGTCAATATCGTAAACACGAAACTTCTACAGCGCCCCAAAAAGCGAAATCGCGGGAACCAGCCTATTCACAGGACAGCAATGAAACACGTCTGTAGGCTACGAATACATAAAGGCATATATTTACGGCAAATAAGTTAGCGAAATATATCAAGTGTTAAGGCACTGGAATATTTACGTATCAACGCATAGATTTAAATAAAAAATCATTATTTTTATTACTCTTAGTGGTGAGAAATGAGAGTTGTTTTTGTTGGCGTCACTATATCGCATAAGATCAGCGAAGGGGTTTCAGTGAATGACATGTCTGTAGGCAGAACAACTCTGTATTGTATTGTATTTTCGTTTATTAATAACCAGCTGTCAAAACGCAGAAAGTAACAAAAATGCATGAATATACAGGTATGATGTTAGAGACTAAACTATTATAGCTTTGGAAAATGCACCGTTCAGCTCTATAATTCTAAAAAAGGCTAAATGGATCAGTTTACAATGTTGAGATTCCAGAAAGGTATGTAAGGGGTCGTCCATTCAATTATGTCAACAAAATAGGGGGAAAGGAAATAGCAAAAAGTCAGACAGTTGTTGACAAGGGGAGGGGTTCAGTAAAAGTTGACGTCATATAATGTCCTTCTAAATCAATACAGACCCTTCAAATGGTAGCGAAAACATTATTAAATTTAATTAAAAATGTATAAAGTGCTTAATGTTTAATACTACTAAAAAGCTGGTAATAAACTAAACTCATATATTTTGAAATTCGAGTGCGCAGACATTTTTATGCAGTACAATAAATTTTATAAAAACCCTGATTCGCTACATGTATTGAGCCATTTTGTTTCTTTTTTGTAGGTCAGTGTTTCTGGTATTGTTGACATAATTTTTTAGGGGGGTCCGTCAATGTTTGACAGTAACTTGTTGACAAGGGGGGGAGGGGGGTCAAAAACTGCCTAAAATTTGTTGACATAATTAATGGCGACCCCTAAATGTTTCTTTTACATCTGGCGTGGCAAAACGCTTTCCATGGCTGGCACGGCAAAGGGGTGGACCTGAATCGCAGATTGTATTGGCTCTCCCGTCGCTCATGGCACATTCGACGTAGAACGTGTTTGGGATCGCTTATCATGACCTTGGTCAACCAGGGATGATAACACCATTACTCGGAGAAATGCAATTGAATTACAAATTGCTTTGGGACATGAAATGTAATTCGAAATGACAAAATACATTTACGTAGCATCAATAACTGGCCATCCCTCTTAACAACACGTCGTCCGCTCTGTTAGCCAAGCATTAAACTGACGTGGCCTCCTGCGGCAGAAACCCAGCTCGCCTAAGTGGCTGAGTGAAGCTTTAGGTCGATCACAATCTCCTCCACTCAGGGAACCCACCAGGCCGGAGACGCTTACATCAGAACATCGTTGTTGCTCGCGTTACCTCATGTAGGGCGTGCGTTGGCATACAATGCCGTCGTAGATTTTCTAGATCGTGCATAGCTGAAGAACAGGAACTCAGGATATTGTCAACATGTTCCGTGACTGTCAGTTGCTCACCAATTGTTACCTCGGGGATATTAATAGTCGTTGCTCTCTTGACCGATGGTTGGGAAACAAGGGAGGACATGCATTGTTGCGTCACAACGACTACCAATTCACGGGACTTGTTGTGGTTGATATGAGGTTCTTACGCTTAGGACCAGAATGTGATACTCTCGAGCTCATTCTGTTTCGCGATCCAATGAGTAAGTAAGAAGCGTCCGCGTATTTTAGAAGCCGATTCGTGTTGAGCAGTGGATGAGAAAACACTACCGGGAATCTCAAGCTTGGAGAGTGCTTCAGTTATTGCCGTGCGTCGCATAGATCATCCGAAATCCGCCGAGGTTAGTTGAAGCCTGGATGACAGATACTACCACCGCAATCATCGAATTTTCAAAGCAAACATTCACGATTAGGCCTATTGTTTGGTGTTTTGCATTTATCCTTTCCACCGTGTCGCTATTCACACAACTGTTTAATCTGCAACGTCTTTTACATTAATAATATTACAAAGATGTTTTACATTAATTAGAATCTAAAGTCGTAGTTTTTGCCAAAGACAGCAACGCATCATGTGCTCAAATGGAAGATTGCTTTTCAGTTTTTTAAATTCGAGCATTATTTCTGATTTTGAACGATTACAGTCGATCAGGCATCTTGTTTTCAAGTACCTTGCCAGGAAATGTCTTCCAATAAAATAATGGCACTCTACAGTAACTGTGTAACGATATAACTTCTGCAGGCAAGCGATTTTCCAAGTAAATGTCTCTGGTAAAATAATTCTGAAACTCCGACTCATTTGTGCCTTTCATTTTCCACAAATGTTCATTTCGAGCGAACAGATAGCAAAACAGTGTGTGAAGCCCAAGCAAACATTGCACATCCCTGTCGAAATAAGTGTCAAGAGGTGACATCACAATTACATTTGCAAATAGAAGTTCCTTCAAATCACTCCGCAGATCTGGCTCCTCGAGAATTCGTTCACACAAATGCAAAACTTCAGGATATTTATGACAATTGTAAAGATATGCAGCACGGTAACAGTCAGCTGTGTTGCAGCGAATGCCAAAATCTTTGCATATGGCATTGTAGAATGATGTCATATTCTCCAAAGAATATTCCATGAGCAATTGAATGACGTCGTCTTCATTTAGCAACGAACTTTTATTGAGAGCTTCCGTTTTATTAATAGGATTGGTTATTTGATACACACGTAAAACTCTGTCCGCCCTCTTTGATATTCCAGAAGATCTCCAATTTGTTATAGTCATTAGAATCTCATCCAACGGAAATGTCTGGATCCGCATATCGTAAAAAGGTCGAAAATGTTTAGACAATTTTACTTTCGATAATTTGTTTAGATAGAGAGCAAATACTTCTGGTGTAATACGCAGATCAAGAAGATGCAATCTCCTATTGTAATGGAAATCAAACTTAATCTGCCTGAAAAGAAGATAAAATCCAATGATTGTGGCAATGTCTTCAATGTAGAGCAAACAGCCGGCATTCAACGTTTCTTTCTCCTCTTCCTCAGTTGTTTCATTTAAGATCAGCGTCGAGCAGAGGTCTATGGCAGTTTGATATTCCGATGCTGCAAAATGTAGAGCTGCCATGTATGCCAAAGTTGCATTGACGATAGTTTTAGATTTAGAATCCTCACATTCTAAAGCTTTTCCAAGAAGACATTTTGACATTTGGGACACGAGTTTAAATTCTAGAGGACTAATTGTTCCAGTCAAGTTTTCCATTAGACCTTGTGATGTCAGGAAAAGGACGAAACTTCTGTCTAGACTTGCTCTATTGGCTTTTGGAAAGTTATGATGTCTAGACTTCAAGACTTTCGATTGCCATGAAACTTCTCTGACAAATTCAGTGATTATGTTGCTATCGTATGTTACTTTGCTGCCAGCACAATGCGTTTGCGGCATGCAAACTGAACAGTGCTTTTACAAATTGCGGGCAACTTGTCGAGAACTCCACTGTTGGTAAAAATAAACCTAGATGAATTGTTTTATGTGAATGCTTTTATTGTACCATGAAAATGAAACCAGATCAAATGTATGTGCCAAAGTAATGCTGTATGTACCTAACGAATGTATAACTCTGCTTCCGAATGACGTCTTTGATAGTGTGCACTACAGAAAGAGAAAAGCCGATTCTAAACTGCCAATCAAAGATACTCAGTTTCCGCTTATCCATGATCTCACACATCAAGCAGCATGCCTTGGCCAAAATCTGTCACTGGATCTCTGATATCAGTGATAATGGAAACTCTCCTTAAGATCGGAAGTATGTACTTTTCCGCAAACCAACCAGTAAGGATGTCAGAATGGCAGAATTCATTCAAGCGCCTAGTAGTCTCATTAACTACTTTCTTGTTCATGCGTTCATGAAACAAGTTTGCCTGAGGAATAAAATAGTTCGGGCAATGTCTCATCTCTAACCATTCTGAAAGCCTCCGTAATATATAACAGCATATCTCAATAACAGACGAGGAATTCCACCAGTCTTGGGGCATCTCTTCACAAGACCACAGCATCAGTGTTTTAAAATGGTATGTACAGAGAACCTCATCTTCCTTTGGACAATCTTTTTTGATTAGTTCTCTTTTGGCAAAGAATCTGAGCATATGGTAGACAATCTGCTGAACTGGAGTCCAGCTCTGAAGTAGACAAACCTCAGCACCTGAAAATGACAACCTGCACTGGAATACATCATTTCTGCAAGCAGGATGTTTTGCATTTACAACATGACAACCACTCTGTACTATCTTGCCTATGTTGGCAGACGTCGGCCACCCATGCTTTCTTTCACGAAATGGCCAATGCTTGGCTGCTTTGGGCCACTGTGGACACCATACGCAAAAAACAACATCTGTGGGGCAAGTGTCTCCCAGAATTAATTTAAACGCTGGACCAGTACAGTAGTGTTCTTGTTCTGCAATGTGCCCAGATGAATTAGTATCTGGTAATTATTTCAATACGTATAAATTGACGTGGGCAGCAAGCCTGCTGAAATTCAAACTTTTTGGAATTCCAATTATATCTCATTTCCCCCAAACTTCGAAGCTTCACAAATCCTGGATAATGAGGATGTGGCAAGATCTGTGAACAGTCTATCGTGTCGAGAAACCACTGACATCATCTGGTAGAACAGGAACGTCTTCTGTGAAGGCCAGCTCATCAGCGTTGCATCTCATAATGTCAATGTCGTCGATGCATGAATTCATAGGTTCAACGTAGAACTCGAGTTCTACGTTGACCTATGAATTCATGCATCGGCGACGTTGTTAGTTAATTGTTAGTTTCTCAGACTTTGCAAGACTCTTTTACTTCCAGTTTGTTGGCATTTTTTAATTGTCCATGTTTCTGATTACTTATTTGAGTTTCCCAGAGTTCTGATCACTGTTTTGCTTTGCGTTTACCATGACTAGATTGACCATGACTAGATTGGCCTCCCATGGATCTGAAGTTGAACTAGACAACACTATGCACACAAAAAATATGGGGCTGCATAACTTCCTGGGAAATGCCTGAACAATGATTTGCATGAACTGAGAAATGCTGTGAACCACTGTAAAGCTGCTACATGTAAAATTTCGTTGATGCCCTTCTTCTTGACACACAATGTGAAATTGCATAGAATTAAGCACATCACTATACAGCTTAGGATGAACAGGGATGGTACCAACGATGAATGCAGAAACACTGTCCATTCTGAATTTAAAAAAAACAACCATTTTTACTTTAATTTGTCAAAATCGATATGAGCGCTTGCCAAACGCAACTGACAAGGGTTACTAATATTATTCGTGATAACTGAAAAGTGTACATTATGGCAATACATTTGTTTGATTTATTGATTCATGCTTTGCTTGTCTGTGTGTATAAAAAAATAGTAATGAGAAGGGGCAGCCCTGCCAACGGAACGATAGTGTTCCTTTTGGGTTAACCCTTTGACACCATGAACTACTGCAACAAATGTACATGAACTTGTATTTTGGTTGGTGATCAATTTGTGAATTGAATTGATTTGGTCATCCACAACTTCATTGTCATTAGGTTACGTGTCGATTCAAGATTTCTGAAACTGGGTTTCAACTTTAACTCTACCATCTGCATTCCTACCATCTGCATTTCCACCACCTGCTCCTGGCAGAATCACATGCACATCGCCGTCGACCATTGGCACCGTTTTGTTAACATAGTTGTATGCATGAATTGTATGATGCTGTGAGCTGCGAATCTAACTTGTGTGTTTCTACCGCCTGCGACCTACAATTTTCATCTCTGAGGTTTAGTCCGCAGTTGCGCATTCCTTAGTTACAATTTTGATTGTGTAAAGTTTAACTTAAAGACTAAACTGTGTAATAACATGCTTATAGACCATGCCACACCTGCTGTGTGTTCTCTACATTGGCTTCCTGTCTGCGAGCGCATGCGCATCAAGCTGGCAATCCTCGTGTACAGAGAACGTCTCCAGTCAGCTGTCAAACTACCTATCTTCCATGATCGCATCCTGCAACTCTGCTAAAGGTCGATCTTATCTTCGATCAGCATCTGATTGAAAGTATGTCGTTCCTATCTTTAACCCTAGGGCTACCAAGCTTTTTTGTGACGCTGGCTATATAGCAGGAGGAGGAGGAGCAGGAGCAGGAGGACTGAATCTGCTAGCTGCGATTTTAAGCAGTCTACGCAATCTTGGGAACATAACCACAGGCATACCAACTTAAAAATTAGGAGGTTGTATGATGGTCGAGCAGCTCAGTGTCTTCTTTTCACCTCTGCGATCCGGCTTCGAATCCCGGGCCTATAATGTCAAGTAAGATAGATTGCATTGTCAAACTGTGCGTAACCTTGGATGCCATCAGAGTGCCTTCTTAAATACAATACCAGCTTAAACTTTGAAATACGTGTTCGCTTGGTCTCCGAATAGCCTCGTTTGGTTCTCGTCAATTGGAATGGCTATAGATAGGTGTAGTAACAGGAGTATAGTTTTCCTTTTGTCTCCTGTCGATCGAGCAAAATGTTGTTCGAGCGTGTTGGTGAAATATACGCCATATTGGTCGACTGGACCATGTGTACTGTTGACCAACGGAACAGAGCAAAAACTAATGGTGGCATAGTTTTGCATGTTTTTTTACGGTACTTCGATCCAGCGCAAACGTCAACGACCTCATCAACTCTAGATCGGTGGAAGTTTGTCACGATATCAAAGACAATAACATTGCAGGACACAGAGTTATGTCTCTCCCAAAGGAATAACGTTATGACATTTTGTCACGCTATTTTGTCTTTTCCAATTCCATCCCATTTGGGTTAGAGATAAAACATCAGAAATCGACGCGCTGCTTCTAGTACTTAAAACTGCGATATTCTGATCTATACGCAAATGCAGAATTGTGATCAACTGATGATGTAAGTCGACTGCTGCCTTCCTGCATCATCGTAATCGTAATCTCCAATCTTCTAAAGCGCCACTCGAAAGCCAATCGCAGGGCACCAGCTTATTCACGAGCGCTGCGTCGAGTCAGAGGGTAGTCCGAAGGAGGATCAGAGAGGCTGAATACCTGTTAAGGTGGGAGTCGTTTAGGTTGAGAGTTGAAAAGTGGAGGATCAGATGAGTTGGGGACGAATTCTTGAAGAGATGAGACCAGCTTTGAGTGGAAAAGCCAGAGGGGTGATAGATAGAAGCAGATGGTGGTGGGTGATTGACAACCAACTTTGAGTGGAAAAGCCAGGGGTGATAGATAGAGGCAGAAGGTGGTGGGTGATTGACAACAGAAAATTTGCCTAAATGTTTTGTGGCAGATCTGTCCAGAGACGTGATGCGAGTCGGATATGGGATATCAGCCGGTCTGAGTATTATCGGGGTGGGGGGATGCGTATGGCGTATGATGCACCGTGTGGTACTTTCTCCCACTGAGCTGCTAAATCCATATGACTGTCTTTATCAAATAATCTATTACTGCTAGATTTCGTCGTCTGCCGAAGACACCCCAACGATGCTTTGGCTGATCAAAACTAGGTAAAGACCATTGTAAACATTTCTGTGAAGCATCTGTAGTAACAGACCCAACAGTCACTCAGCTGTGGGAGCCGAGTGATGATGACGGCCATTCCATCTCCAAAGATATATATATATATATATTTATATATATATATATATATATATATTATATATATAATGTACATATTATTACGTATATATGTGAGTATATATGATCAGTCCGGAATATTCAATCTGCTTTATAGTCCTATAGTACCAATTGCTAGTGTGGCTCACAGACGTAAACATGTTTGATATGAAATAAGACTCAAAGTTACTTACAGCCAGAGAGCAATGTTTCTTTTATTTCTTTCTATATGTAACCTGACGCCCAAGCAAACATCGATGACGCTCAGCCACAGATGTTGAAGCCTTCATCACGACACACTACATAGAAAACCCTCAGTCGATCAGTCATCTTCCGTACATGTCTAGTAGTCGTGCAGTAGCTTTGGTTGCAGACCACAGTTGTTTTTTATCGGGCCACATTTCACATCGTGAGTTGAATGGACAATCGGTTGTCGATGCATCAAAAACATCGTCTGCCGTTGCTCAGTGGCTGTCTATGTGGACGTGTGTCTGTATGTGTGTGTGTGTGTGTGTGTGTGTGTGTGTGTGTGCATCACTATGTGTGCCAGTCTGTGTCGGTCTGTGTCGGTCTGTGTCGGTTTGTATTTTGTGTACGTGCTTCGCTGTAAAATTGAACAAATGAATCACGAAAAACGCGTTCGACGGACGTTTTGATATCACTAGATCGTCTTCTCGTCTCCTTCTGGTGCCTCGGGTATATCAGGTATAACTTTTGAATGGCGTGGGCTACCACCATGATATTTATCTCAAAATGTGCGCCAATGAATCTGCTACAGCTACCTAAAATGCAAAAATTATATTCCATATGGAAAAAATTATGCATAAAAACGTAGGGTTGAGGGGGTGGGGTGGCAACTTCTTGGTAGCCCGAGGGTTAACTGGCGTTAATTCATAGTTGCTGATTCCGCCATCTGGAACTCACTACCTCCTCACGTTCGCAACTCTCTTAACGAGTGACTGTATTTCGCTCTAAACTGAAAACTTACCTATTCCAGTCTACTCATGACTCGTAGAATGTGGTTGCCTGACTTCCATAATTATACACTTCTGAATGTTGTAACAAGGGCAATATCAATGTACTGCTATACCGTATTGTATTGTATAAGTCACTTAAATTGCTTAGTATAAGTTCCTTAACCCATTTCAAAACAATTCACAACTCGACTAAAGTCAATAGGCCAATACCCGCCGGCAATGAAATACAAATTCCTCAGAAATCAGAGAAAAGGAAACTATTAAGCGGTTCCTGCACCCTACAATGTGTTGTTTAGAATACTGTATATTCAGACTTATTATCGTACGGTACCTTGAATTTCCGGCCATAGTAGATAAAATTCTTTTCAATTTCTCGTCGTATACGTCTACTCCACCGTCCAGAGACGTATAATAATAGACTACATTGAGAGTCAGCAACTCTCCCCTTAGTCAGAAATACAATTCGTATTACAGATCAATATTAAATTCCTTGGTAATCACCAGCCATTTAAGAATAGCTGAAGTTTCAACCAATGACAACCTGGTGAAAACACGTCAATTAAAACGAGATCCGCCAAGTCTCTCTTAAATATCCGGACTTCATGCAGTAGGCCTAAATAAATAATGGCCTGTAATTTTTAGATAATGACTAAAGTGACCGCCTTTCTGCCTATTCTATTATTGAGTCATCACTCTGACACCACTCATCCCTCGTGATTAAACTGGTGCCCTGCACTTAGCTTTAGAGTAGAGCCTTAAATTTAAGAAAATAACGATTACGAGCCATAATCTCAGCTATCAGATGTTCATGCAGTCGGATCATTTATCCTCTCCCCAATCCCTTTCGTCAACCTCAGTCGCCCAAACGCATAGATTATGTTGACGTCTAAACTAAACAATGGTCAGATATTTCAAGCGACCTGAAATTGCATAGGTCGTCATGAATGTCATCTATTAGTAGCCGCTTGTAGTTAAGATTATATAGTTAAGTTCTTAGTTAAGAATTATCTAGTCTTTTGCTATAATCTGATTTGAAGTGTAGTATATTATTCTTAATACAATTGATTATTTTAGCTGTAGGCTATAATTGACCTTTGAGGTTCAGCCATTAGATGGGGAAATTTGTTTACTGTGCTGACCATCTTGGTGATTTTTTGTAATTCCTATAAATAGGGTGGCCCTAAAATTTTTAAAACATCAGTTCAGCGCTTCATCTGTTACCCTAACGTAACGTTGAATTGACGCACCATTAGATTGACAATGCAATTTCGGGTTAAAATTCGACTTTATAATTTTTTTTTCTCATACTAATCATCTAAATAATATAACATAAATAATTTTTTTATATACTAACTTATGCCCTATGATGTATTTAAAAATTAAAAATTATACATTATAATTTTATTCTTTGTGTAAGCCGCCCAAAGGAGAAGACGGAAATTTATCTAATTTGCCTCCGGTTGTGAAATATACCCAACTATAGTGGCCCTACTCAGTGGGATTCCCTTATCCCTTCTGGCTTTCCTTTGCCTGCCAAAGTAGTATCCCTTTGTGTCTATTGATGTTTTATTGTCATTATTAATTTGGTTACAATAAAAGAAGAATTTTATTTTATTTGAGTTCTGTCAATGTCTCTTAAGACCATATGACAATATGCCAATATGGGATCCATATGCCCTACCATGTGACGTTCCCTTTGGGGTAGGCCTAACCCACACCATTCTTTTTTTACCAAGCGGCTTCTCACTTCCCTCTACAATAAACTTGTTTATCCCGTCTCTCATCAACATGTCTCTTCTCTCTGCCTTCTTGATATTTCTGCAGCCTTCGACACCAATGACCACAGCATATTACTCCAAAGACTGTAACTGGTTCGGTTTCACCGACACTGCTCTCCTCTGGATTCAGTCCTATCTCTCTTCCCGATCTATCTCCGTTAAAACACCAGAAACCTCATTCCAATCATGCCTCTCTCACTTGTGGTGTTCCGCAAGGTTCTGTTCTCGGCCCCCTCTTGTTCATCCACTCACTACTCAACTCACTCATCATAAGCAGCCGCAGTCGACCATCGTATATATGCTGACGACACCCAATTGTTCATCTCTTTCTCTCCAAACAGCTTCTCCGACTCCATTGATCATCTTTCTTCCATGTGGTTACCCAAATCTCCTCCTGGATGACCTCAAATCTCCTGTGCCTGAACCCCTCTAAAACTGAATTCCTACTCATAGGCCTCCGTGAGCAACTCAAGAAAATTCAAGATCCCTCTATGTCCCTCAACCTTGACTCTGCATCCACCCACACGTTCATTGCAAATTCTTCTGTCCGGAACCTATGTGTTACTTTTGCCTTAGACTATATATCTTCTCCGATCACATCATCCATCTTTCCAGCTTTTGCTTCATGCATATCCGTGACCTTCGCAGAATTCGCCCAATACTCGACTTCAAAACTGCATCTACAATCGCTACATGTATAGTTGACGCCAAATTAGATTACTGCAATGCTCTTATCCTGAACATAGACAATTAGACATCACCCAAATAAACCGCCGCAGGGTTTTCAGAATGCCCTCGCCCATGCTGTCACCAAAACCCCCAAACATTCCCAACATCACAACAGCCTGTCCTAGATTCACTCCACTGGCTCAAAATTCCTGAACGAATACAATTTAAATTCATATCACTCACCTACAAACTTCAATCCTTCCGTCAGTTGTTCACGGTTCAATTTCTCATCCACCCTAACCCTTGTCCGTCACCTCATCATTGCCCTAGATTCACTCACTGGCTCAAAATACCTGAACGAATACTTTAAATTCACCTACAAACTTCAATCCTTCCGTCAGTTATTCACGGTTCAACCTCTTCGTTCAACCCATTTCTCATCCACCCTAACCTTATGCCCGTCCGTCACCTCATCACTTAAATTTGTAAATCGCTCCCTACTCCATGATAACCATAGCTGTCCCGCCTCGTTGGAACAAACACTCGCCAGGGTTACGACAAATATCCGATCCATGCCACGAATGCACCAAAGCCTAACGCCATTAAATGTTTCAGCGCAGTTAAAGCTATTGTCACAGCCGAAAAGAATCTTTAATAAATACGGTAAAAAATTCTTGATAAAACCGCTATTACAAAGTAAACACTTTAAGTTTAGAATTTAAACTTTAAATTATAAACCAACAAGCAAAAACACGTAGTAGAAGCATGTTTGCTTTTGCGTATTGACTGTAAGCATTTATTTAGCGCATATTCTACGTAACTACACAGAGTCGGTAGAGTAGTTGTACTTGTTATATATTGCGACATGCGATTAAAAATTAATCGCATTATTACAAATTTTATTCGTGCGATTAATTTCGATTAAAATGTTTTATTGTTGCCCACTAATAATTGTACTGCATTGTATTTCCAAATATAAAATTTAATAACTAGCTGTCAAAACGCAGCAAGTATCAACAATGCCTGATGATACAGTTATGGTGTTAGAGACTAAACTATTATAGCTTTGGATAGTGCACAGTTCAGCACTATAAGTATATAGTTCTAACAGGGCTAAGTGGATTAGTTTAGAATGCTGAGAGTATACGACTGGGCGAGATTCTAGAGAGCAACTAGTAGGTGTCTTATTAGTAAGTGAGTAAGATAAGTAAGTAATTAAATAAATAAGTTAGTACGCGAGTAAGTAAGGAAGTAAGTAAGTAAGTAGCCTTTATTTGCATCTGACAAGCGTACATGCATTACATTGTATGCAACGATTACAAACATTTTCAAATAAACTATGACAGTAGCAGATTATAAAGTTACACAAGCACAACTAAATTATAACCAAGTATGCATCGGTTAACAAAACTTCTTCTAAACAAAAGGCAGCATGAAAGGATATCCTCTAATGCGAAGTGAGTACTTGTGGCAAGAGCTTATGAATGCCGTGGCCAAAGAACTGGGATTTTCGAAAGAGTTTTCTGTCTGCTCTTGCAATTAGCTCTTCTGCGGTATGGTTCTTATCACACTATTTGCCAGCTGCGAGCCTTTATCAGAGCTGCATTAATGCGCGCAATATCATAAATTATGATGTTTTGTGTGAACGAATTCTCGAGGAGCCTGATTTGCGAAGTGATTTGAAGGAACTTGTATTTGCAAATGTTACCGTGATGCCACCTCTTGACACTTATTTCGACAGGGATGTGCAATGTTTGCTTGGGTTTCACACACTGTTTTGCTATCTGTTCGCTCGAAACGAACATTTGTGGAAAACGAAAGGCAGAAATGAGTCGGAGTTTCAGAAATATTTTACCAGAAACATTTACTTAGGGAAGGACTTACTTACATCACTTATATCTTCCATTAAGTTAAGCTACTGCGTACGGTGCCACTATTTTCTTGGAAGACATTTCCTGGCAAGGTACTTGAAAACAAGATGCCTGATCGACTGCAATCGTTCTAAATCAGAAATAATGCTCGAATTTAAACAGCTGAAAAGCAATTTTCCATTTGAGCACATGATGCGTTGCATTCTTTGGCAAAAACTACGAAAACTATAGAATATTATCATTGTAGAAGATGTTGCAGACTAAGCATTGTGTGAATAGTGACATGGTTTTAATGATAATTCCAAAACCGCAAACAATAACCGAGATTGCTTGCTTTAAAAATTCGATGATTACGGTGTTGATGTCTGATCTCCAGGCTTCAACTTACCTCAGAGGATTTCTATCCGACACGCGGTATTACTGAAGCAGTCTCCAGTCTTGATATACCCCATAGTATTTTCAACTGCCTTATCAATTACCTAGATTGCAGAAGTAAGTAAGTAAGTATCTTCTTTATGCAACTGCATATCCGCACTTTGGCTTACATGAAATTAAACAGTATACAGCATTCTTGTTAAAACCCGTTTTTTTCATTACATTTTCAGCCCGTGGGACTATTCGGTCTTGCGGTCTGGGATGCAGGGTATAGAGGAGTGTCTTTACAGGAGGAAGAGTGGGTTCAGAACATGACCCGTGTCTGCCAAGGCAGCAGTAAAGAGGTTCCCATCTGCCGTTCTTAATAGCTGTTCTAATGTTGTGTTATCCCCTGGTAGGTAGCGTAGCCGCACCAGGCGGTCCATCACGGACTGTAGTCTATTGCGCAGTGATGCCAAAATAAACCCTCACCATGCCGGTGACGCGCATAACAAGCGGGACACAGTGATCTTTCGCACAACATCGTGTAATATTGGTCATGCAAGGCCATACTGCAGTGATGGGCACAATTCTATTTTTGAAAATACTTTTCTATTTCAAAAAAATAGAAAATACTATTTTTATTTTCTATTTTCAAAATACTTTTGAAAATACATTGTAAAAGTATTTTGAAAAATAGTTTTGAAAAGTATTTTGGAGAATTCAAAATACTTTCCCAAAATACTTTCCAAAATACTTTTTGTAAAGTACTTTTCAGAAATAAATCTTACAAAACTTCTGCCAAAATGTTTATTCAATGTAAAAATGCTTAATTAATAATATTCGGTTTTACATCAACTAGGCCTACTTGTGAGTTTGTTGTATCAGGATTATATATCAGGGTTCTCTGTTTGGTCTTCTTTTCTTTGCATTAAGCCTATACATACCTATTTTCCTACACCAGAAGTATTTTCTCTCTATCTAAACAAATTATCGCATGTAAAATTGTCTAGACATTTTCGACCTTTTTACGATATGCGGATCCAGACATTTCCGTTGGATGAGATTCTTATAACTATAACAAATTGGAGATCTTCTGGAATATCAAAGAGGGCGGACAGAGTTTTACGTGTGTATCAAATAACCAACACTATTAATAAAGCGGAAGCTCTCATTAAATGTTCGCTGATAAATGAACACGACGTCATTAAATTGTTCATGGAATATTCCTCGGAGAATATGACATCATTTTACAATGCCATATGCACAGATTTTGGCATTTGCTGTAACACAGCTGACTGTTACCGTGCTGCGCATTTTTACAATTGTCATAAATATTCTGAAGTTTTGCATTTGTGTGAACGAATTCTCGATGAGCCAGATCTTCGGAGTGATTTGAAGGAGCTTGTATTTGCAAATGTAATTGTTATGTCACCGCTTGACGCTTATTTCGAGAGGGATGTGCAATGTTTACTTGGGCTTCACACACTGTTTTGCTTTCTGATCGCTCGAAATGAACATTTGTGGAAAACGAAAGTCACAAATGAGTCAAAGTTTCAGAATGTGTTTACCAGAACCATTTACGTAGAGAAGAACTTACCTGCATTACTTCTAGGCTCTAGTTACTGCATACGGTGCCACTATTTTCTTGGAAGACATTTCCTGGCAAGGTACTTGAAAACAAGATGCCTGATCGACTGTAATCGTTCAAAATCAGAAATAACGCTCGAATTTAAACAACTGAAAAGTAATCTTCCATTTGAGAACATGATGCATTGCTTACTTTGGCAAAAACTACGACAACTTTAGACGTTGTAGACTAAACAGCAACGAGGCAGAAATTATAAATGCAAAACACCTAACAGTGACCGTGATTGCTTGGTTTGAAAATTCGATGATTGCTTCAGCGGATTTCTGATGATTCTATCCGACACGCAGCAATAATTATTAGGGCCAACTTAGGCACTGTGCAGGCTTGATATGCCAAATATCTTCTCAATTGTCTGGATTAGATTGAGCATGTTTCGAATTTTGAAGGCCTCATAGCCTCGTTTGCAACTATCAGCGCAAGTGTGGTCCAGTGAACGGTTTTTCGCCCCCTGAATTCATCACCGGAATGGCGGATTAAAATACGCGGACGATTCTTACTTATTGGTCCCTCTGAATTCATCACTGGAACAGCGGACCTTCATCCATTGCACAACCAGAATCGGCTTCTAAAATACGCGGACCATTCTTACTTACTCATTGGATCGCGAAACATTGGAACAGCAACGAATTAGCTTCAGAATATCTCATCCTGGGCTTAAAGTAAGAACGTGCATATCAACCACGCCAAGACCCGTGAGTTGGTAGTCATGCAACGCAACATGTCCTCCCTTGCTTCTCAACCATCAGTTACAGGCGTCAAAACAGCGACGACCATTAATATCCTCGGGGTAACAATTGGTGGGAAACTGACAGTTACGGAACACGGTGACAATATCCTGTGGTATATCAACGCAGATCGTGATCAGCGACTTAGTCGAGCTGGGTTTCTGCCTCAGGAGGAGCCAGTCAGTTGAAAGCTTGGCTAAGCGAGCGGACGATGCGTTGTTCAAGGCCATGATAGCGATCCCAACCACGTTCGACGTCGATTGTGTCATAAGCGCCATGAGCGCCGATACAATCTGCGACTCAGGCTCCATCCGTTTGCCCTGCCGGCCAAGGATAGCAGGAACTTTTCAACACGTCAGATGTATAAAAACATTTACTAGCTGCTTTCTGGAATCTCGCCGTCTCACTTTCAAATTGTAAACTAATCCAATTAGCCTTATTAGAACTATGTTCCTACATATAGTGCTAAACACACAAGCTATAATAATTTAGTATCTAACACCAAAGCTGTGTTATCATGCATTGTTGTTACTTGCTGCGTTTTTCTCCTTTCGGACAGCTGCCCTAGAATCTCGCCCAGTCTCGCTGTCAACTTTGTAAACTAATCCATTTAGCCCTCTAAGAACTATACTTATAGTGCTGAACAGTGCAGTATCCAAAGCTGGTAATAGTTTAGTCTCTAACATCATAACAGTAGGCCTATCATTATACTCATGCATTTGTTGCTACTTGCTGCGTTTTGACAGCTAGTTATTTATTAAAGAAACTACAATACAATACGATACAGAGTTGTTCTGCCTACAGACTTGTCAAACTGAAACCGGTTGCTGATCTTTTGCGGTGCAGTGACGCCAACAGCAACAACAAAACATAAAGACGCCACCTAGGTTCCAAGGGTAGAACCAAACGACGAGAGATAGTTCCTGTGTTGTGCCAGAAACTGAAAAAGCTCACTGACACAGTGTTATTTTCGTTAGCGATGTCGAAAATGCTTGTTAATGAAAACAATATGATTTCGTTAACGATAACTATGACTGTACCTGATAAATCTTTAACAATAACTGTAACTATAACGAAAATTACAAATATTTCCAATAACAATAGGAAAAATTCATCGTTACTATCGTTACAAAAAATAAGAATAAAAAATGCAATGCGGAACAAACATGAGAACGTGAAAATGCGCTACGACCATGTAGCGCTACAATTATATTAGTATAGGGTGTGTATGGCACACACAGGAATTTGAGAGAGGGACAGATTGAAGACAGACCGAGACAGTCAGACAGACACACTGATATAGAGACACAGACAGAGGCAGAGAGAAGGACAGACAGAGATACAGAGCGAGAGGGAGACGGTCAGACAAAATATAGTCAGACAGACAGGGAGAGAGTCATGAGGGAAGGCAGAGACCTGTGCTATGCGTAGGCGTTGCAGGAATGCACTATCGTGCGTAGCACAGGTATGGGAATCGTGCCCGTGGTTAAGCCACACAGGCCTGCACGTGCAAATATGTAGACAGGGCGACGCCGACCGAAAGAATACTTAAGTGTAGCGTTGAACTGTAAAGTAGCTCAGCTCAGTCGGTCGGAGTCGCTGCTGAAAGCTGCGCTGCTGGTGACGAATAAACTGCTCAACGACATCATCCGAATGTTCTCGTATTCATCTGTTGGTCGACAACTCGGAATATCGGTCGACCAACCGACATTACATTAGCATGTATGGATTTAGAAGGTCGTGGTTAGCCCCAGATTTCGAATTTGTGAATTAGCTCAGTTACAGTGACGCATTTTTAAATATCAAATTTCGTTATTTTGTAAACGCTTCTATAGCGATTGGAACTGTACATTACTAGCACAAATTCGCATGATTTGTGGTCATAGTGGGCTAATCTTGTAATGAAAATGTAATGAAAATGTCTCTAAAGTTCTTGAGCGGTCGCAAGCCTGGGAATGCTGTCTGGAGTCATTTCAAGTACGTATCAGTCACAAATAAAAGGTCGTGTATCATCAGCGGTGTTGGTGGTTAAATGAGGGGAAGTTATGTGGCCGCCTCATAGCTGGTAAAAACACGACTTATTTAGCCTAGTCTTCGAGGTAATCCGTTAATAATGTAAAGAAAATCGGAGGAGGGGATTTTGGAAAAGTTTGATAATTCTTAACAAGATGGAGGGGTGTTCAAGGCATCGAATTAACATTGAAACAAATGAAATATTATTTGTTTGCAGTGATTCAACAAATCCAAATCATTCACAGAAAATTAATTGGGCCAAATCCTTGACCAGTTGTTTCCCATAATCAACACACAAAGTCCCTTCAGAATGGTTGTTTGTTTAAAATTAAATAATAATGCGGCTAAAAACTTTCGAGTTCGCATACGAATCCGATATGTTCTGGGATATTATCACTTACTCCTCAACGCAAAAGGATTCTGTCAATGCTAGTGGCTGTCAAAAGACTGAGAGAGCTTATGGCAATTAGAGCTGACACAAAATGCTGACATTATAAGCGGTGACTGGCTAGAAGAGGATGACATGAACTTGTTTCGTATTACAGTTCTATATGGCAATGACCAATCAGTTGCTATGCCCATTATCACAATAGAGGAATTTTGGCTTCTTCATTGGAAGATGATCTCAGCTAGACAAACTGGCGGTTATAAATATGTAGTCCTTTCAATGTTATACCTTTCTCGACAATTTCAAATTAGTCTAGCATTTCAGCTAGATCAAAGAAAGAGAGTCCGACAGACAGACATAGAGTGACAGAGACAAGGACACAGACCCAGAGAGATAGACAGACAGACAGAGAGAGATAGAGAGACACAGAGACAAAGACACAGACCCAGAGAGCTAGAGAGACATACAGAGACAGACAGAAACAGACAGAGACAGACAGAGACAGACAGAGACAGACAGAGACAGACAGAGACAGAGACAGACAGAGAGAGGGAAACAGAGAGCGAGCTGCATTTTCTGTGAGTTCGTACGATGGATCAGATGTTGCAGTAATCAATCTTTCAACAACCGGCAGCTCCAGTCCAAAGCATGGAGGAGGATGGCGACGTTAATTATCATTTTTATGTTAATCAGCAACTAACCAAAATTCAACAACAGCAAAGTCACATAGTAGATCATATGTTGCCCGTATTGCTACATGGTCTTGGATGACATTAACACGTCTCCAACAACCGACGATTTTAGGTCAAATAATTATGATCAGTATTCGGTTTAGACGCCAACTTATGCGTTTGTTCGACTGGAACTGATGAAAGTTCAGAAGTGCACACGCCTCGATGGCGCAGATGCAATTATATTGCAGACCCGTTGTGCGCTTTGGATGCGCTGACGGTTCCTACACAGTAACCGCCCCAGACGAGGATCGAACCCGTACTCTCCGCGTTACAGGTCAACCGCTTTAACCAGTCGGCCACTGTGTCGCAGAATCATTTCAAGTACGAATCAGTCACAATTAAAAGTTCGAGTATCATCAGCCACCAGTGTCTTCAACGACCTACGATTTTTATGTCCTTTGAAATCTCTGATCAAGTTTTAGTTTAGACGTCAACACATGCGTTTGGGCGACTGAGATTGACGATAGGGAGGAGATGGGGAGAGGTTAAGTGATCCGAGTGCATGAACTTCTGATAGCCGAGAATATGGCTCGTAATCGTAATTTCCTAATTTGTAAAGCGCTACTCAAATGCTAAGTGCAGGGCACCAGTTTAGCGACGAGGGATGAGGGCGCCAGAGTGATAATGCCATTACTGCATGAACTCCGGCTCATGATGACATTTAACAGAGCCTTGGCTGCATTTTTGGTGAGTTCGTACGATTCAACTGAACTGTTTCACCTGGCTGCCTATGGTTATAAAACTTAAGCTATTCTTAAATTGCTGGGGATTACCAACAGTTTCAATGTGATTATGTCATATGACATGTATTTTTGACCAAGGGGAGTAGTCTATTCTTATACGTCTCCCAGTAGGGCCGGCGGAGTCGGCGTATATGTAGAGGAATTTCAAAGAATTTCTTCTACTATGTCTGGAAAATCAAGGTAATATACGATAATAAGTTTGAATATACAGTCTTCTAAATATCTACTTCATGTTGCCGTTGATATTACTGGTAATAAATCTCTACGCATAATATATCAACATACCTGGGTACCCCACTACCCGGACGTTAACGTTTCGTAACTCTCTTGGTCTGCGTTCATCTCTCTTGGACCTGAGTACCCGACTGACCAGACTCTAACGTATCGGTAACTTTCTTGGTCAATGTTAATCTCCCTGCCTGGAGTTTTCGTACTCCTCACCTAGGGTTCTACCCCGCTGTATCTGAAATGGACTATAACGATTCCAGCAACACAACAGTGTTATTTCTATTAACTGTAACTGTAACTGAACTAGCAAAATAACTGAAAAATGTCTTGCAGTTAACTGTAACTGTAACTGAAACTGAAAATGACTGAATAACTGAAACTGTATTAGTAACTGAAAACAAAAACTGTATAACTGAAAAATATCAAAACTTAACTGAAAAATAAAACATGAGTTTTTTCTTACTTACTTTTTGAATGGTTATCCTACTCTATTCTACGGTCAGCTTTCTATACTCATTTCACTTCAGTTCCTTTTCAGTTTTCTAAGCCAGTTTCACTTCCGGTTCCTTTTCCTTTCGTTGTGTTGTCTTTGGCGCTAAACCGTAAATTTGTAAAACAATCCACGACTACGAGAATAATGTTTAATCCAAGCTGTGGTCAAAAAGTAGAAAGTGGCGTGTGGGAACATTTTGTTTACAAACACGCAGACGACAAAAGTTGATGTTGTGGTCACACCGTTGCTGGCAAGGATGTTGAAAACCGCTAGTGTGGCACGCTAATTGTCGGAACAGAGCAAGGGTTAATCTGGAATGTTGTGTTTTCCTTAAAGTAAACCCACAATACGTTAAATCGCATTGATTTGACGTGAAAATATTTCTGGTAACTGTTCAGAATACTTGTGGTCAGTGTGTCGTTAGTCATGATTTGTGAAAAATATAACTGATGCTATAAGTGAAAAATAAAGAGAAATAACTGAAACTGTAACTGAAAATAAAAAATAACTGAAACTGAAAAATCTGATTTCAGTTATTTTTATTTCATTTCATTTCATTTTATTTATTGAAACCTTTGTCAACCAATATAGAAACATAAATACAGCAAACCAATATATGCAAAACAATAAATAGACAAACCTAGAATCGGCAAAGAAAATGTTAACAAATCATTGGAACGCAGGCAACAACGGGGCCCAGAAGGGATAAGAATCCCACTAAGAGGAGGGACCCCAATTACTAAGGAGTAAATAGGGACGGAACGGATAACTTAAAGTGTCTTAGAACAGGCTACAAAACTAAAACTTGCAAAGGGAACAATATAAGTTCAAAACATAATTATGACTCTTAACTACTAAACTTAACTACTACTTAACTACTGACAACTATTAACCCAATAGAGTGTTTAATTTACTTCTCATTGATTAAATATGACTATAACTCAGTAGTGTAGTCCTAAAAAATGAAGTGGGGGAACGCCTGTATATTGAAGTAAGCAAAAAGTGCAATCTAGCAAGAATTTTGCATGGTGTGAGAAAAAAGTGGGGGAACGGCGTTCCCCCACGTTCCCCCCCACTACACCACTGCTATAACTATAATATTATAGTTAACTATGACTATAACTTTAACTGAAAAATCATAAATTAGATAACTGTAGCTGTAACTGAAAAAAAACATAACTGAAATAACACTGCAACTCAACATTCTGTTGTCAAGAAAATCACAGATGCAGTCTATTATATATTAATACATGTATTAAAAGTAGACTTTGCAGCATCGGCTACCAATGAACTTGCCATTCTTCGAACAGTTTACCATTTTGAAGCAAGCGTCAGTTGCGCTCAAAGTAGCTGCAAATAGCTGACGGGCCTTTTGGGG
Source organism: Aporrectodea caliginosa (assembly GCA_020284085.1). Lineage (NCBI taxonomy): Eukaryota > Metazoa > Annelida > Clitellata > Crassiclitellata > Lumbricidae > Aporrectodea > Aporrectodea caliginosa. The sequence goes on along the minus strand of JACEVL010000111.1, from coordinate 455,590 downwards.
CTTTTCCTGATCCAACGACAGTAACATTTAATATCAACTGCCTATACTTTGTAAAATGTGAGCGTTTGAATTGAATTTTTAAAAGGCTACTTACTTACTTACTTATCTCGCGAGTATACCCTTCACCGGGGTACACAGCCTTGTATCTGTACGTTATCCGAATCAGTCTGACCCGCGACCTCTGTCAGCAGAGTGGGCCGTCACTCCACCTTAGTGCCCCATGAACCAGATTCTCTTATTCAGATAGTGAATGTTGCCCCTTTGTTTCACACAGACCTGAGTATTCACTTCCCTCTGAGGGAATTTTGCTGTCTGTCACACACCTGAACTAACCACGGTCAAAGTTACTCCCAGTGTATCCCCGATGAGTTTATACTTGAGGGACTAACCGCACTATCTCTGTTCAGGGAACTGTCCGAAAGATCTTACCGCAGTATGAAATTGTGCTATGGCTATACATTTCAGTGAGCCTTGCTATCTCCAGTCTATGCTGACTCCAGAGATTTTTATGCACCCGAGAAGAGATGGGTGACTAATCGATTAGATTCTAACGATTATATAAAGAGCTAATACTAATTCTAATCGATTAGCTGATGCTTGATTCTAATTCTAATTCTTATTGATTAGCAATTTTTAGATGATTCTAATTGATGAATTTTCATTAAAATTATGCTAAGAACCAGTTAACCACTTCTGGGTCAAACGACTTAATCAAGTTAATGCGACAAATTTCTGAAGTGAAAGACAAAGGTTTCGTAAATCTAATGAGAGTTGCGACTCCACGATTTTGACAACAAGGAATCCATGCGAGCTAAAGAATCTACACTGTGTCCCGATGAAAAGTGGACCCCTAGAAAAAGTGTCATAACTCGGTCAAATCTTTTAGCATTTGACTGAAATTTTAAAAACGGCAACAGTAGCCATATCGCCACCAAATCCTAACGCCGTTTGGAAATGTTGGTGAATTTGTCACTTTTATGAACGTTTGAGATGCAGCACTGAAAAAAGGGAGTTTCCAACATACAAGAGCCACAAGAAGGTGACGTTCAGCTACATCTGGTGTTCAAAATGTCCTCCTTGTTCACGGACACACGACCGTAGACGTGGACACCACTGTTTGATGGCCCGGTCGATGATCACGTGGTTAAAAAACTGCCACTCTTCAATCAGACGAGATCAGGTGATGGACGTCACGAATGCGGGATTGCGCTAATGCGGCGGCTGGAACGTGCAAGAAACAGGTGCCTGCTGATTGTCTCCTCGAGAGTGGCAGTTGTTTGACCACGTGATCATCGACCGGGCCATCAAATAGTGGCGTCCACGTCTAGGGTCGTGTGGCTGTGAACAAGGAGGACATTTTGAACACCAGATGTAGCTGAACTTCACCTTCTTGTGGCTCTTGTATGTTGGAAACTCCCTTTTTTCAGTGCTGCATCTCAAACGTTCATAAAAGTGACAAATTCACCAACATTTCCAAACGGCGTTAGGATTTGTTGGTGATATGGCTACTGTTGTTGTATTTAAAATTTCAGGCAAATGTTAAACATTTTGACCGAGTTGTGACACTTTTTCTAGGGGTCCACTTTTCATCGGGACACAGTGTAGATTATCTTGCTGTTGTAACTTCCAGTACTTTGATTAAAATTTGACAAATCCATGAAACAAAATTTATACGTGTATGAATTAGCTAACTCAAATTCTAATTTTAATTGATTTGGTACAAGATTCGTCTAATTCTAATTCTAGTCGATTAAAAAGTTTCAGTAGGTAATTACAATTCTAATCTATTAGCAGTGTAACTAGTCGTGCCTCTGTCTCAGTGCATATTTTAACTGTGTAACTACTGGGACAAATGTCCCAGTAGTCTTAGGATTTTTCCAGTAGTTTTAAGATTTGTCTCAGTAGTTTTGGTGATTTTCCCAGGTAATACTCTACGTTCAATGTTAGTTTCCAATGACATTGAAAGTAGTGTAGCAGACTTTGTCCCAGTAGTCCAAATCCGTTAAAATATGCACTTTCCTGTCTGCACTCTACCAGTTCTTCTGACTTCCCCGATGTGACTATTCTGTCGACAAGGAAAGCTCTCGGCAGTAGATCCTTCTCCGCTGCTGGCCCTGGATGCCTATAACGAAATACCAATACATAGGCGTACAGCGTCGTAAAATTATTCAAAACATAGTTTAGCCATATTTTATCGCTCATCCAGCTTCTAGTTCTACTGTAACATATTTACATCCCTCATCCAACGTCGGCTTCTACTAAAATAATTTTGTTGCTCATCGAACTTCTAGTTTTACTGCAATAATTTAGCATCAGTACCATGGTTGTGTCTCTCATTCAACTGCTACTTCTGCTACAAATTTATTTGCTCTTCCATCATCCAATATTACTGCAATAATTTAGCATCAACACCGGGTTTTACTTTAACTTAATATTCATGAGCTGCTGTAACTATTGGGAATTGGGAATATGCGCCATGGACTCTGTAATTCTCCTGCAGTTCGCTCCATAAAGTATGCTCTGGTCTTCAGATCTCAACTATGAACTCAACTTATCCTGGACTTTCCATCTTGGTTTTGCATGGACGAGTCTGTTCAGTAGCGGCAATCGACTGATGCGCTGACCCTGATAAAATTTGCGCCAGAGAAATTCAGGGCTCTGCAAGATTTTCATTCTCATATCTGCCGCTTGAAATTCTATCAGCTGTTCTGGCAGCAGTTTTTTCATATTCGTCTCTGCCAGAGAGAGCCAGCGTCGGCACAATTTACTGAGACGAAAGCATAGTAACCCTTTTCAGTTGTATTTGGACAGCGCCTTTTATCGATTTTATAAGGTTGTAAAGTTAAAATGTTTGATTTTTAAATGCAGAATGAATGGTGTTTCTGCATTCATCGTTGGTACCAGCCATGTGCATCCTAAACTGCATAGTGACGTGTTTCATTCTATGCAATTTCACATTATACCAGAACAAAATCAAGTGCCTCAGCAACACTTTCTTTGTGGCAGCTCGATAGAGTTCAACGTTGAACTTATGAATTCATGCATCGACGACGTTGATACCATGACATGTAACGCTGATCATCTCGCCTTCACAGAAGACGTTCCTGTTCTACTAGATGATGTCAGTGGTTTTGTCGACACGATAAGCTGTACACAGATCTTGCCATATCCTGATTATCCAGGATTTGTGAAGCTTCAGCATTTGGGGCAAATGAGATATAATTGGAATAGCAAGAAGTCTGAATTTCAGAAGACTTGCTGCCCACGTCAGTTCATACGAATTGCCATAGTTTCAGATGCTAGTTCTTCTGGGCGCATTGCAGAACAAGAACGCTACTGTACTGGTCCAGCGTTCAGAGATATTAGGATAGACGCTTTCCCCTCAGATGATGTTTATTCCGTATGGTGCCCACAATGGCCCAAAGAAGCCAAACATTGGCCATTTCGTGAAAGAAAGCATGGTTGGCCGACGTCTGCCAACATTCACAAGATAGTACAAAGTGGTTGTCATGTTGTTAGTGCAAGACATCCTGCTTGCAGAAATGATGTACTCCAGTGCAGGTTGTCATTTTCAGTTGCTGAGGTTTGTTTACTTCAGAGCTGGACTCCAGTTCAGCAGATTGTCTGCCATATGCTCAGATTCTTTGCCAAAAGAGAATTAATCAATAAAGATTGTCAAAAGGAAGATGAGGTTCTCTGTACATACCATTTTAAAACACTGATGCTGTGGTCTTGTGAAGAGATGCCCCAAGACTGGTGGAATTCCTTGTGTGCTATTGAGATATGCTGTCATTTATTACGGAAGCTTTCAGATTGGCTCGAGATGAGACATTGCCCGAACTATTTTATTCCCCAGGCAAACTTGTTTCATGAACGCATGAAGAAGAAAATAGTTAATGAGATTACTAGGCGTTTGAATAAACTTTGTCATTCTGACATTCTTACTAGTTGGTTTGCAGATAAACACATACAGCCGATCTTAAGGAGAGTTTCCATTATCACTGATGTCAGACATCCAGTAACAGATTTTGGCCAAGGAATGTTGCTTATTTGTGAGATGTTGGAAAAGAGGAAACTGGAATTCTTTGATCGGAAGTTTAGAGTCGGCTTCTGTGTTTCTGTAGAGCACACTATCAAACACGTCATTCGGCAGCAGAGTTATGCATTCCTTAGGTACATACTGGATATTTGTCGTTTAACAAAAGCATCACATAAAACATTTGATATCGGTTTATTTTTTCCAACAGTGGAGTTCTCGACAAGTTTTCCACAATTTGTAAAAGCACTGTTCAGTTTGCATGCCGCAAATGCATTGTGCTGGCAGCAAGTAACATATGATAGCAGCATCATCACTGAATTTGTCAGAGAGGTTTCGTGGCAATCGAAAGTCTTGAAGTCTAGGCATCAAAACTATCCAAAACCTAACAGAAAAAGTCTAGACAGAAGTTTCCTCCTTTTCTTGACATCACAAGGTCTCATGGAAAACTTGACCGGAACAATTAGTCTTCCAGAATTTAAACTGTTACGAGTTGTGAAGATGCCTTTGTTTAAATCACGGGAGAGGAAACATGGCAAAAACGCCCGGAGATAAAGTGAAGGAAGTGGTAGGCGGCGGGTAGAACAAAGAGATGAATGGCGCCATTCGTAATTGCACTCATTTATATTGCGCCACTACAGGCAAACCCATTGAAGGCGCTCCTTCACCTGACAGAACTCACCACAATGAAGAAGAATAAGACCAGTCGTCCCTTAAGCTAGGCAGCCATGGGTATGAAGAGTTAGAGACTTCACATTCCAGCAAAGCCAATCTAACTACGACGCAGTGCCTAATACAGAAATAGCATCGGCCAAGGGAAGTGCCGTCTACTGACGCAACTTGTTTCAATTACTGAGCTTGTGATACATTATAAATAATTATACAGATTGCATGGACTCAGCTGATCACTTTACCCGTTTCCGACTTCAACCTGCTCAGAATGGACGACACTGTTCACAGGTGTTATTGCAAATCTGCCACCACCAGGTATTCACTTTTGTCGAGTTGTGAATTGTTTTGAAATAGTTTAATAACTTATACTATGCAATTCAATTGACTTATACAATTATACGATACAAATGTAAATTGATAATGTCCTCATTACAACATTCAGAAGTTCATATTGAAGTTGGCAATCATCGACTCAGAGCCATAATTATAAAGAATTGAAGAGGTAGGTTTTCAGTTTAGAGCGAAAGACGGTCTCTCGGTAGGACAGTTGCGAATGAGGTGGTGGAGAGTTGCAGTTCGAGGGACCGTCAACTGTGAAGGAACGGAGGGCATAGACAAGACGTGTACCAGAAACAAAATACTTTAACCTTCGTAGGCCGAAGCTCCGTCTCGAGAAACGGAGGACGGAGTGGGGTAGTTTTCTACCCCAAAGAAATTTATAATATCTCAGCTCATAGATAAAGCTACAATGACAAATAAAGTGTCCATTGTAATACTTTCAAGGTCAAGGAATCGAACTATCGCACTGGCAATAGTGTGGGAATAGTACTATTCAAGATGGCGGCCAATATGGCCGCTGAAAGAGAAATATGTATATCTGAGCTCATTGGTAGGCTACAATGACAGATGAAGTAAAGAATTTTATATTTTCATGGTCAAGGAGTCGAACTATAGTGTGAAAATGTTGCTTAACAAGATGGCGGCCAATAAGGCCGCCAAAACAAACATATGTATTACTCAGCTCATAGATAAGGTGCAATGACAAATGAAGTGTCGAATTTCATATTTTCATGGTCAAGAAGTCGAACTATCGCAGTGGTAATAGTGCGTAAATGTTACTATCCATTATATTTTTGTGTTTTTGCGGCCATATTGGCCGCCATCTTGGAGAGTGACCTCTCCACAATTAGGAAAGTATTAAAACTCAATTCCATGGTAGAATCAGCACTTCATTTCTAATTGCAGCATAATTTTGAGCTAATATCTTCTATAAATACATCTTCATTATGAACGAAAAAGTAGTGACGTCGAGGCCGAGATGGGGTCGATTTCTACCCTATGACACTTTTGACTGAAATAACTTTCTCAGACAATATGACATGATGATGGCTTTGGTGTGAGAATATGTCGGGGAGTCTTAACTTGTAAACATGTGGAACGTCAAGGTATGACTACCTACAGTTATTCCGCAATCAACATCCAAACACCGCTGGGGTAGAAATCAACCCCACTTCGGCCTACGATGGTTAAAAAAGATGCTGATCGACGAGAAGAGCGGCCTCTAACAGAGCTGCACGATGTGATCATTGAAGATCATTATGTAGGATGACATCTGATTTGCACGTTCTCTGTACATTAGGATTGCCAGCTTGATCCGGACACATTCGCAGTCAAGAAATCAGTGCAACTGGGGACTGAACCGCAGAAACGAAAATAGTAGGTCGCACGCGGCAGAAGCACACACGATAGAGTTGCAGATCACACTTCATGCATGCAACCATAATTTATTAGCAGGATGGTGCTGATGGTGAAGGGCAATGGGTCCAACACGGACGCAGTGCATGTGACTGTCAGAGGCAGATGGTGAAATGTAAATGGTAGAAATGCAGATGACTGACAGTTCTTTGTGGCGAGAGAGGCAGATAAGACCCAGTTTCAGAGATCTTGAATCGACACATAGTTTAATGACAGCTCAATAATATCTCGGACACCATGGGTCACATATACATCAACACATGCATTCGTAGAAAATACACCCAGAACTTTTTATTTAACTTTAAAACCGTTACTAGTAAATAATAATAATAATGATGATGATAATGATGATGATGATTGCGATGATGATGATGATAATAATAATAATAATAATAATAATAATAATAATAATAATAATAATAATAATAATAATAATAATAATAATAATAAGAATACTAATAATAATAATAACAATAACAATAAATATTATTATTATAATTATAATATTATAACAATAATAATAATGATAACAGTAATAGTAAAAGTAATAATAATAATAATAATGATCATAATAATAATTATAATAACTAAGTAACTAAGTGAATAACTAAAGGTCTAAATTTCGAGTCATGTCCCTGAGGGATCCTGTATAAAAAATAATATAAAAATAATAATAATAATAATAATAATAATAATAATAATAATAATATTAATAATAATAATAATAATAATAATAATAATATTAATATTATTATTATTATTATTATTATTATTATTATTATTATTATTATTATTATTATTATTATAATTATAATTTAATAACATCAACAACACCACCACCAACAACAACAACAACAATCGCTGATAATGAACTTTTATTCCTATTGATGAACTCAAAGTTAGTTCACTTACACTTTTGTTTAGTTGTTGTGTCATAGTACATTCTGCAGGTCCATACAGACGTCTAAATTTCGAGTCATGCACTTTGAAAAATCCACCACAGCTGACAAACATGTAACAGAAAATTGGAAACCAAATCTAAAACAAAAGGGTATTAAATTACCTCGCTGAATATTGATGCTGGTATTATAATTTCCTTGTTTTACGGAATTTCACTTTGAAACGCAGCTTAAACTTAATTTCCCTTTTTTGAACCGGATGGAATTTTACAGGGAAAAAACCCGCAGATCCATGCTCACTAGGCCCACTGCTGGCCGCACTAATTGAACATGGTCAATATTAATCTATTATGGGTCAATTAAATAAGATAAACTGTTATGATATAATTATAATATGGCCTTCATTCGAGCCTTGCTGTCTGTCCGCCAGAAACTCATTGAACTGGCTTCTCATAGAAGCGAATAACTTCAAAGACTGGGCTAGTTGTTTAAGATAAAAGACCAGTCTTTCTTACTATCTCCAGTCTGTGCTGACTCCAAAGATTGTTCGACACCCGACCAGAGATGGTTACATAATCGATAAGTTTCTAACGATTACTAAAGCCCTCATTCTAATTCTAATCGATTAGCTGTCGTCTGATCCTACTTCTAACTCTAATCAATTTTCAATTTCAGGTTATTATAGTCGATTAGACTTTTTAATTCATTCATTGATTCATTCAATAATTCACGGGATTTACATAGCACCCCTTCAATGAAACTGCTCGAAGGTGCTCCCGACTCCAGCACTGCCAATAAGAAGAGTTTTTAGGTAGTATAGAACGTGTCAGAGAGCGTTCTGGGAACCAGGCGCAATTCCAAGGGCAACCCTTTCCCGGACCACTGAGAAAGTACGATTCATGGCTGATGTGCAGGCGAACGAGCACCCCCTTCCAGAGGAGCGAAGGGAGCGACAATCCTGGGCGCCCGATACGGGACGACAGAGGTCCCGCAGATAGGTTGGGGCAAGGCCTAGCTGACATCTCCCAAAGACTTATAGATGCCATTAAGCTTGATGGTATCTCGATGGTACACCCCAAAAATGCTTAATGGTATCTAGAAGTCTTTGCATCGCTACACTATGGATGCGATCCTGTACACAAAGCGTTGGCGGACAGGGAGCCGGTGTAGGGTTCCAGCATATAATTTTGGGTATTCGGTCAATAAGGCGCTCCGCAGAGCGAAGCACCCAGTTGAGGCATGCCAGGCGACCAGACGTTAGGCCGGAGTAAAGAGAAGAACAGTCAAGTCGAGCACAGGCAAAAGAATGCACTAAAGTGGTACGAGCGCTGGTAGTCCGTGAGCGTGCGACAGTGCGAAGCTGGCGCAGCTGCCAGCTGGTAAAATCAATTGCGACTAAGACAATGGAGATGAGGAAATTATGTTAACCTCATGCGACCAACAGTTACTGGAGTCTTGGGTACCCCAGCACAGCATCGGCTTGAGTAACTTTTGGAGTATCCAGTATTTTTTCACGGTATTTTATGAATTTGTCACTTGGATATCGCTCACTGTTTGTGTCCACTGAAAACCAGTTTTGCTTTTAAGGTTATCTTTTAAATGCAAAATATCCAGGGGGTCACGCAGGACCCAGCTTCAGCAGTAGTCCAGGCAATCTATCTCAAATATACCTTGAGCCTGGGCAAAATTGCTTCAAAAGCTTTCTAAACGGTTTCCTGCTCAGTTTCCATTGCTGAATAACAAATCCAAAATCCCACAAAATCCAACCACGGGTACACCCCAAAAATGCATTTTAACTAAGATGGCGGCCAATATGGCCGCCAACACAGAAAACAAGTATATATCAGATCATAGGTAAGCTAGAATAATAAATGAAGTGTCAAATTTAATACTATCAAGGTCAAGGAATAGATTTATCGTATTGGCAATAGTGTCAAAATGTTAGTATACAAGATGGCGTCAAATATGGCCGCCAAAAAGAAAAATGTATATATCAGGTCAGAGGTAAGCTGTAATAACAAATGAAGTGTCAAATTTAATATTTTCAAGGTCATGGAATTGATTTATCATAGTGATAATAGTGTGGCAATGCGATTATCCAAGATGGCGTCCAATATGGCCGCCAAAACTGTAAAATATGCATACATCGGATCAGAGGTAAGATACAATAACAAATGAATTGCTTCTGAAACAATTGCCCAGGTCTAACCATAAATTCCCTGGACTAGAGTGTTTTGCATGAGATTCGACGACAAGTCAACACATGATGTAAAGCTGAACCATGACAAACTTGCGGCTTTCCGTGACTAATATATATATTCGTTTAATATATATATATATAGATATATACATATACTGTATATATATAATTATTTATATGTCACTGAAAGCCTCATTACTCATACAATCCAAGCAGCAATCGAATTATATGAACAAAGTTTACTGCTCATGTGCCAAAGTGTTTTTGTTTTTGGTCCAGATCTGTGCATAGATGAGCAGCTGGTGGCTTGCCATGGCAGGTTTAACTTCAGGAAATAGGCTACGTATAGGCCTACCGTCCAAACCTGCAAAATACGGTATCAAGATACGGTGGTTCTGCGATGCTGTTATTCTATATCCATAGACTACGAATATATATATATATATATATCTGGGCAGACATGAGGGAACTCAGCGTGAGACAGGACAAGGTGCATGAGTACAGTGGCAGGAACGGGGTGTCAGACTACGTTTTTCATTATTTGATCTTGTAGAGCAGCTACTTGCAGATCAAATGATTAGGCTATGTTGGTACATTCCGTAGCAACAAACCTCGTGTTCCTGAAGCAATGAAGGCCAGACATTGGCGCCAGGAACTGAGCTCTTTGTTTGGCCCATGGCGCTGTTTTTCAACATCCTCGACATCGCTGGAATTGCTTCTTATATTCTGTTGCTGGCAATAATCCAGACTGAGAAATTTCGAAGATCACACGGCGACAACATATCTTCTTGAAAGAGCTCGAATGCTCACATGAAACAACGAACATGACAACGATTCATTACTCATACAATCTAAGCAGCAATCAGAGCTACGTTGAAGAACTGTGATGTAGATGTTCAACCCCGTCAACCACACTCAGCGTCAATCTCCAACAGCTCGAAGGCCAAGCGTCGACGAAGCTCACTGTGCCAACGCCGTAACGACAAGAAGGCAGCTCGGGAATGTACTTCTTGCAATCGGTCAGTGTGTGGCGAACAGCAAGCCGTCTGTTGCTATTAAACTGTTCATTGGGGAAGTTGAACTCAGCACAACTCATGACAACGTTTATTTTAGCAGCTATTGTTAGGTCAATCGTGGCATTAGGTAGAGCGCTAATTTTGTCTTGCCAGACTATTACTGTAGATGGTGAGCAATACACAGGAATACACAGCGCCTCAGATTGGTGAAAACTGCGAGAGGCGCTATATAAATTTATAAATACAATAGAATACGCAGGTAAACGATGAACTGTTGCCACTTCAACTTGTAGCAAGGTAAAGTGACATTTCAGCTAGAGCAGAAAGCACTGAACGCGCCATGAATATTGGGGTACCAAGGGACCCCAGTTGGTCACAATTAAGTAGTGAGACATGTTGGTCGCATGAGGGTTAAGAATGAGCTAACAACTGCTGGGTCAAACTTCTCGATTCAGTCAATGTGATCAATTTCTAAAGTGGAAAAATGAAGATTTCGTAAACCTAATTAGAGTTGCAACTCCACGATATCATATATCAACAATGAAACCATGCGCGCTAAAGAAACTAACTTGCTTTGCTTTGATTAAAATATGACAAATTCATTAGGAAAATAAAAATATATGCTTGACTTAGCGAAATCTGACCCTAAATGATGATTGAGTAACTGCTGCCAATTCTAATTCTAATTGATTAGCTACAAGATTTGCTAAGCATCTTCCCACCCTTAATCTGTTTAAGAAAAAATTTAAAGACCACTTGACCTCTGTATGTTAAGACTTAAACTTTCAGTTATGTTTGGTTCGTTGATTTGTGTATCATTACTCTCACACAATGCATTTTGTTTTTTGCACTGTTACTACTGCCAAATATTATCCAGAAAAAGGTCAATCCAGCCGCAGCGGGTCCATATGACCCTTTTGGATTGACATTTTGATATGGGCATTCATCTACTGAAATTGTTTTCTTGAATTTGTACTGATTACTGTGATCTTATGGTATTTGATGCTGTGTCAATAAATGGTTTACTTACTTACTAATTCTAATCGATTTGGCAAATTTCAGAAGGTAGTTCTAATTCTAATCTATTAGCAATTTAACTAATCGTGCCTCTGTCTGCAATCGACCAGTTCTTCCGACTTTCTCGATTTGATTATTCCGTCGAAGAGGAAAGCTCTCGTCAGTAACTCCTCTTCTGTTACTTACCCTAGACGCATAATATTATAAATATAACTCAGATCTGAATATGAACAGTGTCGTAATATAATTTAAAACATAATTTTATCTATGTTTTCATCGCTCATCCAGCTTCTACTTCTACTATAACATATTTCAATCTCTCAACCAACATCTACTATAAATATTTTGATCGCTCATCCAACTTCTATTTCTGCTAAAATAATTTACTATCAATACCATGGTCTCGTCGCTCATATAACTTCTACTTGTGCTATAAATGTGCTCATCCAACTTCAAATTACTGCAATAATTTAGCATTACCATGCTTAATATAACATTATGAGCTGCTGTACGCATTGGGATTTTGGGATATGCGCCCTGGACTCCGGTTAATGTTCGCTCTGCAGTCTGTTCTGGGGGTTCAGATCTCAACAAAAAAGTGAACTTTTCCTAGACTTACCTTCTTGGCTTTGTCAGATGCAACTACAGTCTGCTTTGTAGCTTCGACTAATTGCCCTGTTCATGATAACATTTGCGCCAGAGAAATGTTTACTGTATGTTAGATCAGAATTTTTGTAGGTTACATTAGGTATTGCAGCGTCTTTCCAGAGGCGCGTTTACAGAAAACGGGGCCCTAGGCACAAACATTTTTGGGCCCTTCTGAGCTTGTAGATTGTAGAACTGTAGACGTTTGTAGACTGAGCACCTATCATGTGCAAAAACCCACGATGTTGAAGCCGTTTTTGTGAGTGTATTATTGACGCTGTAAAATGATTAGTCATCGAAGTTATTTTCAAGGAATGTGAAGTTATTGATTTGAGTCAAAAGAAAACGCAGGAATATTTATAAGTGTAACAATATGCCTACTCGTTTGTTGCAACGACACATGAATTCACATTGGTAAAAGACGGAGAATGGCCAATGCTGTCTTTTGCATAGTCTTGGTTAAAGTGTATTTTAATACTCGCTCGCTGTGCAGTATTATTATTTTTCTTCAATCCAACTTCTACTTTAACGAGAATCCTTTTCATCGATCCAGCTTCTATTTAAGCAGGAATTTTTCATCATTACAGGTTCTATTTAATTAAGAATTACTTTTCACCAAGCCAGCTTCTATTTACGCAAGATTCTTTTCATCAATCCCTCTTCTATTTAAGGAAAGATATTTCTTGAATCCGACTTCTATTTAGCAAGAATTCTTTTCGTCAATCCAATTGTATTCGTCGAACGCTGAAGCCCATGTAATGAATGACCAATGATTAAATACGCTAAAATACACTTTTACCTTTAATTTTACCGCTAAAATACCTTTCACATAAAACTTGCTAGAAAGATTGATGCTATTTGCACAAAAATTTGTTGCTAACAAGTTTGATGTTATTTTGCACAAAAATTAGCCCAAATGAAAACAACAATGAATTACAATAGGTCTAAAATTGTTTTATGTGAATGATAAACTGTAAAAAATAGAAAATAGGTTATCCTTAAAATAAATAAAAATTCAAAAACGTTATTTCTATTATTATTGAAAAAAATATTTTCATTCGTTTGGGGCCCTCTGAGTTTTGGGGGCCCTAAACGCGCGAAAGACGGTCTTTCAAGACTGGTGAAACGACAGACTCTCTCACGGCTCTTCAAGTTTTATATCGTCCATCTGCATCTCTACCACTTGAAATTCTATCAGCTGTTCACCTGCAGTTTTGCTTGGTTTTCTGCCAGGAAGTGAGAGCTTTGGCACAATATAAATGAGTCGAAATTTAGCAACCCTTTTCCGTTGTAGCTTGATAGTGCCTTATATCGATCAGGAACTGCTAAAGTACCAATGTTTGGTTTTTATATTCAGAATGGATGATGTTTCTGCATTCATCGTTAGTACCATACCTGTTTATCCTAAGTTCTATAGCGACGTGCTTCGTTCTATGCAATTTCACTATATGTCTGAAGACAAAGTGTCTCATTATCACTTTATATCTGGCAGTTCGATAGAGTTCTATGTTTAACCGATAAATTCATGCATCGACGACATTGACACTATGACATGCAACGCTGATGAGCTGGCCTTCACAGAAGATGTTCCTGTTCTGCCAGATGATGTCAGTGGCTTTCTCGACACGATAAACTGTTCACAGATCTTGCCACATCCTGATTATCCAGGATTTCTGGAGCTTCGACGTTTGGGGAAAATGGGATATAATTGGAATTGCAAGAAGTTCAAGTTTCAGAAGGCTTGCTGCCCAGCACCTTTTGTACATCTTTCCAGAATTAACTTAATCCACATCCTTGTACTGGGCATATTACAGAGCAAGAACGCCATTGTACCGGTCCAGCGTTGAAATTAATGCTGGGCGGCATTTTACCCTCAGATGTTGTTTTTTGCATATGGTGCCCGCAGTGGCCCAAAGCAGCCCAACATTGGCCATTTCGTCGAAGAATGCATGGGTGGCCGACGTCTGCCAACATTCGCAAGATAGTACAGAGAGGTTGTCATGTTGTAAATGCAAAACATCCTGCTTGCAAAAATGATGAACACCAGTACAGGCTGTCATTTTCATGTGCTGAGGTTTGTCTACTTCAGAGCTGGACTCCAGTTCAGCAGATTGTGTACCATATGCTCAGATTCTTTTCCAAAAGAGAATTAATCATAAAAGATTGTCCAAAGGAAGATGAGGTTATCTCTACATACCATTTTAAAACACTGATGCTGTGGTCTTGTGAAGAGATGCCCCAAGACTGGTGGAATTCATCGTCTGTTATTGAGAAATGCTGTCATATATTACGGAGGCTTTCAGAGTGCTTAGAGATGAGCTATTGCTCGAACTATTTTATTCCTCAGGCAAACTTGTTTCATGAACGCATGAACAAGACAGTAGTTAATGAGACTGCAAAGCGTTTGAACGGATTCTGCCATTCTGACATTCTTACTGGTTGGTTTTCGGATAAGTACATAGGCCTACTTCCGATCTTAAGGAATGTTTCCTATTTCACTGACATCAGAGATCCAGTGACAGATTTTGGCAAACGCATGTTGCTCATGTGTGAGATCCTGAAAGATTGGAAACTGAGATTCTTTGATCACAAGTTTAAACTCGGGTTCTCTCTTTCTGTGCGGAACACTAACAACTGCATTCGGGAGCAGAGTTATGCATTCAATTCGAACATACAGACGATTTATGCTGCAGTAAAAGTATCATACAAAGCATTTGATCTAGGTTTATTTTTACCAACAGTAGAGTTCTCGACAAGATTTGCACAATATGTAAAAGCAATGTTCAGTTTGCATGCCGCAAGCGCATTGTGCTGGCAACATGTAACATACGATTGCAACGTTATCACTGAATTTGTCAGAGAAGTTTCATGGCAATCGAAAGTCTTGAAGTCTAAGCATCATAACTTTCCAAAACCGAATAGAACAAGTCTAGCCAGAAGTTTCGTCTTTTCTTGACATCTCAGAGTCTAATGGAAAACTTAACTGGAACAATTAGTCCTCTAGAATTCAAACTCGTGTCACAACTGTCTAAATGTCTTCTTGGAAAAGCTTTAGAATGTGACGATTCAAAATCTAAAACAATCGCTAGTGCAACATTGGCATACATGGCAGCTCTACATTTTGCAGAATCGGAATATCAAACTGCAATAGACCTTTGCTCGACGCTGATCTTAACTGAGACAACAGTAGAAGCGGAGAAAGAAACATTGAATGCCGGCTGTTTGCTCTACATTGAAGACATTGCCACAATCATTGGATTCTATCTTCTTTTCAGGCAGATTAAGTTTAATTTCCATTACATTAGAAGATTGTATCTTCTTGATCTGCGTATTACACCAGAAGGATTTGCTCTGTATCTGCAAAAAATATCGAAAGCAAAATTGTCTAGACATTTTCGAACTTTTTACGATTTGCGGATTCAGACATTTCCGTTGGATGAGATTCTAATGACAATAACAAATTGGAGATCTTCTGGAATATCAAAGAGGGCGGACAGAGTTTTACGTGTGTATCAAATAACCAATCCTATTAATAAAACAGAGGCGCTCAAAAAAAGTTCGTTGCTAAATGAAGACGACGTCATTCAATTGTTCATGGAATATTCCTTGGAGAATATGACATCATTCTACAATGCCATATGCACAGATTTTGGCATTCGCTGCAACACAGCCGACTGTTACCGTGCTGCATATCTTTACAATTGTCTTAACTATCCTGAAGTCTTGCATTTGTGTGAACGAATTCTTAAGGAGACAGATCTCCAGGGTGATTTGAAAGAGCTTACATTTGCAAATGTAATTGTGATGACACCTTTTGATACTTATTTCGACAAAGAAGTCCAATGTTTGCATGGGTTTCACACACTGTTTTACTATCTGTTTGCTCAAAATGAACATTTGTGGAAAACGAAAGACACAATTGAATCGGAGTTTCAGAATTATTTTACCAGAGAGATTTTCTTAATGAAGAGCTTTCATGCATACTTTCTAGTATCCTGTAGTTACAGTGTACAGTGCCATTATTATCTTGGAAGACATTTCCTGGCAAGGTACTTGAGAACAAGATGTCTTATCGACTGCAATCGTTCAAAATCAGAAATAATGCTCGAATTTAAACAACTGAAATGCAATCTTCCATTTGAGCACATGATGTTTTGTACTCTTTGGCAAAAACTACGACAACTTTAGTATCTTATTAATGTAAAAGACGTTGCAGACTGAACAGTGGTGAGACTAGCGACACGGTAGAAATGGTAGATGCAAAACACAAAACAATAACCGTGATTGCTTGCTTTAACAATTCGACAATTGCTGAGGTATTGTATATCCTCCAGGCTTCAACTTTTTCCTCATCGGATTTCTGATGATTCTATCCGACACGCGGCAATTACTGAATCACTCTCCAAGCTTTAACCCTCAGGCTTCCGAGGTTTTTTCGGGACATCGGCTAACAAGGGGGTGGTTCCACCAACTCCCTAGATTTCGTGTTTGCTTTCAAATATAATACAGCAGTTGATTCAGCATTAATTTATGAACAAAATGGTTTATTTAGTTGTAAATTATGTGAATGCTCCTCGAAATTGCATAATTTTTAACAATAGAAGCGATCCATAATGAGCGATATGTTATATTATTTCGTAAATCTTGTAATTTTTGGATAAAAAATATAAGATTCTGTGTGTTTTGAAACTGACCTATGTATCCAAGAACATTATAAATATAATGAGGCTTCATTTGTAACAATAGCCTATAAACTAGTCCATAGTATGTGTTAGGTGCAGCGAAATCTAAAGGCATAGATCAACATGAAATAAGACTTTACGTTATTGTTCACGGCAGTCAAATATGTCGGTGGTCCTTGCAGTTATTGCAAGTTACTCCCGATGTTTTGTGCGAATGCTTCCTGCAAACAGGCTTCTCAATTCATCTTGTGGCATAATTTTCTTAGAGGGCTCTGAATGTAACTAAGTAGTAACTAAAATATGAATAAAGTGAAAAAACTTTAACTATAATTAAAATAATATAATCTGTAAGGAGAATCACAAATTGCTGACATAGAACATCCGGCCGCTGTCAATAGACGCTAAATCAACCTGCGGATTCAGTTTCCTTTATTTCAAAACAATTGTAGAAATCAATAGAAATATATGTGCAAAGAGAGAGGGAGACAGAATGGAATAAACCGGTTTAGAGCATCCGAGGGATAAACCATTCCATCCCCATCGTCATACGCACCACGATAGCCAAGACGAAAATTCAGTCAAAATCACCAAAAACGAAGTAAATTAATTTCAGGTCGACGTACAAACTAAAGATACGCAACTTGAAAATCTTATGTGTACAGTAAATGCAAACAGTACGAATGAATACACTTAGGAACCGCCAATAACGCAGACTAAACCGGATACTCCATTTCGCTATGAGCATACTCATTTAGGGGGATACTCTATTTCGTGACACCGGCAGACAGAGAGACAGACAGACAGAGACAGAGACTGACAGAGACAGAGACAGACAGACAAGCAGACAGACAGACAGACAAGCAGACAGACAGACACAGACAGACAGAGAGGCAGAGATATACAGAGAGATACAGGGAGAGACAGAGAGAGACAGAGAGAGACATAGACATAGATAGATACAGAGACAGAGACTGAGAGACAGACAGACACGAAGACAGACAGAGAGGCATAGAGATACAGAGATAAAGAGAGAGAGAGCAAGACAGAGACAGAGACAGAGTATAAAGAGCGTGCTGCATTTTGTACGATGTTAGTCTGTACGATGGATCAGATAATGCAGTAATTCTGGCGACATTGACGTTTCAACAAAGACTGCGGTAAGTGGCGGTTTTAACGTCGACCAGTTTAAAAAGTCTATGCTCGTACTGCAGCAGTGCCAGTCCCAAGCCTGGAGAAAGGAGGATGACGGCACTAATCATCTTTTTTATGACAGTGTGTAGTTAAACAGCAACCAACTAAAGTCCATAAGCCTACCGCAACATGGTCTTAGATAACATTGACAGAGCTCCAAAGGCGAAATTGACTTTGGTCTTTGGGCTGAAACTCTGAAGCCTTCAATCTGGTAAAACCCATCCAACTACGACGCAGTGCCTAATACAGAAAGAGTATTGGCCAAAGGAAAGTGTCATCTACTGGCGCCGCTTGTTCAATTGCCGAGCTTGTGATACATACAGATTGCGTGCACTTAGCTACTCACTTTTCTCATCACCGTTTCTCATTTCAACTTGCACAGAATGGGTGAGTCTGTTAACGGGTGCCCTTGGGTCACATATTAGAGAAAATTGTTGTCCCTACAGTGGGTTTTTATACCTTCAGGGCCTCCCTTTTGTCAATGTCTGATGGTAATATTATTGATGATAACTGACATAATAAAAAAATTCTGTATAGCTGCAGTTACTACATGTACATATTATGTAGGCCTACATTATGGCAATACAGAATTTTTTTTATTTATTGGTTGATTGATTGATTTTGATCAGCCACAACATCATTGTCATTAGGCTATGTTTGTAATGTTTCGATTCAAAATTTCTGAAACTGGGTTTCATCTGCCACTCTCGCCGCAAAGAACCTTCTACCATCTGCATTCCTACCATATGCATTTCCACCATCTGCTTCTGACAGAATCACTTGTACTGCGCCTGTGTTGGACCCATCGCGATCCACCATTGGCACTGTTTTTGTTAACCCGTTTTAGACCAAATTTTTATTAAGAAAATTTTGTATGAACTGTGCTAATTATTTAGACCTTGATGGCTATGTTTGAACGTATGTATTATGTTTTTGACTATATATTCTCAAATAACGTTTGCATATGCTCGTTTTACGAACATTGGGCCAACAGGTTACTGACGATATGTGAAATATTGAACACTAGACGTTGCTACCCGGCTTCGCACGGGTTGTCTCTACCTAATATATTATTTGTGTACCTTTATATATCGTTCCCGCTTGATTTGCATGCTGAACTTTGGCTGGTACTCACCGGGTACGCTCGTTTATTTTAATTTGTTCTATCCTATAATATCGCTTCCGCTGGATATGAAAATGTAAACGTTCGCTTTTTTCTATAGCGACCGAAAATTAAGGCCTCTACCGTGCTCATTTCTAGATGAATTGATCGGATGAGTCCCACCCCTTTCCAACCGCTCGCCCGTTTGAATGGACGCCACGCCATTTAGGATCACCGTGCAAGGACCGTGCCATCCCAAGATTAAAATTTCTGAATAAGCCGTCATCGGGAAACGAACCGCGATCCGCACGCTCTCTATAATAGCACAGAGGCAAATGAGACGCAACGTCATCGAGTTCTTACCAATGTAGCTAGATGACGTCTTTCACTTGTCGAAGAAATTCCGAAATGCCTTGCGAATGCGGAGGCCGTGTGTAGTTGTAGGACGTTATGAGAAATCAGAAATGGCGGCGTTTTGCAACGGTTCGACATTTAAAATGTCCATAATATCGGCATTTAAAGTTAGTTGTGAGTTGAGAATAGTAGGCTACCGTTTGCTTACGAATTATTATAAAAAAGGTTTTGTACAAATTTTCAAATCGCTAAAGCGTTCCCTTTCGGATCCTTTAGTACGGTATATATATAATAGGCTATCCTTTATTGAAACATTAAGTTTGACAAACCGCAACTTAGTACAGAGAGCAAAATAAATGACTAATAGACTAATTATTCACGACAAAAGGTTCTGCTACGCCCGATCTAATGGGATAAGATGCCTGATGACCCTAAAGTCTAATTTGGTCGGGAGCTTTAGTGGGACGGACAAACAAACAAACAAACGGAAGGACAAACTTCAAGCCTTATAGTATTAGATGTATGAAATCACACTGTGACACAATAACGTAATAAAATTCGATAGGCCTAATTGGTGTTTAAAACCTCTTAAATGTAATGTTTTCAGCATCAACTTGCATCGGTATATCAGAAAGAAATTACTAAGATCTGTAGCCAGTGGCATCGAAATTGTAAAAATTCTGACTGTTCATGTGTTCGTCACTATTACAGCTGCTACGCTTGAATATGAAAAGCTGTGATCACAGTCAGTTCTGATGAAGGCGTTTGTTGCACTTCACGCACATGTGCAGTGTGTTTTTGCAACAGCCTTCAAGTTTGTAACGGTCCTCAGTCTTGCCTTTCTCCAGATTGTGGCCGTCACCGTCATAGCGTATGTCGAGTAGAACTGCTCTCGGTGCAACAACCCGACTATGGATGAAACTACCCTGGAGCAAGGTTCAGACGATGTATCGCACAAACTCCAGCAGATCTATTAAATGCGTGCACTCTCCAGGCAGCCACTACGTTGAGAGCGTTGGTATAGAAGCAGAGCCAACACTTTTTATCACGCATACCCGATCTGTATTCACTGAGAAACCTATCCAGTAGGTCGACAACACCCATTGTCTTATTGTACTAGTAAATCATCATAGGGCAGTTTAATTGGATGTGCTTCTTGTCAACACTGGAGTAGCGTCTCTTGGACAAAGTTGGACTCACGCCGACATGGTCTGATGCTAAGAACACTAGCTTGTTGTCTTTCCACAATGCCACCACAACACTTCCATTGCCCTGATATTCGATTGTTCCTCGCTGCTCTTTCTTCATCGCACTGGATTTCATAAGAGGTCAGTCTCTCAAGCGGTTCTCCCGTATTGTCCCAGTTGCACCAAAACCTGTATCCTTCACTGTTATGAGGAGTCCAATGAAGTGAAGAAGTTGTCGAAACTAAGAATGTAACACTGCGGAATGGGGATGTTCAACTGTCGTCAGAAACTCCCGGACAACTTGACTACCGAGGCTGTTATCCTCATCACATCAGTACCATATTGGACCAATGTTCGTAAAACGAACATTGGTCCAGATATGAAAATTTTATGACTCCATTTATTACAGCATAATTATATATATATATATATATACCGGGTGGCGCATTAAAAACGTTCCCAAACTTTGTTAACCTGGCAATTAAACAATTTTAAAGTAAACTGAATCATATTACATCAAACTAATCATAATTCATATTTGTATAGCACAGCCAAAATTTAGCGTAAAATACTCAACAGTTTGAGAGAAATTGTTGTTAGAACTGTATGACCCACGGTCAAAATTTTGCACAGTTGTTTATGATTACGTTTTACGCGAACAGATGTTTAATTGATCCTCCGCCTTCTCTTGTAACGACCCTTAAACGCTGTTTCCACTTTCCTATTGACTTCTGTATCTGTGTGTCGTCTAATAGAGACCATTAATTTTTTAGCGAAACGACTAGTCTCATGATAAAGTCTTTCTGGCGCAAATGAAGACTTTCGTTCGTTGCTAGAGCCGTAAACGCGGCTATTCTGTCTGTTAAGAGGTATTTCCAGTGTGAAATCCTTCTCATCTGTAAAGACTATGCCTCGCCAACCCTTCTCCTCAAATGATATCTTAATAACAGCGAGATCATCATTTGAAAACACCATGTTTTAATGTTTACTACTTCGAGGACTAGTTTAATCAAGATACTGTCGTTACTTCGCGGCGAAATAAATGATGTAGTTTTGTGCAAAATTTGTGAACAGGTATGACGTCATAACCTTGCCGCAGGGTGTGACTTAATAAACGGATTCTCTTGAAATTTGACATTTGTGCACAGAAATAATTTCTTAACATTTTGGTATAAATTAAAATTTGATATCTCTGAAATTAGATCTTTGCCAGGTTAACAAAGTTTGGGAACGTTTTTAATGAGCCACCCGATATATATATATATTTATATATATATATCTTCGTTTATTGGTTATTCGGGATGTCACAACGCATCCAGGTACAAGTTAAATTAGAAATTAAATAGTAAGTTTGTTGCTATCGTTGTTCTCATAAGATTGTTTGCTATTTCTATATAAAACTCTTGGTATAAAGTTTTTATCGTCTTTGGCTGGGAGCTTAAAATCGTGCGGCCTGGATTGGCCAAAGATTGTAATGTTTTTGCACTAGCCCTGGAAATAATCCCCGAAGCACATGGTTTTCATTCCAGATCACAGCCTGCAATAGTCTCCTCTCTGCCTCGCCAATCATCTCCTCGATTCCCTTGGTCGTTGATGAAAGATAACCGATTCTCTGCATCTTTCTCTGGAACCGCTCAATCCTGTGACGATCTTCAGCTCCGGCGAAGCCCCACCAGGCTGGAGCAGCATACAAGAGGCGGGCCATGGTTGTCGCCCTTGCCACCTCTTGGAGTGCTATTGATGGTAACCCGTGCGCTCTTAGCACTCTAAGCGCGTGGAGTGAACCCGAGCAGGCGGCAAGGACTCCATCGACATGGGAGGTTGCACGAATTATGCAAATGGCATGTGCTTTGTGCTAAATATGTGCACTTCTCAAATGCCCATCAGATTGTGCGATATCACACATCGAACCAAAATTAAGAATTTTCAAACAAAAGACGGTGAACATACCTGGAGTTGCAGTATATAGCATTAGACAAAATCAGTTTAACACTTTAAAAACAACAATTTTTGGCCATTTATCAAACCAAACTTCGCTGACATAAGCGCACTGAGCAAATGAAAAGAAAACTAAAGTGATGACGTCAACCAATGTGATTTCATGGGAAAATGTGTTCGTAAAGCGAACATTGGTCCAAAACGGGTTAATATGGTTTCATGTATGATGCTGTCATCTCTGCGGTTCAGTCCCCAGTTGCGCATTCCTTAGTTATTATATCGATAGTGTATGATATCCCTAAGTCTAAACTACCTAGCAGCATGTTCAGAGACCATATCACACCTGCTCTTTGTTCTCTACACTGGCTTCCTGTCTGCGAGCGTGTCCGCATCAAGCTGGCAATCCTCATGTACAGAGATCGAGCCAATCAGCTGTCAACCTACTTGTCTCCCATGATCACATCTTGCAACTCTGTTAAAGGTCGCTCTTATCTTCGATCGGATTCTGTTGTAAAGTATGTTGTTCCTGGTACACGTCATGTATTTGTCCGACTTTCATTCACAGTCCTTCCAACTGGAACTATCTACCTCCTCATGTTCGCAACTATCTTAACGAGACTGTCTTTCGCTCTATGCTGAAGACTTACCTCTTCCAGTCTACTTATGGCTCTTAGACAATGATTGCTCGGCTTCAATATGAACTTCTAAATGTCGTAAGGAGAGCATTATCATCTTACAGTTGTAATGTGTTGTATTGTATCGTTTAAGTCACTTAAATTGCATATTAGGCCTACTATAAGTTCTTTAAAAACATTTCAAAACAATTCCCAACTCGACAAAAGTCAATTGGCCAATCCCTGTCGGCAATGATATGCAAATTCGTCAGAAATCAGAGAAAGGGAAACTATCAAGCGGTCCCCTTCACCCTACAATGCGATGTTTAGTAGACTGTATATTCAAACTTGTAATCGTACGGTACCTTGAATTTCCAGACATAGTAGAAAAAATTCTTTTAAATTGATCGTCGTATACGTCTACTCCACCGGCTTTACTGGGAGACGTATAATAATGGACTACATCGAGAGTTAGCAACTCTCTCTCTGGTCAAAAATACATGTCATATGACATATCACATTAAATCTCTTGGTAATCCCCAGCCATCTAAGTATAGCTGGAATTTTATAACCAATGACAGCCTGGTGAAACAGTTAAATTAAATCGTGGGCAACCAAGGCTCTGTTAAATGCTAGGCGGACCTCATGCAGTATTTGCACGCAATTTTCGATAACGACTACAGTGACCCACTTTCGGCCTAGTCTATAATAATTATTAGGTTACCACTGTCACTCTGACGCCTGTCATCCCTCATGATTAAACTGGTGCTTTGCACTTAGTAGCTTTAGAGCAGTGCTTAAAATATAGGAAATTACGATTGCGAACCATATTCTTAGCTATCAGATGTTCATGCAGTCGGATCATTTAACCTCTCCCCAATCTCCTTCGTCAATCTCAGTCGCCCAAACGCATTATGTTGACGTCTAAACTAAAAAATAATCAGATATTTCAAACGACCTAAAATTGTAGGTGTTTGGAGACGCTGGCCGCCATTATTATTCACCACAGACAGTATTCCCAATTTCCACGCTCAAGATCTTTAGAGACATTTTGACTTCAAGATTACTCTGCTTACTAGTTTTGCGAATTTGCGCTAGTCGTAATCGCTGTAGAAGCGTTTAGAAAATAACTAAATTTGATAAAAAGTTCGCCACTGCTACTGGGCTAATTCACAAATCCGAAATCCTGTGCGAACCACGGCCTTCTAAGTTCATAGGCTAATATATACAAGCCTAGTTGTAGCGCTTTATAAACTTATATTAGTAGCGCAATTTCTCGTTCTCACATTTGTCGATATTGCACTTGTTATTTTAATTTTTTATAACGAAAATAACGATGCATTTTCTTTAGTGTTATTTTTGTCATAGTTACAGTTATTTATTGTTAAAAATATTTTCAGTTACATTTTTAATTATTGTTAACGAAATCATTTTCGTTAAAGAACATTTTTGTTTTTGTCGACGAAAATCACGCTGTGTGTCTATGACCTATTTCAGTTTCTGGTACAACACAGGAACTGTCTCTTGTCGTTTGGCTCCATGCTTGGAACCTAGGTTCACTTGATTGGCTCAGCTATTATTCTTCTGCAGTTCATTTGAGATTTAGATCTCATTCAAACGACTCCTTCTCCAGTTGTCCTCAGAATGGACTTCGTTTTCTGTGCGATATATTTTGATGCTAGGCCTATTTGTAGTTAACATGAGCGCAGCGCATAGTTTAACTGTAGCCTATTATGACTCAGTAGTTTTAGGATTTGTCCCAATCGTTTTGGAGATTTGTCAAAGTATTACTCTATAGTTAACACGTTATACACAACGTATTACCAATATCTCTGGGACAGTGACACACTCTAGGTTATATATTATATATAATATATATATAAATATAAATAATATATATATATATATTTTTTATATATATAGCGGATGAAAGATTATATATAAAGGTGCGTAGGGCAGTGCAACAGTCCTATTATTGTTATTTATTTATTTGAATCAGTGTACAACATGAACTCATTAAAAGAAACACAACATACAATATAGCAATGTTCAGTAATGATAATTAAACAAGTCCATGTAGGCTCATAAACAGAGACTGAGAATTTTCCTGCACACATCTTGCAGCTTTGAGGTGGATTCGTACCCGCAACCCTCCGGCTGCAAGGCACCGAACATACCCCACACCACAGCGCCCCACTTTAATTTTTGGACACTTTAAAACTGAATAGCCGATTATTTGCGTTTGTATTCAATGTCAGGAGACTCTCTGATCAATGTTCTCTATTGTCCGTAACTTGGATGTCATACTTACTCTTCCCTCATGTTCACGGAGCACATATCTAACCTGACCCGCTCCTGATTCTTTCAACTGAGGCGGCTCAGAACCAATTAGCCGATCGGTCTCTCTTTGCCGTTTTTATCACCATAATTCATGCATTCGTCTGTTCCCGCTTGGACTACTGCAACTCACTTCTTACGGGACTTAGGCAGCGTCTTTCCCCTTCAATCGGTCTTAAATGCGATTAACCCGACTCCGCAGTTTTGCCATATATGCTTGAAGACTTGCACTGGCTTCCTATTACGGCGCACATCCACTACAAGATCCAATTTCTTGTCTCCAAATCGCAGTTGAGAAATGCCTCTAAATACCTTTCGGACTATATGCGAAAGCCATTATCCGCAACCTCATCTCGCTGCTTGCTTTCTACTGATCGGCTTAATCTTTTTTTATTCCTATGACTACAACTGATCAGGTCCAACACCGGGCGTTTGCTGTTGTCTGTCCCTCTATCTGGAATGACCTTCCTCCCCTCACTTAGGGCTAAACAAATGACCGGTTTTTCCTAATCGGTCTCTCATTCCTTAAAGGCGTTTCTGCCTTTCCCAGGGACCTCCGTGCTGAGAGCGCCCCTGAATAACGATATTCACCGGCAATTTGTTGACGCATCTGGTTACAGTGTTAACTTGAGAAGTGCTGTGATCAAATAAATCTCTGTACATGGATGGAACAGTGTTCCTTGCACGTTAAGCTCCGCTCCTTACAAAGTTTCCTACGATTTGTCTTTGTTACTCTTGTAAAAAAAAAAGGTCCAGGGAATAGTTTGGGTTGTCC
This sequence comes from Aporrectodea caliginosa, assembly GCA_020284085.1. Classification (NCBI taxonomy): domain Eukaryota; kingdom Metazoa; phylum Annelida; class Clitellata; order Crassiclitellata; family Lumbricidae; genus Aporrectodea; species Aporrectodea caliginosa. The sequence goes on along the minus strand of JACEVL010000111.1, from coordinate 429,170 downwards.
CAATTCTCCTTATGTCCTTGTTCCTAGATAGCAAAATGTATACCACCCCCCGGATTTCGTGTTTGGTTTCACATATCATATCTTGTAATACAGCAATGGATTCAGCGTTCATGTCTGAACATAATGGTATATTTAGTTGTCAATTATCAATCAATCAATCAATCAATCAATCAATCAACTTTATTTCCAGAAGCACAATGCATATAACAATTAACAACAATTATAAGTTGACTAATACATATCGGTGCATTGGCTAGGGAACAGGGGAGACCCAAAAGGGGCACAGCCCCGCTTAATTAGGGTCACCCTTTTTGACAATGATCAATTGTTATGGTGGGAAAGTCAGTTGAAAGAAGGAAATGTTCAACTCAATAATGTTCTTAACTAAATAATAACATTGCAATTTACTAAGAAGATCAATATGTAAGGAAGAAAGGTTCAATTCAATAATGTTCTTAACTAAATAATAACATTGCAATTTACTAAGAAGATTAATATGTAAACAATTCGATGAAAGTGTCAAAATGAAGCATGGTTAATCCTTCAAATAACTAATCCACAGCTTCTTAAATTGAGTGTATGTGGGTGTATTCCGAATACTCATTGGTACTGGATTCCAAATTTTTGGACCATTACAACAAATGTTAATGCACCTCGAAATTACATAATTTTTAACAACGGAACCCCCATAGTTACCACCGCCCTTGATAGTCGATGTCACAAAAAAAGCCTTGGTAGCCTGAGGGTTAATATTTGCTGTCTTCAATACTACTAGAAACGATTATTCAGCTGTTACATTGACTTTTCAAACGCGAAGTTTATTTTACAATTTAATTAAACTATTAGTAGGCTAATTATGGTGTCATACAATGCAATACATACAACAAATCAAAAGGACTAAGAATCCATTTAGACAAAGCATAGAAACAAATTGCAAAGTAAGGAGCTATTCGGGACTTGGAAACGTACAACAGATTTCTATTAAGATCTATTTAGTAATCGTAATAATTGTTTCGGTGCTTCAAGTAAGCAGTAAGTAAATGTACAGCTGTAACGTACGATTGCGCCTTAGATAATCTATTCGTAGAATTCATTCTATCATATTAATTATATATAACTTTATGCCAAATTTTACTTCCTGTTCATTCATTAGTGGACGAGAATACTTTGTCTATAGCATGACGCTCTTGACAGACAAATAGTAGGCCTACGTTTCTTGGGGTCTGTTGTAGAAATTGAACAATTCTCGAGGTTCTTTCAAAAAGTTCTGTAAAGTGTAAAAGCAGATTATATTTAATCTCCAAAATTTTTAGAAAATTTTGAATGTGACTGCGTGCATTATTTACAAGACGCAATAAGGATGACTTTGCCTTCGACTCCTGAGGGGCGATTGTAAAATTAGAAATAGGACAGAGCGAGACTTGCAAGCTGCCATACAGTTAAATTCGACTCATGTCAACTTGTCATCATGTGTAACTACTATTTCATGATATCCTATGCGTAATTCTCATTTTCAATCAACTTATTACTATTATTATTAGAATTATTACTATTTATTATTATTATTTCTTATTATTGTTAAAAAACAATATTTTGTTCTCTCCATTAATCAACATCAATACTGAAAGCTACAGTAGACAAGGATGCAGTAGCTGTCGTCTAAAATTAACGTCATAAAAGCTGTTAGTGTCATTATCTCTTAGGTCTGGTTCGACTAAATTGCCGCGGAAAGCCACCGAGTTGTACCGCTGGACAGTAATAGAGAGGACAGCGAGACTACGACCTAGATCTGATCTTATTATTATTATTATTATTATTATTATTATTATTATTATTATTATTATTATTATTATTATTATTATTATTATTATTATTATTATTATTATTATTATTATTATTATTATTATTATTATTATTATTATTATTATTATTATTATTATTATTATTATTATTATTATTATTATTATTATTATTATTATTATTATTAATATTTTTATTGGCGTCACAGAGCCGCATTATATTAGTGGCTGGTTTCAGTTTGACATGAATGTAGGCATAACAGCTCAGGACCATCCGATATCCGCTGAGGTAAGTTAAGCCAGAAGGAAAGATATTACCTCCGCAATCATCAAATTGTTAAAGCAAGCATTCACGGTTATTGTTTGGTGTTTTCAAGTTATCATTTCGACAGTGTCGCAACAGTAGGCTACCACAACCGTTTTGTCTGTAAAATCTTTTACATTAATAAGATTCTAAAGTTGTTGCAGTTTTTGCCAAAGACAGCAACGCATCATGTGCTCAAATGGACGAGTGCTTTTCATTTTTTTAAATTCGAGCATTATTTCTGATTGTGAACGATTACAGTCGACCAGGCATCTTGTTTTCAAGTACCTTGCCAGGAAATGTCTTCCAAGAAAATAATGGCTCTGTACGCAGTAACTAGACTCTGTGGTAATTAGAAGTAATGATAATGAGCCCTTCATCGAGAAAATGACTCTGGAGAAAATATTCTGAAACTCCGACTCATTTGTGCCTTTCGTTTTCCACAAATGTTCATTTCGAGCGAACAGATAGCAAAACAGTGTGTGAAACCCAAGCAAACATTGCACATCCCTGTCGAAATAAGTGTCAAGAAGTGTCATCACAATTACATTTGCAAATACCAATTCCTTCAAATCACTCCGAAGATCTGGCTCCTCGAGAATTCGTTCACACAAATGCAAAACTTCAGTATATTTGCGACAATTGTAAAGATGCGCCGCACGGTAACAGTCAGCTGTATTGCAGCGAATGCCAAAATCTTTGCATATGGCATTGTAGAATGATGTAATTGTTTCCAAAGAATATTCCACCACGTCGTCTTCATTTATCAACGAACAGTTATTTATCGCCTCCGTTGTATTAATAGGATTGACTATTTGATACACACATAAAACTCCGGACGCCCTCTTTGATATTCCAGAAGATCTCCAATTTGTTAATGCCATTAGAATACCATCCAACGGAAATGTCTGTATCCGCATATCGTAATATGTTTAAATACAGTGCAAATACTTTTGGTTTGATACGCAGATCGAGAAGATGCAGTCTCTTGTTGTAGCGGAAATCGTGTTTAATCTGCCTGAAAAGAAGATAAAATCCAATGATTGTGGCAATGTCCTCAATGTAGAGCAAACAGCCGGCATTCAACGTTTCTTTCTCCTCTTCCTCAGTTGTTTCATTTAAGATCAACGTCGAGCACAGTTCTATAGTGGTTTCGTATTCTGATGTGGCAAAATGAAGAGCTGCCATGTAGACTAAAGTTGATAGCGATAGATTTAAATTTAGAATCCTGGCATTCTAAAGCTCTCCGAAGAAAAACTTTTGACATTTGGATCACGAGTTTAAATACTAGAGGACTAATTGCTCCGTTCAAATTTTCCATTAGATCTTGTGCTGTCCGGAAAAGGACAAAACTTCTGTCTAGAATTGCTCTATTGGGTTTTGGAAAGTTATGATGCTTCGACTTCAAGACTTTCAATTGCCATGAAACTTCTCTGACAAATTCAGTGAAAATGTTGCTATCGTATGTCAGTTGCTGCCAGCACAATTTGTTTGCGGCATGCAAACTGAACAGTGCTTTCGCAAATTGTGGAAAACTTGTCCAGAACTCCACTGCTAGTGAGCATAACCCTAGATCAAATGTTGCATGTGAAGCTTTTATTGTACGATAAAAATCCTCTATGTACCAATGGAATGAATAACTCTTCTTCCGAATGACGTTTTTAGTGTGCGCAACCGAAAGTAAGAAGCTGATTTGAAACATACAATCAAAGAATATCAGTTTCCGCCCGACCATGATCTCACACATACGCAGCATGACTTGGCCAAAATCTGTCACTGGATCACCGCTATCAGAGACAATGGAAAATTTCCTTAAGATCGGCAGTATGTATTTATCTGCAAACCAATCTGCAAGAATGTCAGAATGGCAGAATTCATCCAAACGCCTTGTAGTCTCATTAACTACTTTCCTGTTCATGCGTTCATGAAACAAGTTTGCCTCAGGAATAAAATAGTTCGGACAATATCTCATCTCTAGCCATTCCGAAGGCCTCTGTAATATATAACAGCATATCTCAATTACAGACGAGGAATTCCACCAGTCTTGGGACATACCTTCACAAGACCACAGCATCAGTGTTTTAAAATGGTATGTAGAGAGAACCTCATCTTCCTTTGGAGAATCTTTTTTGATTAGTTCTCTTTTGGCAAAGAATCTGAGCATATGGTAGACAATCTGCTGAACTGGAGTCCAGCTCTGAAGTAGACAAACCTCAGCACCTGAAAATGACAACCTTTTAAACTTTTGCCTTAACCAAATTTTTTAGTTAAACTAAAAGTTTGTAACTTTTTTGATAAATTTTGCCCATCAATGTGTCTTAGAGTGTGACGCTGAGAGACCATAATCTTCCCCATTCGCGACCCGCAGCAAGCAAGTCTTCGCCATCCCCGCCCCATTTCCGCGTGGTTCGTCCCCATCCCAGCCCTATCCCCGCCGGTTTTCTCCCCATCCCAACCCCATCCCCGTAGGACGACATCACATTCCCCGCAAAAAGTTTTCACCAATAAAAAACTAAAAAAATTAAATTTTTAGCTTACAAAGCTTTTTTATTGCTGATTGCGTTAATAAAACATAAGCAAAAAACAGACTATCTTATCGACGGATTGCACAACCCAATTCCAATGAAATGACCTTAGATTAGTTTAACCTTTAGGTGCTGTGTTTTCGAATGTAGCCCTTATCGGTACGAGCAAATTAATAAAAGAATAATTAAAATGTAACAATATTTGTCTGCGCTATGGCTATTTCTTCTGATTTTCCTCTGAAATTGACCTTTTTGACCTTAAAATAACATTGGATCGCCTTACATTTAATAGCCTTCTTTCTTATCCCAGGTAGCCCTTATCTAGAAGAGAAATAAAAGAAAGAATTAGCTGATTTCAAGAATTATTGGCTGAGATTTGGCCATTTATCTCTGATTTTTGCTAGATTTCATTTTTTCTGACCTTGAAATGACCTTGATTTATCCAGAATATAGAGTCAATATTTTACCCCGATATAGCTCTCGTTGAGACAAACAGAATAAAAAAAAGAAAAGTTCATGCAAATCGGATTATTCGTTCATTTTTTGTGATAAAAAGTGCAAATTGAGAAAGGACCCAAGTTCCAAGTCCACAGGCTGAGCGCCTACAGTCCTGTGATTTAAGGGGTCGATGGCAGTTTCCCATATTCGTCCCTGCCATGTGATGTAAGTTTCAGCACAATTTAAATTAGACCAAAGCATAGCTACCATTGTCAGTTGTAATTGGATAGCACCTTATATCGATTTTGAGCTGGTAAAGTAAATATGGTTGTTGTTTTATATTCAGAATGGATGGTGTTTCTGCATTCATCGTTGGTACCATCTCTATACATTCTAAGTTGTATTGCAGCGTGTTTCATACTATGCAATTTCACATTATGTCTCCAAACCAAGAGCCTCATTATCACTTTGTATGCGGCAGTTCGATGGAGATCTACGTTGATCCTATAAATTCATGCATCGGCGACATTGACATTTTGATATGCAACGCTGGTAAAATGGCCTTCACAGAAGACGTTCCTGTTCTACCAGATGATGTCAGTGGTTTTGCCGACACGATAAACTGTTCACGGATCTTGCCGGATCCTCATTATCCAGGGTTTGTGAAGCTTCAGCATTTGGGGAAAATGAGATATGATTGGAATTGCAAGAAGTTTGAATTTCAGCCGGAGTTCTGCCATTTTGTACGTATGACCATATCTCAAGATCATTGGACATCTGGGCAATATGTAGAACAAAAATGTTTCTGGACTGGTCCAGCGGCCAAAATAAATCAGGGCGACACTTATCACTTAGATTCTGTTTGTTGCATGTGGTGCCCACAGTGGCCCAAAGCAGCCAAGCATTGGCCATTTCGTGAAAGAAGGCATGGGTGGCCGACATCTGCCAACATCCGCAAGGTATTACAAAATGGTTGTCATGTTGTCAATGCAAAACATCCTGCTTGCAGAAATGATGTATTCCAGTACAGGTTGTCATTTTCAGGTGCTGAAGTTTGTCTACTTCAGAGCTGGACTCCAGTTCAGCAGATTGTTTACCACATGCTCAGATTCTTTTCCAAAAGAGAACTAATTAAAAAAGATTGTCCAAAGGAAGATGAGGTTCTCTCTACTTACCATTTTAAAACACTGATGATGTGGTCTTGTGAAGAGATGCCCCAAGACTGGTGGAATTCCTTGTCTGTTATTCAGATATGTTGCTTTTTATTACGGAAGCTGTCAGATTGGCTAGAGATGAGCTATTGCCCGAACTATTTTATTCCTCAGGCAAACTTGTTTCATGAACGCATGAACATGAAAGTAGTTAATGAGACTACTAGTCGTTTGAATGAATTCTGCCATTCTGACAATCTCACTGGTTGGTTTGCGGATAGGTACATAGAGCCTATCTTAAGGAGAGTTTCCTTAATCACTGGTATCAAAGATCTAATGACAGATTTTGGGAAAGGCATCCTGCTTATGTGTGAGATCATGGATGAAGGAAAACTGAGACGCTTTGATTGGAAATTTAGAATCGGATTCTCTATTCTTGTAGACTTCAAAGAGGTCATTCGGCGGAAGTGTTATGGATTCCACAGGTACACACACAATTTGTATAGTACAATGAAAATAGCAGAGAAAGTAGTTAATCAAGGTTTATTTTTATCAACAGTAGAGTTCTGGACAAGTTTTCCACAATTTGTAAAAGCACTGTTCAGTTTGCATGCCGCAAACACATTGTTCTGGCAGCAAGTAACATACGATAGCAACATTATCACTGAATTTGTCAGAGAAGTTTCGTGGCAATCGAAAGTCTTGAAGTCTCAGCATCATAACTTTCCAAAACCCAATACAGTAAGTCTAGACAGAAGTTTCGTCCTTTTTCTGACATCACAAGGTCTCATGGAAAACTTGACTGGAACAATTTTCCCTCTGGAATTTAAACTCGTGTCCCAAATGTCAAAAGGTCTTCTTGGAAAAGCTTTAGAATGTCAGTATTCTAAATGTAAATCTATCGGTAGTGCAACTTTGGTCTACATGGCAGCTCTTCATTTTGCCACTTCAGAATATGAAACCACTATAGAGCTGTGCTCGAGACTGAACATAAATGAAACAACTGAGGAAGAGGAGGAAGAAACGTTGAACGCCGGCTGTTTGCACTACATTGACGACATAGCCAGAATAATTGGATTTTATCTTCTTTTCAGGCAGATTAAGTTTGATTTCCATTACAATAGGAGATTGTATCTTCTTGATCTGCGTATCACACCAAAAGTATTTGCTCTGCATCTAAACAAATTATCGAAAGAAAAATTGTCTAGACATTTTCGACCTTTTTACGATATGCGGATCCAGAAATTTCCGTTGGATGAGATTCTAATGAATATAACAAATTGGAGATCTTCTGGAATATCAAAGAGGGCAGACAGAGTTTTACGTGTGTATGAAAGAACCAATCCTGTTAATAAAGCGGAGGTGCTCAATAAAAGTTCTTTGCCAAATGAAGAGGACGTCATTCAATTGCTCATGGAATATTCCTTGGAAACAATGACATCATTCTACAATTCCATGTGTAAAGATTTTGGCATTCGCTACAACACAGCCGACTGTTACCTTGCGGCGCATCTTTACAATTGTCAAAACTATCCTAAAGTTTTGCATTTGTGTGAACCAATTCTCGATGAGCCTGATCTTCGGAGTGACTTGAAGGAACTTGTATTTGCAAATGTTATTGTGATGCCACCTCTTGACGCTTATTTCGATACGGATGTGCAATGTTTGCTTGGGTTTGACACACTGTTTTGCTATCTGTTCTCTCGAAATCAACGTTTGTGGAAAACGAATGGCACAAATGAGTCAGAGTTTCAGAATTATTTTACCAGAGACATTTATTTAGGGAAGAAGTTACTTGTATACCTTCTAGCTCCACTTGAGTCTAGTTACTGCATACAGTGTCATTATTTTCTTGGAAGACATTTCCTGGCAAGGTACTTAAAAACAAGATGCCTAATCGACTGTAATCGTTCAACTTCAGAAATAGTGCATGAATTTAAACAACTGGAAAGCAATCTTCCATTTGAGCACATGATGCATTGCACTCTTTGGCATAGACTACGACAACGTCAGAATATTATCAATGTAATACAATTGTCCAACCATCAGTCAAGAGAGCGACGACCAGTAATATGCTCGGGGTAACAATTTTATGAGAAACTGACAGTTACGGAACACGGTGACAATGCTCTGAGTTCCTGTTTCGTTGCTATCGTTAAAAAAGAGTAAAAAATGCAACATGGACATACATGAGAACGTGAAATGCGCTACGATCATATAGCGCTACAATTATATTAGTATAGGGTGTGTATGGCACACACAGAAATTTGAGAGAGGGATAGATTGAAGACCGACAGAGACAGTAAGAAAGACACACTGATATACAGACACAGACAGAGGCAGAGAGAAGGGCAGACAGAGATAGAGCAAGAGGGAGACGGTCAGACAAATAGTCAGACAGACAGGCAGAGAGTCATGAGGGAAAGGCATAGCCCTGTGCTATGCGTAGGCGTTGAAGGAATGCGCTATCGTGCTTAGCACAGGTATGGGAATCTTGCCCGTGGTTAAGCCACACACGCCTGCACGTGCAAATATGTAGATCCACCCACGCCGACCGAAAGAGTACTTAAGTGTAGCGTTGAACTGTAAAGTAGCTCAGCTCAGTCGGTCGGAGACGCTGCTGAAAGATGCGCTGCTGGTGACGAATAAACTGCTCAACGACATCATTCGAGTGTTCTCGTATTCTTCTGTTGTTCGGCAACTCGGAATATCGGACGACCAACCGACATTACATTAGAATATGGATTTAGAAGGACGTGGTTCGCCACGGATTTCGGATTTGTTAATGAGCTCAGTAGTAGTGACGCATTAAAAAAATTCGTTATTTTGAAAACGCTTCTATAGCGATTGCAACCGGACATGACTAGGACAAATTCGCAAGATCAGTGGTCATATTAGGCTAATCTTGTAGTCAAAATGTTTCCAAAGAGCTTGAGCGTCCGGAGTCCTGGGAATGTTGTCTGGAGTCATTTCAAGTGCGTATCAGTCACACATAAAAGTTCATGTATCATCTGTGGTGTTGGTCTTAAATGAGGGAAAGTTATGTGGCCGGCTCATAACCGGTAAGAACACGACTAATTTCGCTTAGTCTTATGAGTAATCCATTAATTATGCCAAGAAAATTGAGGAAGCGAATTTTTAGAAACGTTTGACAATTCTTGACAAGATGGAATGTGTTCATTACAAATTGACATCAACGATGCATCAAATTAGACCTAGCATTGCAACAAATTATTTGTTTGCAGTGATTTAAAAAGTCCAAATCATTCATAAAAAATTAATTAGGCCAAATCCTTGAACAGTTGTTTCCCTCACCCAATAGCTTAAAATTAAATAATAATACGGCTAAAGGCTTTCGAGTTCGCAAACGAATCCGATATATTCTACGATTATTATTTTCTCCTCAAAGCAAAATAATTCGGCCAATGCTAGTGGCTGTCAAAAGACGGAGCTTGTGGCAGAGCCGACACAAAAATCCTGACATTATAAGCACTGCCTGACTAGACGAAGACGTTATGGGTAAACCGTATTGTACGTTGATTCAGAGAGAGAGAGACGAGAGAGAGAGAGAGAGAGAGAGAGAGCGAGAGAGACAGAGAGAGAGAGAGACAGAGAGAGAGAGAGAGAGAGAGAGAGAGAGAGGGGGGAGGGAGAGAAAGAAAGAAAGATAGAAAGAAAGAAAGAAAGAGAGAAGGACACAGACACACAGACAGACATAGAGACAAAAGACAGAGACAGAGACAGACAGAGAGAGGGAGGGAGAGAGCGAGCTGCAGTTTTGCTGAATATTAGTTCGTGTATCATCAGCGGTGTTGGTCTTAAATGAGGGGAAGTTATGTGACGAGCTCATAGCCGGTAAGAACACGACTAATTTCGCTTAGTCTTAGAGGTAATCCTTTAAAAATGTAAACAAATTGAGGGAGGGGATATTAGAAAGTTTGACAATTCTTGACACAATGGAGAGGTGTTCAATACAAATTAACATCAACGATGCATCAAATTGACATTGCAACAAATGAAATGTTACTTGTTTGCTGTGATTAAAAAATTTGAAATCATTCATAGAAATTAATTAGACCTATTCCTTGACCTTTGTTTCCTCAAGACACATAGATCTTTCAGAATGGTAGCTTTAAATTAAATAATAATACGGCTAAAAGCTTTGGAGTTCGCATGCGAATCCGATATATTCTAGGATATTATCACTTACTCCTCAACGCAAATGATTCGGCCAATGCGAGTGTGGCTGTCAAAAGACTGAGAGATCTTATGGCAGAGCTGACACTAAAATGCTGACATTATAATCACTGACTGGCTAGACGAGGATGATGCGGACTTGTTTCGTATAATAGCTCTATGATGGCAATGACCAATCAGTTGCTATGCCCTTAATCACAACAGATCGACATTTTGGCTTCTCCATGAGAAGATGATAGCAGATAGACAAACTATCAAATTATAACTTTGATAATGTAGATTTTTCGACAATTTCGAATTATTATAGCATTTGGTATTTTTGGGAGGTGGAAATTATTTCATAATTTTTTTAGGGGTCCTTGAATGCCTGACAGTAACTGTTGTTAACAGGTAGGAAGGTGGGGTCAAAAACTGCCAGAAATTTGTTGACTTAATTAATGGCACCCTTATTGTTACGAAGTAATGACTAAAAAATTCCAGTGATTACAACTATGACTATAATTTAAAAAATCATACTAGGCTAACTGTGACCACAATTGAATTGAAAATATTAACTATAACTGAATCTTTAACTAAAATAAAATCTGTAAGGAGATTAACTCTGCTGATACAGTACATCCGACCGCTATTAATAGACGTAAAGCAACCTAAGGATTCAGTTTCCTTTATTTCAGACCATTGCACAAGTCAGAGAAAATATCTGTGCAGAAAGAGAGAGAGAGAGAGACAGAGATAAAAACCCAGACCCAGATAGATAGAGAGAGAGAGAGACAGAGAGAGACAGAGACAGAGACAGACAGACATACAGGATTTTGTCTCTGTCTGTCTGTCTCTGTCTCTCTGTGTGTCTGTCTGTCTGACAGACAGACACACAGACAGACAGACAGACAGAGACAGACAGACAGACACACAGACAGACAGAGACAGACAGAGACAGAGAGAGACAGACAGGGAGAGACAGAGAGACAGAGAGACAGAGAGAGACAGACAGAGACAGAGACAGGCAGAGACAAACAGACAGGGAGAGACAGACAGAGAAAGACAGACAGACAGATAGACACAGACACAGACACAGACACAGACATAGATAGAGACAGAGACAGAGAGACAGAGACAGAGAGAGAGACAGACAGAGAGAGACAGAGAGAAACAAATAAAGAAAGAAAAAAAGAGAGAAAGAAAGAAAGAAAAAAGGGAGGGAGGGACAGAGAAGAGATCTCTATCTGTCTATCTCATAGAGAGATAGAGACAAAGAC